>JBBBVU010000015.1:10241696-10273653 GCA_037177055.1 Atherinosoma microstoma | reverse complement strand
TGAGGCGAGGCCAGTAAGAGCTTGAAAAACAAACATTAAAAGTTTAAAATTAATCCTAAAATGGACTGGAAGCCAATGGAGGGAGTAAAAGGACCGGAGTAATGTGCTCTCTTCTCTTAGTGCTAGTTAAAAGCCGGGCAGCTGAAGGCGGCTAAGGGAAGACTACGAGACACCAACATACGGGCGTTGCAGTAATCTAATCTTGAGCTGATTAGCGCATGGATAGCTTTTTCAAAGTTTATAACTATCAATTTTACATCTTTATTATTCAAAATTGTTTTATTTAACTTGTTTCAATTGTTGTGTCCTTTCATGTTATTTTGTAAAAAAGTGCTGAGTAAAGCACTTTCAGTTGCTCTTACGCATTTAATAAAATGCTACATAAATTAAATATAAGAAATACATAAAAAATATAACTGTGTTTTCTGAATTAATAATGGAACAAATTATATTTGTTCAAAAGAGCCAATGTTACACACATGGCTAACCAGCGTTTGAATTATAGACATATAGTGTATAATATTATACACATGCAAGGGAGGTAGGATTTGAGGGTTTGGTTAGAACCCTTTGTTACCCTTAAAAACGGATCCACGCTTCAGCCAGTACATTACAGCAGCAAGAACAGCTGCACTTGTGTTGATTGGTTGATTGTTGGTCTTTCTATGTGTTTACTCTGCAACATAAGTAATGTTAAAAGTCTTGCTTTCCTCTGCAAGATGAAGGATTTTTTTGTGCTTGTAACACCAATAAGCTCTTTTTTAAACTTCATATCTTTTGTAACATTCTTTAAAATCTGTAAATAGAGATTTGTTGTATTTTCTTTTACATTAGAAAGAGCTTAAAGCTGTTTAAATCCCTGTATTTAACACACTGATTCTAACCAAAGTTAACAATGATCTTGCTGACATTGCAGTGAGTGAAATATATCGATTGGAAACACCACACTAACTTCTCTCTTATCTTGACCAACCTAATTAAAAATTTCCTGGATACGCCACTTAATTGGCTATGTATGTGTTCAAATAGGTTGAATTCTGGTGAGTGACCATAATGGACATCGTTTTTCAAACTATAGAAATGATTAAGTGAAACATTTTGCATGATAGTTGAAAGCACTTTCATCTTCGGAGAGACCACTCCCATCAGGACAGAAATACCTCATCATATGATTGACTTATCAGAGCAGCTTTCAATTGATTTGCATTGAGTGTGGGGGTGCAGAGGAGAGAGGATGGGGGTTCATGCTTAGAATATCAAGCTACATTCTCCGGTAACTAATCGAACTGCACATCTGTGACTGAGAGTCAGTTATATGTGCTAAGATGTCCAGGTGGGCTGTAAAAGGCAGTCTCTTTTGTCCTGCTGAATGCCCTGCCTCACTCATTTAAAAGGGTTATGGAGGGTGGAGGATGTTGCTGATTGTGGTAGATTTGATGACGAGTGGGAGGGTGTTTACCTGCAGTATCTTGTCTCCAGGCTGCAGGGCAGAGGCAGCGGGCCCGTCATGCTGTACCCTAGTAACAAAGATACCCTATAAGTCAAAATGATACGTCGTTAGGACAACACAGGGACACGATGGTTTAGAATCTTTGCCTTTTTCATGCTCATGTCAATATCCCACCCCAACCACACAAAAAAAGGAATACAAATTATGTAAAACTCCTGCTGAGAACAAAACTAATAGTAATTCATAATGAAAGATTAGTAGTACATTGAGTTTACTTACTACTTTCAACTTTTTTTAAATTTGCAAACTTTTAGTTATTTGTTTCTGTCAAAAATTGGTTGATATGCTGTTTTTACAGATAAGGATTTGGCACAGAGTAGACAGTTTAGAATGAGAGTAAAAAACTAAGTATTTAAAATAATAAGGGAAGAAGATCTTTGGGAAATATGTAGGCAGCAGGAGGGGTAGAAGAAATTTGATCACTGATATTTTCCCTCAATAACCCAAGGCAGAGATTGTAAAAACACCAACATCTTTTCACTGAGAGCTGAAAGATGTTTTTGAACACAGAAGGTGTTGGACAATGCAGCTGTATCGACTCAACATGGTTCAGTGCATGTTGTGCCCATGTTGAACACACAGTAGTGAACTAAACAAATAAATGTGCCATAGAAAAGTGACGCTACTTAACCAAGAACAATATGATGGAGTAGTGACAGTGCAACAGCTCCTACAAACTACAGCAACAGACACATATACTGCATGTCAGGATTGGTTGAGGTGCTACATGTGGTAACATTCACATTTAATACAGTGAGCCTCATACATGTATAGAGTAAATTGATTTGATAATTTGGCCACAAACTGATTAAATTCGGTTTTTCAGTGCATACATTCAGTAATGGCATTTTTATTTGTGGCCAGTGAATTTAAGCTTTGAGAAAAACTACATGGCAGTTCTTGTACGATTTTATATGGAGCTCACTGTACTTTACAAATGAATTGGTTAGCAGCTGAAATAGCATAGCATTAGTTACAGCAGTTAAACAGCTGTGCACCATAATTCAGTTGCACACAAATCTGCAGCATCCTGCAAAAATCTTCCATCTTCAAAGAAATTGGAATAAATCTGGTAAAAATTTTGAGTTCGAAGAGGATTGAGGAATTTGCAGCTCATGTGTACAGTGGTCGAGACAACTGATGAAATTGTCTGATATCAGCAGCAGCTTGGCGTGCAAAAAGAGTATCTAACATAAGCCAGAATAGAAAATTGGATTTTCAAATATTCATGACTCAAATCTAACAACACTCACAAGAAAAAAAAGCCAAACATAATCTAATCCTTAAACCCCACTCTTTCTGTTCTTCAACCAGGCCTGAGAAAGTAATACATCAAAGCTGTGAAACTCAATCTAGTTAATACAAGAAATGAGTGTCTTCTTGCTGAGTCCTAATTAGCCTCAACATAGGTAAAACTAACCTAGTGGATTAAAGGGCTTCAGCAAAGTGATTTATGTCAAACTTATAAGATTATTGTAATTTCCTTTTTGGCATCCCATAATGATCTCTAAGTAATCAGGGAATTCAAACTTAGCAACTTGTTAGTGCTAAATGAAAAGTTTCTCCTAAAATCTGGATATGTCAAGAAAGAAATGCAGACAACAAATCTACCTCTGGGGGGAGCCACTACACTGTGCAAAAACAGCAACTGAAGTATTGTTATGAAGCTGTTATCAAACAACTTATTTTCAGCTACCATAACTCAGGCTCAATCTAGCCTTTGTGTAAAACCTGATCTTCTCAGATGAAAATAGTAAAAAAATACATTTGCATATACAGGGATAGACACACCCTGATGTGATTTTATATGAAGGTCTGGAAAGATAATTGAATAACAATCAAATACATTTGCATTAGTTTAGGCCATGAGCTGATAAACAGAAATAAAACCTGAAAGCATCTTTAAACTGCTTAACCACCTAAGAAAATCTGAAAAATAAGCCTCATGTAAGGAAAGAAGAACGACGATGGCTGCTTTTTCCTGACACTGTAACTTGAACAGAATGAAATATTCTCCATTGAACACATTGTAGTTTAATGGCCTAATGGGTTGCTAAAAGCAGACGTTACACATTAAAATATTTAAAAGTGAAATCCATATTTCAAACAATTAAGTTTTCAACTTTACATAACCCCTGCGCCTCTGAAGTGTTAACTGACATCACTGCAGATACCCATATGATCTGCAGATATATGTTTATATATACATATATATACATAAACACTTTTAAAATGGTTATTTTTCAGAATACTTTGAGAAACTGCTTATCTACATTGACTCCATCTGCTGCCACTTTAACATTGCATTGATTGCATTAACATTGCAGCTCATGAATCCTTAGAGATGGAAATGATAAAATAACCGCACGTCAGCAACTGGATTGCCAGTTGTTTGCTTAAAAGTAAATGTTAAACGATGAATTGACAGTTTCTATATAATCAGTTTCCACCCCTGCTGAAACATCAGCATTTATCACACGGGCTGTACGCAGGATAGAGCCTTGTCTTTTAAGCTTTCTTTTAATAGACCAGCTGTGCTGTCAGTTTCTCACTTACTCTGAACAAAAGTCAGTAAAATCTGTCATATGTTCAATCTTTACATCAAAGCGCTGAACATCTAAAATCACCCACGGTGTCCCAGAACTAAGCAGCCTTCCCAAAATAGTAGTCATAGCTCTGTGAGCAACCTCGCTCCTTTAGACTGACTATAGCAGCATGTTTCTAGGACAGACCGCCTTGTGCAGCGGGCCTGGGGGATCTGATGCCCCAACAGGCTCTAAGTGCCGGCACACACTGACAGACTCAGTCAAACTCAGAATAAGAAATGATTTGAGGAGTTTGGCCTATCTTCAAAAGTCTGCGCATGTTTTACGTTTGTTTGCGGATGTTGATGTGATGACCACCCAACACTCAGTAGATAATCAAACACACAATATAAATGTATAAAATACTAATATACCAGGATCAAGATTTATTAGTAGTGAGGCTATCTGTTCTTTAGTTTTACTTTAACAGGCTTCACCTGACATCTGAGCAATGACACAATAAAATCTCAGCTCGTCACACCTTAAAGTTCTTCACCAATTTAAATTCCCAACCCCTCAGTCAACCTGCTGTTTTCCAACAGACTTATATACACTCAAAGTTAACCAAATCAGCTGCTTCCCTATAGACAGACCGACAGATAGACAAAACACTGCAGTAACGAGCAGCAGTTTCCATGGCAACTCTGAGGTAAAACCAAGGAGGCTGTGATTGGCTGGCAGGCCGGGTCAGGTCGTACCATGTCGGAGGGTTTGAAGGGGTTCCCCTGGCCACTGATGCCACCAGATATACTGAAACCAAGACCAGGATTCTTCTCTATTCTCACACACAACTAAAGAGGGGGGAAGGAGAAGAAAAGAAAGAAAAAAAGAAAAGAAAGACAAGTGAAAGTGAAATACAAAGATTGTGCAAAATGCTCTGCAAGCAAAGAGTGAGTAAATATGTGGAAGAGTGCTTTCATGTGCTGTGCAACACATTTTGGCAGCTATATTGGAAGTCATCTTCTCTCCAGCAGGGACAATTGAGCTACAAATATGCCTGACAGACTTTTTTTCCATTTGGCATGATGAAAACTATATCATACAAGGAAGGGGGAAACAAAAACCCTTAGAAGGAACCACTGATATTGCTGGTGCAAATGACTTCTTGTTTCTAAACTGGTTCTGGTCCTTCTGTGAATCATTTCAGATTTAGAATGAGTGGCTCTTTCTGGATCTGTTTCAGCAGAGATTGTTGCTGTCAGGTGGCTGAATCCCATCTGGATATCCTCATTTTCTCTATATTTGGTGCCCTTTAGCTGTCTGCTTATTGTATTGACAGGCCATTTAATTTTGAGCAACACAAGGTAGAATGTTTTCATAAAGAAACCTAAAAGTAATCTACTTTGTCAGGTACCTGTATTGAGGAATATATTTAGGTTTCTGAGCAAAATGCATTATGTGAACAGACCTCCAATATAGCATGTGATGTGGTTGCTGCAGGCAGTGGGATGGACAGACAGACATACCTGTTCCTGGAAGCCATCTGTGCTCTTCTGGCCTTTAGTCTGCAATAGGCAGCGAGCGCTTTGAGGCCGTGGGTTGGTGTGGGTTGACATAACAACCTGGTTGCTATGTACCATGCCATGGTTACCATGGTACTGGGGGTTGGTAGTGGGCAGGGAGGACTGATGAGAGGTGTGAGGATTGTACTGGGGTTGGTTCCCAGATGGGGACAGGGCCAAGGGCAGACCACCACCAGGGTAAGCCTGGCCAGAAGAGGTAAGGGCTGTGTGGAAAAACATTGCACAGGCTGTTGATTTACAGGGTCAACTTACTTTTTTAAAAGATCTTAATGGATAAAGAACTCTTTGAACTCTTCAAATTACAAACTGAATAAACCTGTTCATACCTCTTTCACTTTTACGACTTACCTTGAGACATGTTGCCTTGGTATTGTCCCGGCCCTCCAGAGGGAACCCCTGACAGAGACATCCCTTGCTGGTATTGACCGCCTTTGTTGATCATCCCATCATAACCCTGTTGCCCAACCATACGATGAGGTGTAGTGGCTGAAGAGGAAGAAGAAGAAGTGACGATCATGGTGTTGTGTGTCTGATGGGAAGGGTTGTGTGAGTGTCCGCTCTGTGGAAAGAGGAGAGACAGACACATGATATGACAAATTATTTTGAACCTTGTCATGCTCACATAAAAAAAACACACCAGTGGGAATCTTTTAGAGAGCAACTCTTTTTCTCATCCGGATTTCCTGCCAGGGAAAACATACATACATACAACTGTAAAACTATAAAGTTAAGCCAAATAACATCTTAAGTTTCACTCTGTGGGAAAAGAAATTCAGACAGGGTATAAACAGAAATAAGATACTTCACTGAGTCAGCTCTTACCTTTTTCATGAGGTTGTCAGGTGGAACATCCCTCCTGCCAAGAGAATAGGGAGCCCACTGGTTGCCCGCTGACACCATCTCCTGGTCATTATCCAGCATGGCAGCCTGCTGGGAGGGGGTCTGAGAGAGACAGAGAGAGGATTTCAGAAAAGAAACCTTTACCTCAAGTTTAACTTATACACCAGCCTTCATCTGCTTGAGTTTCTGTGGTTTGAAAAATTACAGTGACAAAACAACACTCATTGTGAATCAATTACCGCATCATCAAACATTTCTGACTAAATCTTAACCTTAAGTCCTTTGACCACATTTCTAGAGTTACACCACATATTTCTGGTCCTTAAATGTAAAGTAGAGGAACTTGATGAGGAGTGCACAAGAGAGGGCAATATGAAATACAGATTGAACTATTTTATCAGTGTATTACAATTAGTTTTTTTTTTTTTACAGTGAGCATAGCAATTTTCAGTGCGCCAGGCTTTTCTTCACCTATTCCCACAAAGATTCAGTCACAATAGCGATTGCATAGTTAAAAAGACTCAGTTTTCAATGCATTATATCAGCAGAGGTGTGCAAAAATACAGATATAAATGATAGTAAGACTGATGAAAAACATGTTAATAACTGAATATGTAATAATATTGTTCAGGACACTGACTGTAATTGAGAATTTAGCAAAAACATAGCTGGAAATAAAAGTGACTGACAGTTTGCTGCCCATAGCTAGCTGTGTTGAGTGTAACCTCAGCGGGATTTGATATATCAAGGTGTTCACTCATGATCCAATCACCCAAGACACGTAAAAAAAAGGACATATATCCCTCCAAGTACAAAGTATGACGAGAGCCACAGTGTGCTCACTGTGGGTATTTTCTTGTGTGCAACTCCAATTCCCCAAAAGTTGGGATGCTGTGTAAAATCTAAATAAAAGTAGAATGCAAGGATTTACAAATCTCGTAAACCAAAATCTTATTCACAATAGCACATAAACATCATCGCAGATGTTGAAACTGACACATTTTACCATTTCATGGGAATTATTAGCTCATTTTGAATTTGATGGCAGCGACACATCTCAAAAAGGCTGGAACAGGGGTAACAAAAGGTAAAAGTAAAGTTGGAAAAGTAACTTGCACAAATCAAAAACAACTGGAGGAGCATTTGACAACTAATGAGGTTAATTGGCAACAGGTCAGTGACATGACTGGGTATAAAAGGAGCATTTTAAAGAAGCAGAGCCTCTGAGATGTGAAGATGGGCAGAGGTTTACTGATCTATGATAAAAGTTATCTAAAAATTGTGGAACAATTTAAAAATATATATCCTTCAACACAAAATTGTGAAGACTTTGAGGTTCCCACCAGCTATAATGTATGTTATCATCAGAGAATCATGAGGAATCTCTGTGCCCACAGGACAAAGCTGAAGGTCAAAGCAGGATGCTCGCAATCTTTGGGACGTCAGGCAGCACTGCAATAAAAATAGGCATTATTCTTTACTAAAAATCACTGCGTGGGCTCAGGGATACTTCCAGAAACCTCTGTGCTTTGTGAACACAGTTTACATTTTGTTAAAAAGAGCACAGTTTGCCATTTAACTCATAAATGCAGATTAAAGATGTATAATTCAAAGCATAAGCCATATGTGAACACAATCCAGAAGAACTGCCATCCGCTCTGGGAAATGGCTAATTCAAAATGATATGAAGCAAAGTGGAAAACTGTTCTGTGGAACAGTTGGGGAAATTGTGAAATTCGTTTTGAAAAACATGGACGCCATGTCCTACAGACTAAAGAGGAAAGACACCATCCAGCTCGTTATCAGAAGACAGTTCATGGTATGGGGTTGTATTAGTGCAGGGCTCTTCAACTGGTGGCCTGCAGGCCAAATACTTCCTAGAACCAACTTCCATGTGGGCCAGCTTATGATTCTGCCAACACACAGCTTTAAACTGTGGCAACCAGAAAATAAAAATTGCGGGTCCGTCTCCAAAAAAGGTCCGGGCGGCAAACGGTAAACAACAGAGATACTACAGAGGGTGTCAGCTAGCCTTTCAGCCACTGTAAGTCAGTGTGAGATTTACTTGTCAGGCAAGGCCTGGACAACAACGACTCTATATGTATGTTTTTTAAAGCCAAAATAAAATATAATAGTAATACTACAAACATTAGTTCCCACCCCAGGTTAGAGGAGGGGAATAAGACGCTGGTTGTTGCTCCTAACTATTGCTAACACATTCTTTCTGGAGATTCCATGGCAAAATATGAACATAACTATCAAAATATAGATATGTGTTGAATTTAATTATGGTTACACATAAATAAAAGACAGTGGACTTAAGTATGTTTGGTAACTTGAATTAATGGATACAGATACTTAAAAGTAAGAAGTAGCCACGAAGTGAGGGAAAAAAAGATCCAAAATTGCAATTTGATTGCATTTTACAACTGGAGGTGTACTAGCATAGTACATGACGGTATGCTGTGATACCCTACATGTAGCAATAAATCAAAACTAAATTAAAACAAGTGTGACATCTACCATAAAAATGTTTAGATTTTATCCGCTACTTACTGGCCAAAGACAATTTCTGGCCCTGTTGAATTTGTTCATCTGAAAATCTGGCCCAGCTGAATACGTAGTTGAATAGCCCTACAGCCTCTGTGGGCAGCTTACACATCTGTGACGGTACCATCAATGATGACAAGGACAAGATTTGAAAGAAAAATATGCACCCATCCAGACTACATGTCTTTTAGGGAGGGTCTTGCATATTTTGGCAAGACAATGCTAAACCACATACTGCATCCATCCTAACTGTATGGCATATAGGACAAGAGTCTGCATGCTGAACTGGCCTTCCTGAAGTCCAGATCTTTCACCAATCGAAAACCTTTGGCTCATCATGACATGAAAGGAAAAATCTGACAATGAAGGCCAAGGACTGCTGAGCAGCTAGAACCTTGCATCAGACAAGAATGGGACAACATTCCTCTCCTGAAACTCAAGCAACTAGTCATCTCACTTCCCAGACGCTTGCAGACACTTGTTAAAATAAGATGGGATGCTGCATAATACAAAGTAGTAAGTATCACTTGTTCCAACTTTTGGTGAAACAAATTCAAAATGAGCTAATATTTTCCATGAAATGATAAAATGTCTCAGTTTCAAAATGTGATATGTTGTTTATGTTAAACAGGGAATCAAATATGGGTTTATGAGATTTGCAAATCATTGCATTCTGTTTTTTGTTTTTTTTAAACATTTTACACAATGGTAAATTTAAGTTTTGATGAGAGGCACATGCAAATAATAGTTATTGGCAGTGGGGGAAATAAGAAGCGAACGCTGCAATTTCTATAATGACCTGTGTTTGGAGTGATAACAGCAGTAACCAGGGGTTCATTATTCTCAGCGGGGTACTCACAGCGTTGGCAGTCGGAGGAGGAGGTAGTGGCAGCCAACGGCCAGCAGGGGGCTCATGCTTAGTGTTATTGTAAAGGTTAAAGTTCAAAGTGCTGCTGCGCCCCTGGCTGTGACCCCCGCCCTGACAGAGCATGCCCAGCGTGAGCGTGTTGTGCTTTAGGACACCACTCTGATTGGAGAAGACAACATCACACGACATGGGTGAATGAGGGGGAGGGGAGGGGAGGAGGGGTGGAGCCAACACTGCGAGCCAACACAGCTCCACAAACAAATAAACAACATTAAAACAGATAAAATAACGACAACAACAGTGCAGAGTTACTGAAAGCGCAAAGAAATGTTAGCTCGTGATCGGTCAATACACACAGAACATTACGCAATACAAGCAACAACAATTGGAGCAGGTCCTTCCAACATTTGCATCTAAGTTTTCAGATGAGCACGTGTGGATATTTCTAAAAAAACCCTTTGGCCACAGTCTAAATCTGAGTGATAACAGCAAAGATTTATTGGAAAATGCTAAATATCTGTCTGTCTTAAAGATCTCCTCTTTGTTATGTTTTATCTATTCTGTCTGTTGAGTCACCAATGCTAAATAATTAGGTTGACATTTTGCCAATTAGCTTTCTAGCTGTGAATTAGATGAGAGGATTGATAGCTCTCTGATGTCTGTATGGTAGATTACAAGTTGAAGACAGGAAACACGAGCCCTAAAAACAAATTTTAAAGGACTGAGTACACAAGAACAACAACTAACTATAACTAGATGGTAGTCATTTTTTTTCATTTAAGTGGATGTCCGGCAACCATACCTGGTTATGGATAGTGGCAAATAATATCAATGAGATCACTTTCAGAGAAGTTTGATGTGCGATAAAAAATCTGACAGCCAATTAAAATACATGAGATGATGCCCTCTATTCTTATTCTTATAATAAATCAAATTTAGATCAAAGACTTTCCTGGATGATGTTTCCTGACTACCTTTTCCATGTTAGCTAAAATAGGTAGTTTAATGAAATTACCTAGTCTTGTTCAATTAGCATCTTACAATGTCAAAAATTACATAAAAAAATAATGTGAAATTTCCTCAAATACTCCAAGAAATACCCAAAAATATATAACCAAGTTCATGTTATGGTTTTAATACAGAATAAATAAGCAGTATATCTTGTAAGTTTGTATTATCAGGTGAATCTATCATATGTTTAGACAGATGCAGCATAATTTTTGCTTTTTTCTAAGTTGAACTTGTGGCTCAGAGCTTTATGTTTAGCATACAGACATAAGAGTGATATCTGCAGTATTTTGTCATCTAACTTTCATCAAGAAAATGTGGAATTTTATTTTTTTTCCCCTAAATGTTACCTGGACAATAATAATTATGTGTCTTTGACAAGGGTCAAGGCAGACACTATGAGATCTTCAAATTATCCTCATCCCTAATTGAATATTTGTGCTTATGATTCTGAGGATCTTGTGTGTTAGTTTCTTTTTTTAAAAACAAGTGAAAATGACACAAAAAAAGTCAGCTAATTTAAAGAAATCGCTGTCGATAAGTGCTGTATCTTCAGTGAACAGCAGATGTATTGTTGTTCTGCTGCTTTTCAACAAGCTACATTATACTCGATTGGAATTATCCCTGCCACTTTTCCCTTGTTTAAAAAAATATTGTAAGACAGGACAGAAGATCAGATTGTTTCCCACGATGGTGCTTTCACTGCATGGCATTTCAGGAAATGTGATTTTCACAGCACATATCCAGTGGTGAGTGTGCAGTAGGTCAGGCTGACACGGTGACAGTGTGGAGTGGACACACATGCAGCCAGACACAAATCTGGTCAACCTTACAACACAGACTAACAAAAATACAAACATGGAGGGCTTCTGAATGCTGTGTGTGTGTGTTTATGTGCACATTTTGTTTCTGAGGAAAGTCCACATTGCATCGACATACCCTATCCAGTCGCTTGGCCTCTATGTGCCTGAGAAGCTGCTGCCTCCAGTCGGCAGGCATCTTGGAGGTGATGTCTTCGGGTTTCTGGGGTACGACAGGTCTTACTTTGATGGTGTCCTCTGAAGGTTTCTCAGGGCAGGTTGCCAGAGTGTAGTCAGGTGGCATTTTCTCCAGCAGGGCGGCCATTGTGGGACGAGCAGACACCGGACGGGCCTGTTAAATTTGAAATATCAGAATGGAGAACAGAAAAGCACAAATTAACACAAGCAATGCAAAACCTGCATGGGGGTAATGAAGCTTAGCCTGAAGGTGGGGAGTAGTCATGTACATTATATATTCTGAGCTTAAATTTGAAGCTTTTTAAGGTCAACAAGGATAAGGCTACAGTTGTAACTCAACTCAACTCTGACCTCGATACCTACAGGAGCAGCAGGTCAGCTGACCTGAGGCACCGAGCAGGACTGTAGGGGTGGAGAGGCTAAGAGATGTAAGGAGGGGCCAGACTGTTTAAACATTTAAAAGCAAATAAAGTAATCTTAAAATGTACTCTAAAATGCACAGGCAGCCAGTGGAGGGAGGCCAGGATGGGGGTTATGTGCTGGGGTAAGTTTACTACCTGATTTTCCTAGCTTTAATTTCCTTTCAGAGTTCTGCTTTTTCA
Organism: Atherinosoma microstoma; assembly: GCA_037177055.1. Lineage (NCBI taxonomy): Eukaryota > Metazoa > Chordata > Actinopteri > Atheriniformes > Atherinidae > Atherinosoma > Atherinosoma microstoma. Next base: position 10,261,169 of record JBBBVU010000015.1, on the reverse strand, counting down.
TGCTGAAAGGTACCAGAGGTGCTTGTGTATCTAATCAGCATCCTGCTGGACACCTTTCTTTTACCATTTTTGACTTGATGCAGAATGTGATGACAACTATTTTCTGACAGCTATTAAGAAGACAAGGCATTTTCCTAATAATAAAAGTAATAATTATATCAAGTAATTATTGAAATAGAGTTTTGTAGACCAAACATTTTTAACAGTTTTAATTGGAATATGTCTATAACTTGTAACAAAGAGTTTTATAGAGCTCCAAGCTCTAAAAACAAACTCAAAGATATATGGTTTCTCTGGCACTGTACTAAACTGGTTCAAAACATACTTAGAGAACAGGAAGTTCTTTGTGTCAATAGGTAATTTTACATCTAAGCAGACAACAATTACATGTGGAGTTCCCCAAGGTTCCATCCTAAGGCTTCTTCTGTTAAACATTTACATGCTCCCACTGGCACAGGTCATGAAGAACAACAATTACAATGTCACCAGGAGACCGAAGCCTAGTACAGGTTCTTGGAAAATGCGTTGTGGAGAGTAATGACTGGATGTGCCTAAACTATCTTCTGTTGAACAAAAACAAAACTAAGGTGATTGTCTTTGGAACCAAAGAGAAACGATTAAAGGTCACCACTGAGCTTCATTTTATACACCTAAAAACCACCAATCAGGCCAGAAATCTGGGTGTAGTGATGGACTCAGACCTAAATTTGAAAAACACACAAGTCAGCCTACTATCACCTTAAGATAATACCATGGTTAAAAGATCTGATGTCTCAGCAAGACATAGAAAAACTAGTCCATGCTTTCATTTTTAGTCCGCTTGATTATTGTAACAGCGTATTTACAGGTCTACCAAAAAAATCAATTAGACAACTGCAGCTTATTCAAAACCCTTTTACTTGAGTCTTCACTAAGACCAAGAAAGTGGACCATTAGTCCAGCTCTGAGGTCTTTACGCTGGCTTCCTGTCCATCAGTGGGTAGACTTCAAAGTTCTGTTGCTGGTCCATAAAGCTCTGAAAGGTTTAGATCCAAAAATCAGTGACCTCTTGTGCCAGTATGAACCTACCAGACCCCTCAGGTCATCTGGATCCAGTCTCTTATCAGTTCCCAGAGTCAGAACCAGACATGGAGAAGCTGCATATAGCTTCTATGCTCCACATGTCTGGAACAAACTCCCAGAAAGCCTCAGACCAGCTGAAAATACCCTCCTGTTCTCTGCTGCATTTATATAGTTTTTATTTGAAAATCAAAATCTGCAGTTTCTTTAAAGCTTAAAATTTTTAACTTGATCATGTTTTTAATACTGGTTTCAATCTAATGTCCTTTCTTTTTCCTTTTATCTTGTTTTTGAATTGCACTTTGAATGGTCTTGTACATGAAATGAGCTATACAAATAAATTTGCCTTTGGCTTGCCTTAACAGCTGACATCAACAGCTCAGGTATCAGTGATGGTTTCTACCTGAGACGCTCCGTAGGTCTCCGTGCTGTAGCTCCTTGCAGACAAGGGACGACGCTGAGTCAAGCTCTTTGTTGGATAACCAATCATTGGCTTCTTCTGATCTTGGTAAGTGGGATAGTCATCGTCATAACGACCATTTCTTTTATTGTGCATCATCTGACTTTGGTTGTCGGACATGTTGGAGTGAGCAGACTGGTCCATGGGGCTGGAGTAGGCAAGAGCCCGACTATAATGTGGGGGATCCGCCTGAGGACAAGAGATGGAAAAAAACAGGGTTTTATGAGTCCATGAAAACAGATGAAAATGATCAAATATTGTTTGGTTCATATTTGTGTGGCAAAAATCCTCACTTTAAAAATACAAAAGGCCACTAGGTTAAAAACAAACAAACAAACAAAAAAAAGTTTACGTTTTGGTGGAAAGGTATCAACAAACAGCTTTAATAATAGATCATGTGTTTATGTCCTTATTCATTTCAACAATATAAAAAAAAACAAACAGTGTACACATCGTACACACATATAGATTAGATACAATTCTGCATCTAGCTCTTACCTGCTGTCTGTACTGAGCCTCTTGCAACGCCTCCTGTTGGGCTTCATGAACTCTGCGAAACAAAGCAAGCTCTGTAGAGCTCACCAAAGAATCTGCCCTCCTCAGAAACCCTGGCCTGGAACGCAGTGTTGGGATTGGCTGCTGCTGGCTGGATGGGCCATCCTGATTGATTGGTGATTGAGGGAAAGAAAACATCTCCAGTGGTGGATATGCACGATACCGAGGACTCACTAGCTCCTTCGGTAGCGTCTTTCCTGGCTGATTCAAGTACTCCAAAGCCTTCGATGAGTGGTTGGCATAATCTGGTGTGTTGGGGAAGGGGGGCGGGACCCGACGATCCATGGTCACCTGATGGGTTCAAATGGTTACCAGTAAGCCCAGGTACAGTTTATTTTTTTTTAAACAAATTGTTTATGACTTTGGAATTCTTGATTAATGGAGATAATTTACCCACAAAATGATGCATATTTCATATTAGCATAATTGTGTATGCATACAAACAGTTTTGCAAAGTTGCATTAAAAAACAAAACAAAAAATAACCTGGGGGTTGTAGTTCTGGTCAAAGTGATAGGCCTTATGTGGAATGGCAGGTTTTTGGTTCTTTCCAGACTGATTATGGTTGCCATGTCCGGGGAAGCCCAGCTCATCATCTAACATGGGGGCAGACTGAGACCGTGCCATACTGGTCTGCTCCATAGAACCAGGCAGCTCTGGACGGTCCAAACTAGTCTGTTGCTCAATGGATGAACAGTAGCTATCCACAGGAATACTACAGATAGAAGCATGATCAACTTAGTCCCAAATATACAAGAAACCTCCATTGAGACATGTTCATTTGGAAGGAAAAAAAAGAAGAAGCAAAACCCACCTGTAGACTTTGTAGGAGCCAATGTCAATCTCATCTATGCTCTGCGACTTCTTAAACTTCGACCTGGTCTCCTTCATCATTGGGGACAGTCGATCTGAGCTTTTACTCATCACCACGGTTACTTTGTTGCCTCCACTGACACTGAGCTGATCCTTCCTGTGCTGTTCTCCCTGATTGTCATGGTACGTCCAGCTTCCAGGCAATGGTCCCGAACCCTGTTCCAACCTTGCAGAGAATATACAAGGAATTATGATATAGTGACATTGATTACAACTTTATTAATATAAGCTCCCCAAAACCAAGTCGTTTTATAAAACACCAGAAGCAAAAAACAAGTGCAACAGTGTCATGAACAAACTATTAGATAAAGGGATTCAGTTCTACTCCATTAGTCACCTCTTTAAAAAGCTGACAAAATGTGTGTGCAATTTTAATGTCTGGATCCAAGCTAGTATTGAAATAAATGAAAACAGAAATGAAAAAGGTGTCATGTTCTTCTTGCAAGTGATGCTTAAATTCAGCCACTTCATTTGTTTAGATGTAATATAGATTACTCACGCACTAAAATGAAGAAAAAAAGCGACAGAATGAAATGTAGTATCTTAATTATTACAGATTATTTCCTACAAAGCCCACAATAACCCAGCTTTTTATGTGCCAAAATTATTCTTTCAGCAGTGATATGAATCTGAGAAAGAATATTTTGTGAAGCTGGACTGAAGCATAAATCTTCGATTTTCTGTTGGTCAACTTACCACTTCAAATCTATCTGATAGCATAGTCAAACCAGCAAAAGTGTTCTTTTCTTTAATAGATCCTGTATCGTCATTAAGTGAAAAGTGAATAAATTCTAACATCGTTAGTGCTAAATGTGGCTGATGTCCAGTCACATACCTCGAGTCAATATCCTTGCGGTCAGGATTGGGGCTGGAGGTAGGGGTCAGGTCCAGCTTGGAAGGAAAAGCAGTTCTGTCTTCCAGTGGGCTAGGGGTCCTGGTCCAATTCTGCCAGGGGTTCTGGCCAGAAGGCCCGGAGGATTGTGGATCATTGTCTGGGGTGGAGCGTTGATTGCCGTGGTAGGGGAGCGTCTGCGTGTCCAACTCCAAAGGGACTCCAACTATTCGCTCCTGCCTAAGAAGAGGGCGGCGCCCATGTGTTGACTGGCTGCGGGGTTTGGAGCCCAGCGGAGGGTTTCCCTGACTCGTGTTAGATGATGGAGGGTCCAGATGAGACTCCTCAGCATCAAAACCTGTGTTGTCATAGTGAGGAGCCTCAGACCAATCAAAAGGCTCGCTGAGTGGACGGCGATCTCCACGCTGCTGAAGGGTTCCTGATGGAGGGGTCTCTCTTTGAGACAGCAAGGGCTTGGAGTCAATGGGCTTGGGGAATGAATGGGCAAGCCTGCAAAGACAGAAAATATTAAGCACTAATTACAGAGTGAAGGATGATGAAAGGAACTGGATTATTCTTGTACTAAAGTTCCAGGCTCCATTAATATCTGTTGTGTATATCAGAGCCAATGGACACTTGGAACAGCTAAGCTTCCCCTTCGTGTTTCTGATGTCCCTCCTAAATACCAAGTTGGCCAACGAAAATGTTTGCTGTAATTAATGTTTATGAGAGCACAAACACAAGTACAAATGCCTTCAACATCCATCACTACCACTTGCAGTCTCCAAATATCACATTTCACAAGGAAACATGCAAAAAACAGGAATACAGATTGTGATCTGTATCCCAAAGCATGTAAAATGACAACTTTAATGTCAAAAAATACCAAAACAAGCTTTCACCCTGTAGGGGCTCCTCAGTACAAAGAGGGGCATGGGAGGAGTAATGATGAGCACACCAACTTTAATGTCATTAGAGCCTTAATGTCATGTTTTCTGTGATGGACCGAACTGAATATGTTTTTCTTCGGAATTGCTGCGGCCAAAGAGAAACAAACAAATCAATTTCAAGGTAGATTTATTTGGTCTTGGTCTCTATCACAATTTTGCTCTTTCATTATAACTATTATATATTTTCTTGAGTCCATTTTTGAGGACCACAAACATATTGATTAACAATTACACAGCAACAAGAACAAAACAAGACAACAATTAGCTTATTTCAGATTTATGGTTATTACTGTCTGAACTCATGTTTGCTAAATTAATTTAAAAATTTAAAAAACTGTCTACAGTCACAAACTCATACATCAAAAATAGGGGTTTTCTCACATGTTAATATTCTAAAATTCAATTAACTACCTGATGGACCATTATCACTCCAATATAATTTAAGTGACGTAATGGAGGCTGTAATATAATTAATAAAGCTAGTAACCTAAAAATAAATTCCTTTTGAGAATTAAAACTTCAACATTTCTACAAGAAATTAAAACAGATTCAAGACATGTTTAAGTTTTAATTTTTAATGCGGTATCAAATACCATCAGCTTTCATCATTAATGTACAGCAACCAGAGTAATAACTTTAGCAGTAGACCAGACTTCTTTATTTGATTCTTTTTATGTATGGGAATAATAAATAAATAAATAGCACCCTCTTAATAGCAATATCACTGAAGCTTGGGCTCTGCAGGACTCTTTGAAGATGATGAGACGAGAGCAGAGAAAGAGTATCCTGAGCAGAAGTCTGCAGCATCCTAATGAGTCTCTCTGACCTTGATTGAGCAAGCAGAGAGATGAGGAAGCCACAGAAGGATGGAGGGAGGAGAGGATAGGTGAGCGACTGGATAGATATAGATAGATGAGATAGGAGATTGAAGCAGTGGTGGGATTGATGGAGAAGAGATGATGGATAGTTTGAGAGATGGGTGATGAGGAAACTGAATATGAAGCAGGCGTGTGTGTACCTGTTTGTCCAGTGTGACTGAGGGGCCTGGTCCTTGCTGGGAGCTGGAAGGGCAGGGGTGTGTGGATGTGCGTGAGGATGTGAATGTGAGTGTGTGTTGGCAGGTGGATTGGAGGAGCCTGAGGAACCCTGCGAAGGGGAATAGTCGGAGTAGGTGGCAGAAGAGCCACTGTGGTTCAGACAGTGGAGTTTATCTACATCTTCATCTGTAGACTCTGGACAGAGACAAACAACGAGACAAGTGGCTCTATTCACTGAAAATGTCACACCTTAGTTTTTCTGAAAACCTCTGGTACTTCTACTGAGAAGCTTTATAATGGTGGCTGAAAAATACTCTATGTGACCTCCTAGAGTTTGTGCCTTTCCACAGATCTTCTCTAATGTAATCTGAAGAGACATGGTCTGTAAAGATAGTGATTTAAGGATACATTAAGGATAATTAACACTCACTGAAGTGGCCATATTCAGTGGATTTGGATTTTATGAAGTGGTGAATGGTTTGTGAACATTTTTTCAGACTAATCATGCAATTTTGAGATATAGTTTAGCATGAAACATTTAAAAAAAAGGAGCTTTTCAAAAGTCAAGGACATTCATGAAACACAAGCAGGATTACAAATAATTTCAGAGGGTAGGGAGCAATACTTACATCATATAACTGTAGACTACATTAAAGGAAAATTGCATAAAATAGAATGAGTAATCTCTTGAGATAATAACAACTAACTTATTAAAATTCTAAAAAAGCAGATTTTAGAAAGAGCAGCACTTTTGTGACTTAACCTATAGGCCTATCAGTTTTTCTCATGTCTTTTAGGTTTTGTCCGATATTAAACATCTTAACCAGTTGAATTGGTAAAATCTAATGACCCTAATGATAATGTAAGAACCCCCCATGTAGGGAAATACCTAAACTGGAACATTTGAGGACAGTACTCAAACCTGAAGAAAGTTCCAGTACTCCAGTACTCCAGTAAAATATTATAGTGAAGATATAATATAAAGATATAATATATTTTCACATAAGAGTTTAGATTTGATTTGGAATGACATATTCATGGGCGTCGGAGTTGCCGTGGTGACAGCTGGTAGTCACGTGATCTGAGGTGGGGAGAAAGTAGTCAGCTTCGTGTCCGAATTGCCAACAGAATGAGTTCACTATATAGTGTGCTATGTAGTGCAGCCCTATGTAGTGAATGAGGGGTTAGGGGTTAGGGTGGACATTCAGACACAGCCACAGTGTTGCTAACTTAGCAACTTTGGCGCTATATTGACCACGTTTTCAGACCCCTATTGCGACTGCCAAAATATCTATAAAGTCTTTCTTGTGACATTGGAGACTTTTAGAGATTGACGTGAAAACACATAACCCTAACTCTTCACATAATGAAGATTGTGGAGGAAAATATGCAAAAAGTTGAAAGTACTGTAACATGTTGTAGACTCTTCATTAGCTGTTAGTTCAAGTACTTAAAAAGGTACTTTAACTTTAGGTCTGTTCAGTTTGGGCCAGGGATATTTTCTATTTCTTTTCCTACTGTTTGGAAGTGAAATTAAATAAAATTTATTTCCCCAGACATTACTAGAGCTTGAGCGTACAAAATAAATATCTGTGTCTAATATTTGATTCAGTCGTCCACGAAAATCCCTTTAAAATAAAAACAAATTTGCTTTTTGAGTCAGCTATTGTTATGCAATACCTTACTATATTCACCGTTAAGAAATCACAAACACCAAAACAGACAAGCTGTTTGAGCGTTAATAATTTTTTCGGTTTGTTCCCTAAAGAAGAAGCAGATAATAAGATGGAGCTGTGACTTAATAAGAGCCACATTTAGCCATGGAGAAGAGATAATAAGCGGTGACTTTCAGAAGATGTGATTAAAGCACAAAATTATTTAGAGCTTAGTGTTTTGATTTGGCAGTAAAATTAGCTTTGTTTTTTTTCCTGATGAAACTAAGACCTTCAGGGTAGAATAAGTAAAACAGGATAAACTAAACCAAGTTCAACCTACAGTCATCACAAAAGTTCACAGCATTCCCTCCATCTCTCTGTTATATGCCGACTTTAATCTGTTTTCCACTGTGACTAATTAATGCAGACTATTACAACAGGCCCCATAGCTCTTTACAAAAGACCATATCAAATTATTGTGTGCAGCCATGTGTCTCCATGTATGTATGTGTATGTTTGACAGTATGTACTGATGAAGCGGTACCTTTCTTATCCTTCCCCAGCAGTACCACCTTTGGTTTGTACATCGGTGGCTCCACCAGTGTGGGCCTCATGTCAGAGATGCGGATATCATTTGGAGAGCCGCCCATTGAGTCCTGAAGAAAAACAAACAACCCCACAGAATGACATTAGGTTGGCCTAATAGAACAAGAAAGCTTTGAACAACCTGCATGATGACAAGCAGCAAATACAAATAACAACTCAGAATCAGGATCTCTGTGATTTAAGCCTGCTCGCCCTATCCAACAACCAAAGCAATAATTTCCCTCTGACTGAAAATCCGTCACAGGGAATAACAATATTAAATTAATAAATTATTTGGAAATTATTTGATATTTGCAACAAGTATTTAGCATTCTTAATACTGTGGGGAGATTTTGACCTCCAGTTACAATCATATATCATTTTACTGGTGCTTCTTAACTTGTAACTTGTAGCATTGTATGCTGGTCATCTTCTTGTTTGGATGTTGTCAATAGTGTCATATAATCCTATATGGGCTGGGCATGCAAGTGTATGACACTTAAATGAAATTAATCAATCAATCAATCAATCAATCAATCAATCAATCAATCAATCAATCAATCAATCAATCAATCAATCAATCAATCAATGTACGTTATGAAAATGATTTGTGAATACATGACAGAATTAATTTTAACAGCACTGTACTTACACAACGCCTGGATGAGTATTATTAATGCGAGCTTGAAAAATCCAATTTATGTCTCCGTGCATGTGTGTGCATTTGTGTGCATTTATGCATGTGTGCAGATGTACACTCTATATGACAAACCTCAGAGCTCTCCGTCAATTCTTCTTTGTCCTTCCTCTTGGGTATTTCGATGCCAGAGTTATGCATCGATCCCTGATCCATTAGCTGAGACTGAGAGAAGTCCTGCATCTCTCTGTCCGTCACCTGGAAAACAGTTCAATATTTTCTGTTTTGATGATGATATTTACATCAGTTGAGTAAATGAAAACCTCAATAGTTTATCTGAAAATCTCTGCTGCAGATGTTTTAATCTAATGGTCAAAGACTTAACAGCTGTCAAATTCTGCCCGTAAAAAGGAATGATACACTTTAACATTTGTCAGAGAATGTTTTAATATGTTTTCTTTTTCTCATAAATAGATCTCATAACTAGAATAATTTTGTGTCGATTAATGTCCTAAGTAATACCAGAATCTTTGAACCCAACTGAGGGTCTTTGTTCCATCTGTGCCAGTGACTTTTTTGCCCTGTGTGAGTATTTAAGTGCGTGTTTCTTACCTCTTTTGGAGGCAGGGGCCATGGTGGTTCATACGGCTCTTTGCTGAGGTGTGTATGTTCCATGTTGGTTCCTGCTGAGGTGGCAGTGCCTGTGCTCAGCTGATGCTGGTGTCCATGTCCAGCATGTACGCTTTTACCCACAAGACTTTGCACTGACTTGACCATGTTCTTGAGGTCCTCAGGGTAGGGAGTTGGGTAGCGCTTTAAGTTTATCTCCACCTACAAGGATAAAATACAAATTATTAGAAAATCCACATTATTTTGTTGTTTATGCTGCTGTGTAATTCTGATCGTTTTAACAGTGTCTTCACAGTGCAGGAGACACATCTAAAGTTTGATTTAAAAGATTACTTATTAGAAAAATGTCAAGTAATTCAGAATGTGTTATGGAGTTATACTGTGGTTGAATGAGAAATATTTACATTTTGTCTAATAAAAGGGTTGATTATTGTTCACTGTTGTATAACAAATAGTTCTTCAAAACCAAATTGGTTTTTGAACAACCCATTATAACACACAAAGCAAAACAGAACAAGACTAAAACACACATGTTCATAATGCTCTTTAATTCTCTGTAAGTCTGAGCTTAAAGATGCAACAAATTTAGAGAACTTCAGTGTTTCAATAAATGATAAAAATGTACAAATTCAGAACTCCTGGAATTTTTTTCAGGATGTTTGGTTTAATGGTTTACAGCTGGATGTGTTCCAGACACGGCATTTGTAAAAGAAAATGAACCCAGTGCCCTCACACTGTACGACAAAAGTAGTTAGTTAATGAGAGAGTGAGGGAAATCAACAGAAGAAGACAGCAAGCTGACCTTGACCTTCCCAGAGTTGTCCTCCTCTTCTTTCTTATCCTCAAAGTCGAAGGCCACAGTCATCCTCTGCTGTCTCTGCTCCTCCCACAGAGTGGGATTAAAGCTGTCACTATCAGACTGGTAATCTAAACATACACACACACACACACACACATTATATATATATATATATTTGTGTGTATGTGTGTGTGTGCGTGTGTGTATAGTCAAGGGTTACTACTTCCAGTATGGTATATTATTAGACAAATCCATCTCTACCAGTACTTACAACATAATATAACAAATGATAATACTAGACTTTGTCAAAGCATCCTAACACACACAGAGACACACAGATCGTACCCTCATCATGTCGCGGCTGCTGAGGAAACATGTAGTTGGTCAAAACTTTCTGTTTGGTTTCTGGATGGGCTTCTGTCTGCAGTGGGATCAGAGCCTTGGACTGCAAGCAGAGACACACACATGTCCATGTAAGCATTCCTGCATAAACTTTTTCTCATGATATATTATCTCCTGGTTTTAAACTACACCTACACCTAACCTACAGAAGCAAATACTTTTGCTCTGTCTTTGCACAGTTATAGAGAAGTTTGACTCTACAGAAAACTTGCTGACAGGAATACATTTTTTCAGTTTTAGATTACATATTCAATTTTTGGATTACAAATCCATTTTTATCTGACTTGAAGTGTCAATTTTTTTAATTTCCTATGTTGAATTAAAATGTGTCTGATGCTAATGTGATGTAAATATAAATGTTCATTGTAATGTTTTAAAAGTTTTCGTCTATTTTCTAATATGTAATACAAATAACCCATCTTAGTCTTTCTGAAACTTTAATGGCAATTTAACTTAATTTCCATGATCAGTGTTAACAGATGTAATGCATGAAACAGCATGGATAAATTTCAGTCGGAGCATGAATGCATAAGCAGCTATTTTAAATGTAAATGTAAGTCTGCACTGCCATTTCACAAATTACATTTGAATTTTAAATCTGTTTCATATTTCAGCAAATACGTAAGGACTCACTGTTGCTGTGTCTTTTGATTTAATTTAACATTCTCAATTAAACTTCAAAGTGAACATTAAAAGTATTGAAAAGCTTTTTTGTCACATCACACTGTAGATAAAAACTAAATGATTAATGATCATGAAAAGAAAAATAGCTCTGCATTTATAGAGCATAAAAATCGAAAGAATCTGGAAGTAGGTATGTTCTTTTGAAGAACGCAAGGAGGACAAAAGCACCTGATTGTCTGAGAGCCACAGAGCTGCCAGGTCCTTCAGCTTAGTGAAGGTAAACGGGAGGTTCTTTAACCTGAGAGAGAGACAGAGGGAAAGAGGGAGGGGTGAGAAAGAGAGATGTTTCGTCTGCCTACACACAGTACAACCTGCAGAGCACAAAACCATGGCAACACACTCACCCATTCCTATGGTAACTGAAGGCTGTGAGAGCAGCTACAGAATCAAAACGGCCATTGAGAAAGTGTTGCATGCTCGTGTGTGTTTGTCTATTATCATTTCTGAGTCATAGCTCAGCCTCCACCACTGGCTCTGTGTGTCTGAGTGTGTGTGTGTGTGTGTGTGTACCTGTTGTCACTAAGGTTAAGGACACGTAGTTTGGTCATCTGTCCAATCTCATCGGGAAGAAACTCCAGCTTGTTGGACCTCAGTGACATCACTGTCACATTTTTGCAATTACCAATCTGAAACACACACACACACACACATTAAAAACCTATTATATCACTTATATCAATATCAACTCTTGAAAAAGATCCCCTCCATACATCACACCTGTAAAGAAAATGTTTGACACAGTTTATGAGCAGGTTCAGTGGTGTCAAATTTATGACTTGAGAAGAACTATAATTATATTTAGGACCTTATAATTAAAAGAAAGCAAAACATACTTTTATTGTCAGACACCCCATCAGAATGGCACAATGTTCTTTATAACTTATGACTAGCTAGTAAATTTCTTTAGTAATGTCTGTTATAACAGAGCGCTACTTTCTCTGTAAGGTAATGACAAACTAGAAATAAACAAAAGAAAAAGGCAGCAAAGGTGTTTACTAAAAACCCTACCTAATGCAGTTTGGAAATCATCTGCATTTTAAGTATTCATATTTTCTGCCAAATATTGGCTGCAACAAATGTAAAGTAACACTACATAACACCAAGCACATTTCTGTACAATTTTAAAGCCTTTTTCAAAGATGTGTTTAAGATTTAGTGGTCATTTTAAAAACTACCAAGCCCATAATGTTGTAGGAATGCTGATTACATTTTTTTCTTTAAAGTTGCAATCTTGACAATGCCAGCCTGAAGAAATAGCATCCCAGTACATACTGCAACACTAAATATGGGTATTTTACACCAACTCAAAATGACTCTGTATGTAAACTTAAAAAAACCAGAAAACCACTAGAGCAGAATAACACTTTATTCACTTAAATCTAGTCTCAAATTTTGGTGGAACTACTAATAATTTCTTCAAGTTGTAAATGATATCTAAATTATATGAATGAAATCAGAACTGCATCCGTGAGTGATCTCCCTACCTCCCGAGGCAGCTCCGCGAGGAAGTTCTCGTCAGCAGCAAAGGTCCTCAAGCTGTGCAAGTATCCAATCGTGGGAGGCAACGACTCCAGCTCATTACAACTACAGTCCAATTCCTCCAACAGAGACAGACTGGGTGAAAGGAAGAGACACCATGACACAGAAAGAAAGGAAATCATTCTGCGAAGTAGAACATTTTTGTTGCAACCTTTGGCTTTAAAAGTTAAGAATGTTGACACAACTCTCAACAAATCCTGTGAAAAGACTGAAACCGGGAATGAAGTGATCCTACTTTTATACTTTGTTCTGTAGTGCTTTGTTTTTGTTTTGTTTTTAAAAACAGTTACCATCATTATCACTCTCAGTGACATGTTTCTTTATTACAATGAAGCTAAACAATTAAGTGTATTCAGAAATAAGTTTCACACACACACTGCCTTGCTGTGGTAATTACACATCAAGTGTGTATAAACCCACAAGTTAAAATAGTCCCAAACAAACATTTACTCATGTGTCAAGCTTTTAAAGGAAATGTCTAAAACTGGCGTGACTAGCCTGTAGGGATCTTGGTTAGTTTCATTATTTTCATTAGATTTGTTGAGAATAATAAAGAAAATTAGTAATGACTTTTGAGTGGAGAGTTTTGAGAGAAGGAAAAGATCATCATTTTCAAGGATGAGCAAATTATTCAATCAGCCAAAGAGGATTAACATCTTCTATTAATTTGATCTAATTTAATGTCACCCATCCATAATTTTCTTTTTTGATGTCTTTTAACTTGGACCTCAGCTTCTCCACTCCACTCCGATGTTCAATAACATCTATTGCAAACCCCCTGCAGAACACCATGAACCCCCTTTGAATTGCTCCTCTGGCCTGCCATCAAATTAACAGCAGGCTAATGCTAATGAGACAAGAGTTTTACATTAATGTACTGTCACTGTTAACATTGAATTAGTCTGCTATTATTATTCCCAATAGGCCAGACCATCTGGGTGACCATACGGTCTGACAGGACAGGAGAGGAAAAGAGAGGAGAGGAGTTTTGTGTCCCATAACAAGCTTTAAGGCAAGGTTATCTATTCTATAATGTCATATGTCTGAACAATCCCTAAATAAATTCACTACCAAAACTATCAGGCAAGATATATGTATCAAATTCAACTATTCTTCTAAGATTTTTGGGGGTCCATCCTTCTACATTCAACAACATCTCAAGTGTGGCCTACTGACAGTTTTTCTTTTCTTTTTTTTTTTTAAGGTATAATTACCTAAATCAACTCTTATGAAGAATGCATGACTTTGAATTTTTTTTTCTTTTAAACCAGGTACTACAGTTGCAAACTCAGGAAAAGTTTCTCTTCAGGTGACAGTTAGGGTAAAGATGCATTTTGAGTCACATCAGGATAAGCTTTGATAAATCAAGAGCAAGCAGGGAAGAGGATAAGTAATTATAGTAAAACCCTGTAAATGAAAAAAAAAAAGTAAACCAATCAACAATTGCAATTAACAAGTATATTAATTCAGTTACACTCTATAACACATAATCTGCTGATTGAGCTTTGTATTTGTACAGTTTTATATAGCATTGAGTGTACTGGTTGTGGTGTAGTCTCAAATTCTGCATTTACACAGTAAGATATATGAAAATAAAAAGAAACTTGTTTCAAACTTAGCGGAAATGTGATAAAGGGCCATGAGTCTAAAAAAACATAAAACACTAAATGGATTAATAAAGGATCTTTAAGGGAAAGTTATTAATCTACAGCACTACTTATCAAAGCTAGAACCTGGGACTTGTTCAGAAAGACAGAAAGATCTCATTGTGTTCAAACACAATTCTTTCAAAAAGTTAAGTTGATGTAAAATGTGGATTAGAATGGGATTTGCTCAGTCACACAGTAAGGCAAAAAAAAAGAAAACTACACAAGTTATTCTGATGTATTTTTGTTCTGATAATATAAACTGTGTTAACAAACAAGTACGCCCTATTTTTTTTACTGCCCAATTGAAAAATTAATTAATCTGCTTATATTTTTCCCAAAATTAAATAATGCAGTTACTGTGACTGGACCTAAACAGGGACAGATACCAGATAAATGATAATGACATCACTACATTACATGCAACCATTTTTAACTTGATCCAGTATGTTAGCTGGTCTGGGTCCAGTCTTTTTCATTTATCTATTTATTATCTGTTTTTTCATTAATAATTCATAAATATATTTCATCAAATGTGAGAAAAATATGGATTTAATTAAAAAAAATATTTCAAATGGTCTGGACATTGATGAATTGTAGAAATATGTTTATGTTTGCATGTAATTCAAATGGATATAAAATGTTTCTAACATTTACTGCATGTAGTTGTAAGATTTAATTTGTGCATCTGTGACACAGTTGAACATCTGCCTGTCTCTGAACACACCCCTGGATCCAGGAGGCTATTGTTACTCACCCTTGCTTGGGCTTCGGACTAATGCCATGGCAACGCAGCAAACATAACACACAGAACCCCCCAAACATCAGCCAGCATAACAAAACAGCTGCTTAGATTAATAAACAAGATAAATAATAACCTTCTAACAACCCATTCTGAACTAAAAACAGAAAATAAATAGAAATAGTAAATGAAAAGGAAGTT
Organism: Atherinosoma microstoma; assembly: GCA_037177055.1. NCBI lineage: Eukaryota > Metazoa > Chordata > Actinopteri > Atheriniformes > Atherinidae > Atherinosoma > Atherinosoma microstoma. Next base: position 10,245,884 of record JBBBVU010000015.1, on the reverse strand, counting down.
TTTACGTAAATCAGAGTTTACTGTGTATAACTGCAGTTTTATTTTTCCTTTTTTTGTGGGAGTGTATGTCAGCTTCTTACCTTCCAATGGTGTGAGGCAGTGAGGTCAGCTGGTTGTCATCTACCTTCAGCGTGGTCAGTTTCTTTAACATTCCTAAATCACATGCAAATATACACATATTTGTTCTAATTACATGACGTTTTTGGAAATTTGTCAACTTTTTCCCTCAAACACACTGATTCCTTTGCTCTGCAGGGCATTAATACAGCAACCTACTGCAGCTGCTACACCATTCCATTATGAGTTGATGAATTAGCGTGATATTAGAGAAATATGCTTAATTGTAATCTTGCTGAGAGTTTGATGAGAAGATCAATACCAATCTGCTACATAACTGCTGTTGCTAGTAGCTAGTTGGTTTATCTCAGCTTATAAACATAAAAAATATAAGCAAATAACAAATTTATCTACATTTCTTCTACAGCTCATTAATTAACATGCTACATTTTGGATAGAATGGGGCTAACTGTTCACTGACTCTAGTCTTTATGCAAAGTTAACTAAATGCTGGCTGTGGGCTTACATTTCCAGAGCTCGCTTGAGAATGGTTTCAATCAGCAAGCAAGAGAGCCCAAACATTTTTTTTTAAATGTCAAGCTGATATTTAAGTTCCTCTCAAAAAGAGCACAGCAGCATCACTAACTTGGTAGAAGTGACCATATGTAACATCTTGGCTACAATTCTGAATGACCACTGACTGTTTCTGTGTGTATGTATGTGCATGGTGCCCGTGTGTGCACCTATAGAGTCAGGGAGGTGCTGCAGCATGTTGGAGGATAGCAGCAGGTCCTCTAAGGCCTCACAGCCTGAAACGTCCGTATCCAGCATCTCAATCCGATTCTTAGCCAAGTCCAAGTACCGCAACTGACGAAGTTTCCCTAATGACTGTGGGGTGGGGTGAGGGGTGGGTCAGTTTAATGACAAAGTAAAGATGAATGAGTGAAAGTATGCCAGAACATGTAGATCTTCATCTCAGCAATGCTCTTTGATTTCCTTGTAAATACTGAAAGTGTCCTTACCCCTGGTATAGACTGTAGAGAGTTGTTATCCAGCCACAGCTCCCTTAGGTTGTGTATCTGTTCCAACACCTCCGGCTAACATGTAAAAAGAAGAATCTCCATGTTCAGTTTCGAAATTCAAGAGAGTAACCCTACAAATTTGCAGTTATGCAGCTGTTTATGTGAAAATGACTAATTATTTTTATTCTGACAAAAAGGTCTAGCATGCATTTTCAGATCAAGACTGACAAAACACTGTCAGTATGGCTGAGACTGGCATCCTCTCCCACCATGCCCTCATTATACTATCAAGAAGCACAAAACAGAGCCAACCTTCTCATATCACAGACCTTCCTGTTTGACCTTGATATCATATTTTGCTGTTTTCCAAACAGCACTCTTTTCCACCACTCTGCCTCTCCTTTTGTTTCATTTCAGGTTCCAAATGAACTTGTACTCTATCTTTGTACAGAGGATTTAGCACATGATGCACTGGTGTGAATTGGACACCATGAATATTGTGGACCTTTGTCTACTCATTTTAATGCTTGCCACTTTCCCTTCACATCTTTACCATTAAAGGCACATTCATTTGCAAATGCACATATGACTGTTGAAACATGGTGTTTCAGCTTTATGGGATCATACAGGACCATTTCAAGTAAAAAAGTCTAAAGCCCTTATCAAACAGAGATCATACTGCTTTGCAGAAATAAAGACCTCCCTTTTATGCTCCCATTGCTTTCCTTTGTTCTTTCATACTGACGAAACAGAGGCAGCTTAGCACAGTGTTAGTTTGCGTTCTTAAATAGCATGCCGGCTGCAGAAACAGAGTAGCAACAGCAGTGTGAGTGTTCACAACTGTGTGTTCTACTGTGCTGATGCTCTCTAAAAGACACTTTACACTTTCATGTTTCCATGTCCAATCATATACGAGGCCTCAGAAGAGCATCAAGTTTGACCACTATTTTGCAAACATACCTCACAAACAGGGCAATGATGTGGAAAGAAATCACAACAGTTACATCATGGATGGGCAGTGTGGCTTTAAACGCTTTCATTATTCAGATTCTCATGCATCACATAGCATTGTAAGGAAGATGTCTAATCAACCTGAAATATATTTCACAACATTGAAAAAACATCACAGAAGCTTAAATCTTTTTTTTTTTACTTCTTAAAACAATTTTTTTTAAAACACCTCAACTTTATATAGCACCATTTAAAAAGCATCAACACTGTACTTTTATTGCCCACTGTAAAACATTCCATCACCACTGTATACTCAAATCTACATTTACTATGCCTTTTCTAACATGATATTTACACCTCATCCTGTTAACTTGTAAATATCTTTCTCACCACATCAGAGAATTCATTGCTACCCAGATCAAGCCTTTCCAGCTGTGTCAGTCTGTGGATGGACCTGAGAGGAAAGAATTTGCAGAAAGGGTTAAAAGCTTACTATGATTACACATCTTTGTTATGGCATATGCACAGAGCTCTGATTATCAATATAGCATATAAAATCTGAAAAATGTAGCTTAACCAGTTTGTTTTGCAATAAAGAAAACTATTAAAGTTGCATATATACTTTTACATGGGAAAGTAAAACCTTATTGAAGCCATGACTTTGACAGTTTAAAGGTGATGTTTCCTCTAGGAAATGCACAGGACTCTGGGTTTATTTAGGGAAATCATTTTATCTTAGTTATAATTTTGGACAAATGTAGCTCCTGTTTGTTCAGGCAGCAGGCTAGCTTCAAAACAGCAGCATGACTTCCCATGGATGTTTCTGAAGAATCAAAATCGGATTCAAGTGTCTTTGTCTTACTCACGTACACACACAATCACACATATGGTAGCTTGTCTTACTTTGGCATGGTTTTCAAGTGGTTCTCTCTCAGCTCCAGGATCCGTAGTTTGGAGAGTCTTAAAACAGATGGCACATAATCCAAAACTTAATGCCTTTTACTTATACTCTGTCAGATGTAACAGTCATCAGCAGAAAAGTCACATAAGGCCAGATAACATGAAGTTAGAAACAAAAAAAGGTTTAATCTAATTAATTAAATCTAAAACAGTGTCATTCCAATAATTTCTTCATTTGACAATTTCTCTTTATCAGCATTACACATGTTCACCACTAAGGAAATGCTTTGATTTGGAGGCTCTCTATTAATTTAGACTTCCATATGCTGTATTTCACACCAAGAAGAATATAAAACAATGAAATGACAAATTAAAACATTTTAATACACTTTGCCAAAATAAAATGCTAAAAAGGACACTTCTGAGTTTAAGTTTTACATCCAATAATGAAATAAAAAATAAAAGAAAAAGAAACACAACAAAAAAACTAACAAAAAACACATTGTGATGATTAGTTCATTGAATTCAACCATGGCCTAATTAGAAATATTAATTTAGCCAGACAGAAGACAGAAATGCACGCTTTGGCCTCACACATTCTACAATGTATTCTACAATATTCTACATGTAGAAAAATAAAAAGAATACATATTCAAGTCAACATCCATTCTTGTTTGTGAATGTTTTTTATTAGGAATTCAATAACCATTTATTTAACATTAGCACAACAGGATATCACTCATGCATTATTTTACCTGCCAAAGTTAGCAGGCAGATACTCCAGGAAGGCATCGTTTAAGAAGAGCTGGGTCAGATTCAGGAGCTGTGTGAAACCATCTGGGAGTCTGGAAAAGAGATAGTAGTGTGATAGAGACACTTGGAAGAATATCGGAAAAAGGAAAATGTGCAAAAACGACTGAGAAAGATAAAAAGGCATGCCCTTGAATGGCAATTCTAGAATAAAACACAGGCAATTTCCCAATAACAACCCCTGCAGAAACTGCTTGCTGCTGTTGGCTTGAAGATGACTCATCTGCTAAACACACTCAACACACACACAACAAGCACTTCTGTCTGCAGCAGTCTTTGCTTCATGACCATCACTAAATAGGAAAACAGCTATCATAAACATAACACCTGATCCTCAAACAACACAAACACTTGACTGGAGTAGCTAAAAGTATGCACATTGTTCTACATACAAGACATTGGGAAACGGTTATGGTCATATGGGTGTGTAGGATCTGTAGATTTAGCT
>JBBBVU010000015.1:10225539-10238516 GCA_037177055.1 Atherinosoma microstoma | reverse complement strand
GTGGTCATATCGGTGTGTAGGATCTGTAGATGTAGCTATATATATATATATATATAAATACATATATATATATATATATATATATTGGTCAGTATGATGAGTTATGAATATGTACAAGATCAAAAAAAGTGCATGCAGTGTCAGTTGTTTGTGACAGAAAAAAAACAACCCTAATTTAGTTTTTCAGAAATGCGTCTAAAAAAGTGCATGAATGTTTATTGTAGGGCATATATAGCATGCATTTCCCTCAGGCTGTTAATCAGAAGGTGTGTGCTCAGAATAATGTGCTGAAAATTGCTCCTCCGTGGTCAGCTTTGCAGAGATTGTGTGTGCATTTGTCTTACTTGGTGATGGGGTTGACGCTGGCTTCTACCACAGACAGGCCTTTACAGCATTTTATATTGTCTGGAAACTCCTGGATTCCTGATAGAGAGAGTGAGTTGGAGGAAATGTGATGAAACAGAATGATTATGGTTATCTCTGCCAAACGTTAGACATTTAGAATAGAATAGAATAGAATGTTTATTGTCATTGTACTGTGTACAATGAAATTAAAAAGCGTCTCAGTGCAGTCCAATAGTTAGAAGGAAATGACACGTAAAAGTCCTAAAATATATATATATATAAATATTAAATATTAAAAAGTAAAACCAACGGGTAAAAATTTAAAAGTTTCAATAATGTGTTCAAGTATCAAAATGTGGGAATCTAAAAAAACATTTAAAAACATTTAACATTTAACCAGTAAGGCTACAGCAGTAATGTTTATATTGCACATGTATGTTGTATGTAGTTTTATCGTGGTTGGCCTAACTGTAAGTTTTATAGTTTAATTCAGGTTGTCCAAATCATCTATTATTCAAAGTTCAAAAGTTTCCTTAATTTCAAATTCCATCTTTTAAAAAATTCCAGTGATTGCAATCAGACCTAAACAAAAACAAAATCAAATACATTTTCAGTGGATTGCTGTTTGTCATGGTTTTAGTTGTTGTTGTCAATATAGAAATAGATGACATTTTTACCATTTTTACTGATGTCTAACTCTTTGAGGTTAACCAGGCTGGCGATGGTTGTAGGCAGATTGGAGAGGTCATTATCAGGCATGCTCAGCTTCTTCAGGGCCTGGCAGTTGAAGAGTTGCTATGAAAGATCATAGAGGTGACAAAGGAATATTATAACCTAATAGGAATATTATAATACCTAGATCTTAAATAGAGAGATACAAAGTACAGTGCTGAACCGTGGGATAAAATCAGGCATACACTATTTAATATTGCAGAAAACCTGATCTATTAAACTTTTTCTGTGCATAATGCAGATTTATACTCGTACATACAGGGGCCCCAAAGGACAAAACACGAGTGAATGCAAAAACATTCAGTCAAATGTGTATTAAATGAATAAATGCAGCAAAATTCAAAACATAAATAAAAAGAGAGCTTTCACAATAAGTGCTTAGAGGATCAAAGTACCTCAATACCAAGGAAATTCTATCCAAATTCAGCAAATATGACAGTTGAAGTGAGTGTTGGATTATATTTCGATCATGCCGCAACCAGATTTACCAACCATTTTTGAAGGTTGTTTTTTTTCTCAACCAAAAATTGAAGTTAGGATTGTAGTTACAGTCATCCAGACTTCATCCACTGAATGTGATTAATCAGCAAAAAATGTACAATAAACAGAAATTGTATTATGTTGCTTTTGATTTAAATCAATATGCACACCTACATTCATAATAGGTCATTTTTAACACCACTTGACTTTTGTGGAAGAGAAACCATGCAGACATTCAAACAATAAAATCACTGTGATTAAATCATAAAACTGCATGACATAAACAGATAAAACAAATTTCAGTTAATCACTTTGCATACTGCGATGACCTTCCAAGATGTCAAACACGCTCACATGTGGCAAATAACTACATCTAGCTAGCTTAACATGGGATAACAGGGTGTCATGACATAACAGGTCTCACTAGGCTACTTCACTCACAGAGACTTACTCATGGCTGAGTAGATTTCTTTTTTCTTTTTTTCTTTTGCAGTAAAATACAAATTTGACTTGTCTGTCACACAACCTTTTTTAAGCGTGCCAATTCACATGGGCTTAATTTAGAAATCCAATTCAACATCTTTGTCATTTAACCAGGACATTACATCAATATATGTGATGACCCTCATATAAACAGCACCTGTAATTCTCCTTGAAATATCATTAGAAGGACATATTGTCTCCACACTACTATGTGGGGGATTTGTGAACGTCTCAAATAGCATAGGATGCTGCCATGTGGCCACAAATTGGTGTTCTGTATCACCCCATGGTTCATATAACAGTCAGGTCAAGGTAATCTGATCAATTTGAAACCTTCTACCCTCGGGCCTTCTGTAAATTTTCTGTTTCTGTAAGTCATCTTAGCTGTGGTGATGGGGTGATGGTCCTGAGAGAAAGAACCCTAATCACATGAGCAGGTTGTTTTTGGTGTGATAACACAATTATAAACTTATTTTAGTAAAACAAATGAACTTGACCACACATTACGTACAACCACTGCAAAAAAAATGTCAACCAAACTCTGTAGCAGCAGAAGAGTCCAGATGCAGAACTAGCTGAACTATTTTTTATCAACACAATCTTGGGAAATCATTTTACTTTAAAAACTACAGCTATAGGTCTCCTGAGTTCCCAAAAACTTGCAAGGTATTCGAAAAAATAAAAGCATGATCTGCAATTTATTTCACTGTCTTTGTTCACATTTTATTCACAATCCCAATTTGGCCAATGTGGTTAGTAATAACACAACTGTGAATAGGAAAAGCTTGAATATTTGTGCACTTTTATAGGAAATAAAAGATCTGAAATAAACAGGTAGCTGCAAATCCTTATCACTATTGTTTATCAAGATAACTGGTTGTGATTGTGTTGTGAGAGTGCAGATGGCTTACAGTGAACATCTAAAGCTAAAGATCTTGCTTTAATGATATTTGACCAACAAATTTTGCTCAAATGCAGGGAACTGATTGGTAGTGGAGACTTCAAAGATTAACAAATAACATGTTAAGTAGTCAATAAAGGAAAAAAAGATAGAGAAGGAAGAGATGGACATATGTGACAGAGCTACCTTGGGTAGTTCCTCAATCTGGTTGGCATCTAGGTAGAGCTCCTCCAGAGTTCTCTCAAAGCTGAAGATCTCCTTGGGGACCTGCTGAAGGCTGCAGTGGGAGTAGTCCAACACTGAGATCACTTCCTCTTCACCACGGAAACAACGGCACGGCACCAGCCGGCCAATCAGCTTCCGTTTAGTAGTCATTTCCAGACACTGCACTGCAAGGGGAAAATGACAGGAAAAAACAAGTTGTCAGGTTCATTTCAGATGCTTCACATCAACTGGCTTCTTTTATCTGATGTAGATGGTATTTTCGTGTAGAATATTGTTTATTAGCAACATGCATTAATAGGATAAATCCCTAAAAGATTAAATCACTAAAAGGCTGAAATAACAAAATGGCATCCAAATGTTGGTGCCACAGAGATTAACTGTGGACTTTGCATCAAAATTCATGAGTGGTATTTTCTTTCAAATATTCAGCAACAAATTTAAAACAACAGCAATGGGAGGTGCATTCACTGATGTTGACAGATCTTTTTCATGCTTTAGATGAGTAATGAAATAAACAAAGACACAAAGGAACACTTCAACCCTTACTCAAAGGAATATCACATTTTGCACAGAAAATCTGTGAGAGTTAAATTTAGTCTGAGGGTGTAAAAATGACAGCGCATACATGACTCTGTATCCATCAGTGTTAAAATGACACTCAGATTTGACATTTAAGCTCATCAGTGGAGACATATCATCTATGTGCCCTGTCATAAAATGGTGACCCTGCATCAAATACATATTGAGTTGGGATTGGTTCCAGCACTTCCCAGATCTCCAGAGGATGAGCAATGACAGATAATGAATTGTTGGCTGGAAGGTTGTTGTCGGATATATTCCAGCAAAAACTTGCATTTCCAAAAATACAGCCTAAATGGGAAAATTATACACATAAATATAGGTAACACTTTACCATAAGTGTCCCTTATTAACTGTTAAATAAAACATTGACAACCATTATTATGCATTACTTAGCATTAGTTAGTATATTAGTTAGTGCATTAATAATCAGTTTATTAATGTTTATTATTCAACCTTACTTAATGTATTCTTAAGCATTAATAAAAGTTTAATAATGTAATTATTCATCATTATGTATGCATTACTCAGCATTAAATACTACATTAGTTAATATGTTAGTAAGCACTTAATAATGTCCCAAGTAATCATTTACTAATGGTGCTTATTTGGAGTGAATAAGCATTAAGTAACAGCTAACTAATGTATCTACTTGTCCTTCACTATGGTGCACATGATACCTGAATGGCCTTAAATAAACAATGAATCAATGTCTAAGTGATCATTTACTCATGCTATACAGTGTATGTCATCAGGTAGCTCTTACCTTAATGAAGGTGTTACTTAAGATTAGAAGCCTGAATGAATAAGCCTTAATAAATGTGAATGCTTTTTTATGCAAATACATATTTAGCAACAATGTGAACACTGAGTATTAGGAGGGAAGACTGTCATATTCTAACATCAATCCGAAAGTGGCCTGAATTCATCAAATCAAGTTGGAATTTTCCCCCCAAAAAAAGAAAAAGAAAAGATGTCATATGTATAATGAGTAAAAGATTATGTGTCATAATGACTTCAGCTATAGCTCAGGCGGAAGAGCAGTCGTCTACCAACCAGACGGTCGGTGGTTTGATTCCCCTGACTACATGTCGAAGTGTCCTTGGGCAAGACACGGACCCTAATGTTGCCTCCTAATGTGCCTATCGGGGGTATGAATGTATACAAAAGCACTGGTATGTTCCAATATAAGTACTGTATGAGTGTGTGTGTGAATGGGTGAATGAACATGTAGTGTCAAAGTGCTTTGAGTGGTCAACATGTCTAGAAAAGCGCTATACAAGTACAGTCCATTTAGCTATGCTTGATGATATAATTTTTGTTAGACTGAAGATGAGGAGACAAATATACTACATTTAAAAAATTACTGTAAAGGTGTTTTTTTAAGACAGACATCTTCTCCTTTAGGCCACAGATGTTCTTGAAACAACAATTGTATGAGGGCTTGAAATGAGGTGTAAAACTGGGGGCAGATGGGTAATGCAGCCATCCTCTGCAAACCAGCAGTTACCCAGCACACAGCAGGCTGAGGCTCATCTCTTTTTAACACGCATTCAAACACACTGAGTCTTTTTTCAAACAACAAGTCAGAGCCATATAATTAGACTGAATCCTTTGTGATACTCTGACAACATCGCTCTATTTCACAACTCTAAAAAGCTACTGCCTGAATGGCATAAATGGGCTAACCCTGCATATTAAAAATCCTTGACTGAGGATTCATCATGCAGCGTTATCTTTTCACACTCAAATGCAAACTACACTCAAACTTGTGACAGCTGAAAACGTTTTAATGTCAGTCCTTTCATATAGAACAAAAAGTGAATTTCTCAGAAATCGGACAATCGCTTCAGTTTCCCGTTTGATCCTCAGCTGTGACGACAAGAGGAGAGGGAGTCAAAAGGGGCAAAGAGGGGAGAGAAGGAAGGAGTGAACATGAAGAGGAGAAGGTGTTGAGTGCAGACACAGGGGGGCTTAGAGATAAGACCTGCAGCTTTATCTGTCTATAAACACACACACACGTCCAGCGCTGCATCAGACCAGATGAATTCAGATAATAGTCAGAGCAATCCACTGCATTGTAAGTACACTATGTTATCTGCACAGGGTTGTTCCAAGCCCTGTGAAATCTGATAATAAAAAAAAAGGCTACAGATCCTTTAGGACTGTTTATCTAAGAGGGCCGGACCATTCAAATCAATACATTCTTATCCACAGTCACGTTCAGTGTAGGTGTAATGAGGCCAGCTGGGATTTACTGTTTGTCTACAGTATGTGTAGACTTGGCTTTGCAGGATCCTTACACCTAAGACCTTTCCTAAACACTTGAGCTTGGATCTAATAATGTCGGGTTTATTTAAGATTTGAGACTGAGTAGGGTTTTATTAACAACAAAACTAAGAACACTTAAAGTATTTCATTTAATTTTTCTTGAAGATGGGTTACAAAAAAGACTGAAATACTGGACAAATTATTAATTGTTCTCAGAGAATGTTTAAATTGCTAAAATGAATTGAACAAATACTCTTTATTCTATTAAATCTGTCATTTCATAGATTTAGATCACATCTTTCATTCATATCTGAGGTGCATTTGTTGATGGAAATGGAAGAATGTGACATTTCATTGTTAATGAAACGTGTCTTAAGAACCTTCCCTCAAGGACGGGACTTTAAGAAAAAAAACAGGGGACACTACCTTCTCCACAATGACCCCTGTTTGATGGATCATGTCAGCGTTGTCATTTGGCCAACCACCATGACAGCATTGTTTTTTCCCCCACGAGGATAGCAGCAACTTTTGCCTGGAACGTTTCGTTTCTGGACATTAACGATTGTTTGGAGGGAAGTCTCGATGTCTGTCAACATTATAATCTGCTTCACTTCTGTTGAACTTAACGTTGTGTGGTGTGTCGTGATCTGTTCTGTCACATCACCTTTTCCAACATGTTGTACTTCATAATAGAAAGTTCCGTATGCTTGTTAGCGCATCAGCTAACATCAATGTTAACGTTAGCCCACAATGTTATTCAGTACACAGCAAATGATTATGGGGAAGGCTATCTTCACTACTTCCATATTTTTATCTGATTTTATTCACGTAATTGTCGTTAAACAAGAGGGAAACAGACAAACCCACCAGTGTTTGGTTCAATGAGTAATTGCAATGCCCCCTCTGACGGATCATCTAATGTGGCCAAATTCAGTTGGGGTTAGCCTGAACAAACGTTTATGTTAATGGCCCAGCCAAACATTTCTGGACAACTCTTTTCCAATATGAGAGAGCTTAAGGACAAAGATGTTATTTCTGTTGCGCTGCTTGATTTAGGGCTGAGGCGGAGCTGGACCTGGATGAAGATTGTGGGCAAGACTGAGGTAAAGGGAGTACAACACAGCTTTCACAGTCTTAAATCATTAAAAAGTATTAGTTATATTAAGCTTTAAATAGTATTAGTATCAAAGTATTAATTATTATATGATCGACAAAGCAATGTTTTCCAAATGGCATTCCAAATTTGTTAGCACACGCTCTTAATAAATGTGCTTTTTCATCTGAAGCAGATATTGTCTTTTCTCATTTTTTTTCCTCTCAGAGTTCACCAGAATGCTTAATTGACATGTTAAAATAATTTAATCCTTATAGGAAGGATGCCCCGGGAGTTTGCAGGTATGGTTTAATGGATTGTGCAGCATCACAATAATCAAAAGTTACACTGACCACAGCTGATATGTCTAATTGTACCAACCATATTTCATTTCAAAGAGACTTTTACTTGACCTATAGTCACCTTTTAATCCCAGTGACTTATGGAACGATAACACTTGAATACATGGTAAGATATTTGTTTTCTTGAGATATATATCTTGTGAAGTAACGTTGAGTGATTACAAATTGAATTTAAAGACATTATAAAATAGTCCAGTATAGATTAACTGAACATCCTGGCTAAATCAACTGCTAAAAATCTGTGCACAATCTGCGGAAGCAATTCTTTTTATTATCTACTTAAAATGCAGCTGCTTGATTTAGCCATCAAAGTCCATTGATGTAACAACTAAGTATGCAAAGATAGAGCGGACTAAAAATAACAGCCTTTTAGTCAAGACATAGTGAGAGAAAGAGCTTGCAGCATGTTGTCCATGAAAATTAGGCAAGTACTACAACAGCAGAGACAGTGACAAATATCAGGAGCAAACTGATTGTTTATGTGGGTAGAAATGAGAGAGGGCTGTAAGCAGTCGCTTTGATGAAATGGCACAGACAGATGCACAGCATGAACAAAGATGATGGACAGAAAAGGCTGGTATGTTTATAAAATTAACTGCACAAAATGTAAGTCACACCAAATGAGAAATCGCAACAGAAAGGAAGCTTAGTTTAACAATATTTCAGTCAATATTTGGACACATCTTTTCATAGAAATAATATTTCATCTGTTGCAAAACTCCTTTGTTTCTTTGTGTATCTAGGGCTCCTTTTCATGAATGGATGTAGGGCAGACACTATGTATCCAGTGCCTGAAGTCCATCCAGAGTTCCAGAGAGCGACACCCCAAAAGAAAAAAAAACTGTAGGAAGAGTGTCAGAGTGAGCTGGCACCAACGGGGTGAAACTAGGAAGTGAGTGTGGTTGGCTGTGTTGGCTCTCGCTGCTGCTATGGAAACAGCATGACAGAGCAGACTGACTGTAGAGGCATGTGCAAGCTCTAAGCATGCGAATACACATTTGAATAATTTAACTGTGTTTGTATCAGTGCAGTGATTACGACATTAATACTAGATACAGTTAATGAGAAATATATTTTCACCATACAACTCTTTACAATACACACGCAAATGATCACACACCTGCAGGCAATAGTACAAGACTATTCAGAATAGCTGAAAGTTCTTAAGTAGGAGGAAACTTGACTTAATCAGAGTTAACTTCTGTTTTCCATGATGCACTTCCATGGTGAAATATTTAAATACTGAATTACATGTCAAAAGGCAGTTTTAAAAAAACGCTTAAGGTAGAGCAGATTGGTCAAAGTACAGTGCTCAGTAAATATGCTTAATCAAAGCTTTTCAACATGTTTGAGGTCAAACTAAACAATGTCGAGCTCTGTGGATAAAAGATATGTGGGAAACTTCTGAAATACATCAAGCCCTCCTGATAAGTATTGCCATGCCACAGTGAGAATTCAATAACTAACAAAAGTGACACATTTTACTTCCACCAAATCCAAACTAAATTAGAGAAAAAATATGACAATCACATAATTACAAATCACTAATACGGATGTAATTAACTAAATCTTCTCAGCTTCATGGGGCGACTACATTTTTTCCCCACAAATAAAGCACTACAAATGCAACATTCATTTTAGTGTTATTTGATGGACACTTCAGAGAAAGGGACATACCTTCTTCAAAAAAGTGACGCTGGTTTTCAAACAAACCCCTTTACCGGGGGCTGAGGGATTGGATTGGAATTTAGCGGTTTTAAAGTTGCTGCAGGCAGGACTGGGCAGTCCAAAAATAAACAGTATGACACCATATATGGTGCTTAGCAAGCTTTTACTAAAGTGATGGAGTCAGCATTAAAGTCGAGAGAAAGATTAAACCACAACTTCACAGTGCAATTACAAACATCAGGACAAATAGAAAATCTGGTGTATATATATGTTCAATAGACACAAAGTTGATGGGGATATTGTGTGAACTGTAAGCGTGTGGGAGCAAAGGTAACACTCAGAAATCCTACATGGAGAAGAACTGGAAAGAAACCCAGTCTCAAGCAATGCAAATGTCTACTCCAGGAAGGAACGGGCTAATATACTCATAAATAAGTTTTAATCAATAAATAAGTCTTTAACAACATTTTGATGGGTTTTCAATCTGAACATGTTTAAAACATTATCACCTTCGACTACCTAAAAGTTGGACATAGCCTCGAGGTCTGAAAAATTACGCTTGTGCCTGAAACCTGCATTATTTTCATGGCCAGCAGAGGGCGACTCCTCCAGCTGCAAAAAGAAGCTCAAAAATACGCTATCAATTCACTGGATATTTTCTTTATAAGTTGATGGATTCAGTCGCGAAATTGAAGATGTCTTTAATAGGATGTGATGTTCATTAAGTCAATAATAGAAAAAGTCGCAGTAAAAAAGATGATCCAGCAGCATATACTTTATTGAATGGTTGTACTGTGACTGACAAGTCACTTTCATCCCACAGGAGCCCACAAACCAATGGATGATGTTCTTCCTTTGCATGCAACCTACAGCGATCTGAACTTTATGTGTTTATCTTAGAAAAAACTGATGAATGAACAAATTATTGCAATATAATCATGACAAGAAAGATATTAGATCCTGTTTGTTAATTTATGTTGAGTAATTTAGGAGTGTTGGGTAGCTCAAACAGTTAAGTGGGGGCTCCATGTGTAAAACTCATTGTTTACAGCATGTCATCCCCTTCTCTCTGTCCAATTTCCTGTCACTGCACTTTCATTTCTGGGCCATCCTCAAAAACTCTTCAAAAAAAGCAGTCCTGTTCCAGTTTTTACTTTTAAAGAAAATGAGTGCAGTGTGCTGCAAATGTAGCATAAATAAAAAGTACAATGTTTTTCTCTCAATATGCAATACAGATAAGATATAAAGTATCTGAAAATGCATATACTCAAAGCATAACAAAATTGTGTTTAAGCATAGTGGTTGTATAAAGTAATTGGTAACCCCTGTGAGTAAGCAGTGAACATGGTGTCACCACATCTCTAATGGTCCCTTGTCTTTTCTCTTCCCTCTGCTCTTCATTCAAGCTTGTGCTTGTGTGTTTGTTAAGTGTGTGTGTCCTGTCCTCCAGCAGCTTGAGAGGGTGAATTCCCCAGAGTGCCTTGACAGCAACCACTTCACGTGCAGCCTTGCCGTCTCCATAGTAACTGCTGCCATAGAGACCATCTCCCAGGACCTGGGTGTATTTTTATTCATTCTCCCTGTCATAAAACAGAACATTCACCCAGTGGGCGATCACTCCACATTTGGCGATGTTTAACATAGACTCAGATATATCAGACACTTTTATAGCACCTGAATAAGCGCTTCAGAGCAAACTGCAGAGCTCACTCAGGCTCCTGCACCCACTTACAATCAAACAGTCACACACCGTCGCACAACAGCTCATGAATCAACGGCAAAAAACGGAGCCACACCAGCTCACAGACTCATTTAGTTTATGATTACTTGTGACAGTAACATCGACAGAAAATGGAAAATCCTGTTTCACATCCCAATGCTCCAAATTGTCATACAAATCCCTCAGCAGTGCGTGTGAGGCTGTACATGGGGGAAGCAGTTTGCTAACTAGCGGCCAGGAACAGCTTGTTCTGTCTCCTAACATTTAATAAATAAACACAGTTACCTGCACCAACACATGGATGCAGATTGTCTTGTCTTCTGAGCCAGCAAGTTAATCATTTACAAATGTTCTGCTTGAAAAGCCAGGCTTTTACTAAGCAGAGATCAGCACACATATGCTGCATTTAAAATGCTGTCAGGAGTCATTCTGCTTGCACAGGAATAATAAAATGATATTCAGAAGTGAAAAGGAAGTCTATCTCTCAGCAAATTATTTTCATAATGAACATCAATTTGAAATTCTGGGTGTTATATCACTCATATCCAACATCTTTTCTCCAGCTGCATGGAATAAGCACATAAAACTAAAAACAGGGATTGTTTTGAGCATTATATCTTTGTATGTGAAACCTTTTTTTTCCTCTTACGATGGAAAAATAAAGAATGATATTTTTAATATGCAGCACACTTAAAAAAATGGCTGATTCTTTTTTTTCAAAAGCTTTAATCCCTATATACATCAGCGACCAGATGACATTCAGACCGATTTCCCGCATTGCTTCTCAACTTTCAACATTTTACTCCACAGTAATAATCCCGGAATGAAGCCCACTCAAGAGGATGTCTGTTGTCTGTTCATCATTCTTATGTGCCCACTTTGCCATTTAATCCAAAAACAAACAAACAAAACATGTGACAAGTTGTGGGCTTGTTTATTATTTCCTGTCTCAGAACTGAAAGCTCACATAGAGATTTTTAAAAACTGCACAAACAAAGGGGGATGAAAGTATTATGAGAGGAAGTCATTAAGAATGCCAATTATAAATCTAGTTCACAAATCATCTGCTTTAAATGGAAGCCACTGAGTTAACTGGAACCCAACAGCTGCAAAACAGGAACATCATTTTGGTTCAAATGTACCCGTCCGCTCAGTTTACAGACGGGTCGTCCAACCCAGAAAAGCTCTCGCTCTAAAGATAGCTAAAAAAAAAAATTATTGAAACGTTTACTTCATGTTTCTCACCATCCCACAACAGGAGTCTGTGCTTGAATGTTTTCATATTTCTGATGGTGACAGTGTCTCAAATGATCACAACACAGTCTTGCTGAATCACTCTGACTGCAGCCGGCCCAGTTCGCCTTGGAATGAGGCTCCAGGTGGCACGTCTGCAAAACTCAATGACCCTCAAAGCTCCAAAACTAAAAATAACAATCAGCCAATGCAACAAAGCACAGAACAGCTGACAGGTCACTTGCAACCGAGATGTGGCAATCAATTATGCTCAGATGCATGAATGAGCACACACAAAAATAAACCAAGAGGGTCAAACTGTTACTCTGTGTGAGATTTTAGCCACACGATGACCTGTAAAGATGTGCTCTGTGTGTTCCCAAGAAACATCGATCTGTCAATACATCAAAGATGAAGGCTTTAAAAATGAGTGCTGATAACAAGCCTCTTTAAAAAGAATTTGAAGTTTTAATTCACCCAAGCACAGAAGAGTTTTTTTTCCACTTTGCCCCAGTCCGTTTAAAATGAGCTTTGGCCCAGAGAAGATGGCGCTGTTACTGGATCATGTCCACATATGGTTTCCTCTTTGCATGATAGATTTTTAATATGCATTTGCAGATGGCATGATTAACTCTGTTTTCAAATAATGATTTTTGGACATCTGAGCCAGAGATTTTCATGACAGAATCATGCTTGTTTTTCATGAAGTGCTGCCTGACAGCCCAAAGATCATGGGCAGCCTGTTGATTTTCAGTTGTGTCCCAGATGTCTTGAGGATTCTTTGCTTTTGATTGATAGATAGATAGATAGATAGATAGATAGATAGATTGATAGATAGATAGATAGATAGATAGATAGATAGATAGATAGATAGATAGATAGATA
>JBBBVU010000015.1:10204551-10223774 GCA_037177055.1 Atherinosoma microstoma | reverse complement strand
TCTTCCAAATCTCTTTTTCTTGCTTTTCTCTTTGCGGGGTTGCCCCCCCCCCCCCCCCCCCCCCTCTCTCTCTCTCAGCACTCTTCTTCCATCTGTCTCAGTTAAACTTTTTTCTTTTCCCTATTACTCCATCCCACCCCCTACGAAGAGACAGGAAGGGAAGCCATCTTAAAATCAAGCTGAGTGCTCTTTGTTTTCTCTTTACAGAAAGAACTCAAATAAAATCTATTTTTAAATTCAAGAAGGTTATTCACTGGAAAGATAAACTTGTCATTCTGTGCTTGAGAGCAAGAAAACTCTATTAAAGCAAAAATCATCATTTTGCTGCTCTGGTGCATTCAGGTTTGTGTTAACACAATGCCTTGGAGAAAACCAAACACAGCCTATCAGCACAAATTCAAACTATAAAGCACAGTGGTGGAGGATTGATGATTTGGGCTCATTTTGAAAGCCACAAAACATGGACACCTTGTAGTAATTGAATCAGCAACAAATCTCTCCTTATACCAAAGTATCTCAGGGTCAAACATGAGGCTGCTTTTGGCCAAAACTGGATCATTTAACAGGACAAGTTTAAAACTAAAATATTACTACTTTAAAATACTACAATATCAATGACTGTAATATATTAGAATAATACATTTTAGGCACCCAGGATGATCTGAACTCTCAGCTATAGCTTTCATAAATTTATGAATGTTGCAGGACTTGAATAGTTGGTGAGGACTATGTTTTATTGTCATCGTTAGAACAAGATGGCGATGTAAATCTTAAACTATAAAAACTGATTCCTCAGTGCCAACAATCAGGGGTCTTCTCTTCATCTAAGCACTTGCTTAGCAATGTAAAGATTTTAGAAACTGCTGCAGGAGTAGATTTTAAGAGGCCAGGAAAGCGTTTTCAGGCAGCTGTTTCTTCAGTTAGTAAAGTAATTAAGACATGCAGTTAACAGGAACACTGAGTGTCAAGTTGAGGTCTGGAAGACCAAGAAAACCTCCCATGAGAACTACTCATGGGATCATTAGAGAGGCAAATTAAAGCCCTGTTAAAATACAAAAAGACCTTCTGGATGAATTAGCAGACTATAGAGTGGTGCTGCACTGTTTCATTAGGCATCCACACCTGAGCATATATGAACTTCATGGCTAGAGTCACGAGAGGGAAAGCCTCTTAACATCATTACAGTTTAAAAATGAACAGCCAAAGAAGCTTAAAAAAAAATCCTGTTGAATGGTTACTTTAAAATTGAATATTGGCATGAGCGAGTATGTTTGGTGAGAGGCCTACTGCAGATAACTTTACTAAAGTTGATCACAATTTGTTACTGTAAGTAGTGTACAATTAGACCTTGCCAACAACTGATAATGTGTTTCAAACTAAAGATGGACCAAGATTTAATCAAAATTGTCTGATCTAAATCAACACTTAAAGCCAGGCCGAAACTTTAAGCCTTTTTTTTTTTTTAGGCCCCCCAGTATTTTCCCTGCTGTCTCCCTATAAGCTCTGCTGCTGATGGAAAGTAATAAAGACCTGTAAACCCAGTCATTTCAATTGAAGATAAAGAATTGTAATTATTCAGTGCAGTTACAGGCATAATTGAATCCATTTATGGTTATGGCTTATTCAAATTTTTCTGTGGGAGATAATCCCTGCAGTTATAAAATCTGGATTTTAGAGCAGAAAAACAGCCTGGAAATGCTTTATGCGACCAAAAGTTGACATGTAGTCATAGTGGTTAGCTTTTTAGTCACAATCTCTGTTATTCGACCACGTTATTTGGGTGGAGCCAGAAAGACTGACACACACATACACGCACACAAACACCTGCACACACATACAAAAAAATACATATACATGCATATATGTCTAGTTTTACAGTGTAACGTCTTCAAACTGTTGACCTAGAAGCTTTGAACTATTCATAGATCATGCTAAGAACAGAAAGACACTTGTTATTAAAAGTTTTGGGTTAATTTGATTTCTAACATTCTGGAAACTAAATAAGGAACCTGAGTTCGATGCACCAGTTCTTACACAGACTGATCCAGACTTCATTGCACCATCACTTGAATATGATAAAATACACAGAAATGAAGCATTCCCAAGCAAAAACATTTATACAAGTGAATTTAAGGCAAAGTTTTGATTGAAGATTGCTTGTTCTAGCATTATATACAAGATAGTATCATTTCTTTAAACCAATAAAAAAAAAAATCTAAGATGCAGTTTTGAAAAGTCTCTTGCACACCTGGTTACAACTCAGGCTTTTCATTTTCATTGCTCCTTTAGAGCATTTTGGAACAACAAGTAGCACAGTCTCACATTTGTGACTTTTATTAAAGTCCACATATTTTAGGATGTAATTTAACATTTTTAGAGCATTGGAAACATTATTTCATGTAACGTAGTGACATTACACAAAATTATAGCGTATTGAAAGGCAGACATAGGCATATTATGATTTTATGGTCCAGAAAGTGTAGTAATTGTGGAGTTTTTAGGCTTAATTTAAGCCTTGATTTATAAGGTAGAAAAATTGGATACATTCTAGGCTGTATCACAACACATTTGAACATTCATGATGTGACACACGGTGAAAGCTACGTTGAATTTGTGAATGTTGCACAAGGTAAAACAGAAGATAAATACATGGGGGAAAAAAATGTCTCAACCATAACTTATTAATGTCACAACCCAGTGAGGACAAAGGTCATTTATTGCCTGATTTAGTGCTTCAGACTCATGACCTTAAGCAAAACGTAATAAAAACTGCCATGTCATCTCTGTAATGACACATTTCTCACTCATTTTTTCCCTATGCTGTCAAAGAAAAAAAAATACTTGTGATTTTATGAAGTTTATCATTTCAATAAAAATGCCACATTTCTAAAAATAGCTTGTTGTCATTTAGAAAGAAAATAGTTTTAAGTTAAAACAGATGTCAAGAACTGGATCAGACTGCATGGAATCACATCCAGTGCTTTCTAGAACATGCCAAGAGTGTTGATATAATAACTAGGTATGATTTATGATACTAAAAGAATGGCTGAGAGTCAATCGAGACATTAAAGTTATGTCTATTCTTTCCTTCTGAAATTCTTTACTGAGCCCTCATATCTAGCTTTGTGTGCAGTTTCCTCTCCCTGAGCTGTGATGAATGCAGATGACATAGTCCTGATTGCAGAATGGTTCACCTTCACCTGAAAAACTCTCTCTGTACACACTGAGAGACCTGCTGCTATCTGGAACAACCTCTCCATCTTTCTGTCATCCCTCTCTCTTTCTCTCTCTCTTGCTTTGGCCGGGAGTTAATCTCTTTTTTTACTGCCAGCTGATAGCTGTGCATGACTGTCTGCATCTCTATTCATGCGTTCACTCCATCTATCACCTGCTGCTGCCTCTGTCACTCCTCCATCCTCCCGTTTTTTCCTCCGTTCCCAGGATAAAAAAAAGATAATATTCCCTGCCTTCTCATTTGTGCACCGTTATCTTTCGGCGTGTGAGTTTATCATTTAAGCAATCAAATTTGTTTTTCTGTTTTGCTTAAGGTCACTTCAACTTTGATGCACCCCTGTCTGCAGCAAGAATCTTACCTGAGATATATCAAATCTATACACCTTTGCAGGGATCTGAAAGTTTTTGGGAGATCTTTTTTTCCCCGCTTCCATGCATGGCAGCTTTCATTTGCATAAATATCCTTTAGTTCGCATTATCCAGAAAGCTTTCCTTAACAGTCCGTGGAAATTACACATTAAAAAGTTGCCATAGTAACCTTGAACATAACTGCCAAATATGACCATAAAAAACTCATTTAAAAATCAAGGCTAAAGGCACTATTTTGACAAGCTTCATGCAACCGTGCTGAACCAGGTAAGGAGTATAAACTGGGATTGGAAGTCATTTCAACACCCGTTGTATAATGGCTTTTATTACAATCAATGTAAATGTAGCATATCTGGAAGTGGGTGGCTGTGTAGCAGATCAAGATAAAGATCAAGTAATTTTATTGTCTCCAAAGGGAAACTTTGTTCACAGACAGGTCCTCAAGACATTACAACATCAAACAATAAAAACATGTGAGGTTAAAGAAGTTTTTGTCCTAAAACAAACAAATCTGTGCCATTCTGATCAATTTTCAAAGAAGCTACCAAATAATATGTCTTTCGGAAATGAAAACATACAACGGCTTTCATTACAATGATATGGTAACATCTTGTAAGCGATAAACAGCTTATGAAGTCGTGTATTTGTGGTATTTTGTACGAAACATTAAGATAGATTAAAGTACATGTTTGTGTTGACCTCATTTAGCCCACTGGCATGAAGCACATATTTAGAAACATATTTACACTCATCCATACATCAGTATTTGAACATATAATTGAACACCAAACTGAAATGGCTGTTGCAATAGCTGGTAGGCATTAAGGAAAAAAGGGAGAAGAAAATATCCCCCATATCAGCAATGAAAACCAAGTTAATCCTCACTTATATTTACTTTCTCTGTACCAGCAGCAATCTCAGCAGCATTAGCTTGCTTTGGAGTTTTACCTTCTAGTTTCATTCCTCTCTCGTGGAGGCTGCAGACAGACCCCTCTTAGATGATGATGGTCAAAATACCAAACTGAGGCTTTAAAAACCAACAGATGATGTCAATGCTTGCAGCTGTGAATCCGACTACTCCACTGAGTTTAGTAATTTGTTAAGCACTGTTACACAATTCTATTCATTTTCAAGGCAGAAACAACTCATCATATGAGAGGACCAAGTGTCAGTCAGCACTATGACATGACTAATCCTGTTGTCAAGCAGTGTGTCGGCATTAGGCATTACTTCTAAATACTAAATGCAGGAAATTGTAAACTTTGCATCACTATCTAGCATCTGTGTTGATTAAAACAGGAGATTTTCTGTCTACAGACAACAATTATTATCAATGGTTGGACATTTGAACTGTGCTCTTATTGTGGAATAAATTCCTTCATCTGAACCAAGATGATAAATGACATGCTGAGATTTCTTACGACCTGCTTTCACAAAATGCATGTGAATATGGAGGTTAGATGAAGACAGCAATTCTGTTATCAGAGGGCAGAATGCATTTAAATAGATCAGCCAGAACATTAAAACCACACACCTGTCCTATGTCGGTGCTTAATCAGGTCAGGGATGTTGCTGGCAGGCAGCACAAGGCAGGTGGTTTACATCTGCTTCTTTATACCACTTTATCAGAACCAGTTAGTATCAGCACTGAACAAAGTTTGTTGAGCAGGGTGACTACAGACACCTTCCCTGTCTAGAGGACCGACAGGAGGAGAACAGTCATACCGAGGAGGCAGTTCGCTGAGGATATACTCGTGTGAAGTCTACTAGTCACGACACAAAGCCGAAGCGGAAAATGTTTTATCACAGTGTCATCACCGCAGAGATGTGGGCTTCACAAGGTAAATTCAGGCCAACCTGTCATGGGTGAGACACTTCACTCCCACATACCTATGTAACCATCAAACCTTCCAATCACGATTTACAGCACTTGAAAGGTACATCCGCACAATAAATGTATTTTGACCACATTTGAACACATTTTAGATTTTAATGAGGGGCAAAGTGACACGGTGTGGCTGCAGGTTGTTACTTTTACTCTAAATTTTATGTTCACGTTTACAGAGAGATAATCTGTCTATACCCTGCACACTTACTATTTGTTAGTCCCTACCCTGCACATGTCTTTCTTAGATTACTATAACAGGCTCTTCATCGCAATCAATGTATTCTACCATGGCTGTTGCTGGTAAGCATTTCCTTATCTTGATGAATGGGGCAACAAATAACATGGAACCCCTTTTAAATATATCCAGCAGAGCTGCTTCAGAACATAAGTGATGGAAGTCCTTTGAAACACTCCTTTAATTAGATCAGGCTTTGGATAATTTAGGTCCAATACTACATTATGAATAAATTTTCATTTGGTTGGGTCTTGAAATATCTTCTTTGTTTTTTTGATGATCAAATCATTAAATTTGCAGTTGTTATTTTAGTTTTACATTGTAGACATTAAGCATTAGCTTGAACCTGTCAGACATTGAACAGATTTGACCTGATTCTGATCCAGATTTGGTCGCACAACTTTAAAGAGATATTTCTTTCCTTTTTTAGAGTTTTCTTTGTTTCTTTCTTTTTTTTTATTTGTTTCTTTCTTTGTTTCTTTCTTTCTTTGTAATCAGTATCTTACTTGTCAGTGGTCAGAGTGTATAAAAATAAACCTTAAATATTTCAAGGTGGTTCAAGTCAGAGCTTTATTGTTGGTCAGTATATAAATAAAATAATAATAACAATGATCTAAAGTATATATGTGTAACATTGTTCATATTAGAACACAGTGTTGTGTTCCTGACCTCTTTGAACCCCATGTTGCTCTATGACGTTCTGCAGTTGAGAAAGTTTTAACAACTGTCTGATGCATTTGCAGGATGTAACAATGCCTGATTAATTCCTAAAAAATCCAACTCTTGTTCAGTTTGGTTGGATGTTTGGTTTTGAAAAATGTTTTTTCCTCATTCTTTCAAAATTAAGCCCAAAGTTATTTCTGTGTACACCTAAATATAAAATATGTTTTTCTTTGTCAAGGATGCAGCCATGATTTAGAATGATAGGAATGCCAATAAAAGTGAAAATAATAAATCGTGGGCATATAATCAAATGAATAAATATGGAAGTACTTTTTGTATAATCTATTTATTTTCTGTTTAGGGATTAAATGTCAATTTCTATTTCATCTATTTCTATTTCGTCTATTTCCTATGTCTGTGGCAGTGTACAAGAAAACCCAAAGTATTCAGCTAAACCAGGAGTACAAGTAAACAGTTGTAGAGAGAAGAAGTAAATGATAGGTAAACAATGCATACACACACATTGTCATTGTATCCTTGTGAAAACCTTAAATTACTTGCTGTCATCTTAGCTAAGCCTAAATTTGATCTTACCAGCTTAATTTTTCCCAACGGGTTAGTACTGATAATATTCTAAACATTATGCTGTAGGAAATTGGAGAAATGAACAAACTTGTGTTATTGTTACTGTAAATATCATAAATTGTATAGCAGACCAAGGAAAAGACCAGAATCTTTACAAACCATATATTTCATAAAGGTGCGTGCTGTTTAATCTCCTGCAGCTGAACAGTCAGTTGGCTGCTGTTTCACTGTGAATGTTTGGACTCTGGCTCAGTGAGGACTATATGTGTGTTCATGTTTATAAGTTAGATAAGAGGGAGAAGGAAAGCAAATGTGGGTTGTTGCTCAGTGTGGCCTTTGGGTTGGGTTGCAGCTGCTGCCTGGCTTGGTGACTGTCCTCTCTGCATGAACTACAATGCTGACATCAATGGTTTATGAGAGATTATAAAAGTAAGTAATAAAGAATTTTTTTTCACTTGGATTCTGATTTTCATTTTTTTTTTACCACAGGGAAAGCAGTTCACCGAGAAGACTCGTGTGTTTGGAGGTTGATCTTCCAGCAGCCTTCCAAAGTGAACTGTTCAAAATGTCCTCATAGTGCAGACATTTTCCATCCAGTACAAACAGACATACAACTAAAAGCAAACAAGAAGTGATGTGCAAAGGGACCGATGGAAAAGATTTTGAAAGATGGTGTTCCAAAAATGTTTTGACAAGAAAATCCATAGCAGTTAGCTGTCCCTCTTTGTCTTGTACACATAGGCCAGTCATGCTGCTCCACTTACATTATGTACTCTTACACACATGCATGGATGGATACTCAAAGAGTCCAGGGTGACAGTATAGTTAACACACAAACACACACACACAGGCCTGAGGTCTCCCCTCAGTCACGTGTAGTTGAGCTATTAACATTCTCCACACATCAGTGCATACAGTGAGCCCGGGGACTTTACTCAAATGTAAAAGGAAAACACTGACAAACAAAATTTCCATATTTCATCCCAGAGATGAGCTAATGAGTGTATAAAATCATTAAGAGAAACATTCTTCAAACATTGTTTAGAAAGAGGAAATAAGACTTTTAGGCCACATCGTTTTCACAGTTGTCTTTGCATAAATAATATATTTTCTCTGATGCAATGAATATTGGACACACTTGCAAGCCTGGTAGTGAGCTGATATTCTCCCTTTACATGAAACCCTGAAATGATTGGTGCCAAAATTATCATCAAAGTGCCTTGTGTCACAGTAAACTTTTATTACCTTATACTCTAAAGTAAAAATAAAAACCCCTTTGTACAATAAAACTTAATAAAAGGTCACTTCCTGCAAATATTCTAAATGACTGAGTTGTTCTTCGAAGTTGTAATTCAGTCACTATACAAGTTATTAATCATCCCAATATGTTCCCAGTTAAAATGTATAGCAATATAGTTTTGGACTGGAGGCATTTCTTCTTCTTATACAATTTTGAATGACAAGAAATTATTCCAAAGCACAATGGCAGAAAGTACAACTATGATTTTAGCAACCATACTTAATACTTTTACTTATTTTCAAGAGGATTTGTTCTAAAATTTGCTCAGTGAATTTATTCAGTTTCTTAATGATACAAAACTGATCAACAAAAGAGATAAATATGCATCATAATACAAACTTTGTACCAAACATGGTTTGAAGGTGAAGGTGAAAAGGACTGCAAATAAAGACAAGGTAGTGGTCTACAAACTATATTTAAACACATTCAAAGACATACTTGGAGACAGACACTGACAAAAGCAGCTCATAAAAAAACACCTGAGATCATAATCATGAGCTTCTGTTTGGAAAACCAAGCTGTCACTGAGATGTGTCAATGTTTAATGAGTCTAGCATTATTTTAGTGGAATAATTGTGAAATTGGTGATTGTTAGAAAACAACAATGGTTGACTGACCATAAAAACTGTGACTGAGTTGACTAAAGAGACGATAGAAACTAATTTCTTTTTTTTTTAGCCTTAAAGGAAGTGGCTTCAAACCAATCAAACAAAGTCTCTAGTTCCTCTTGTGATTCTGGTGGGAGCCTCTGAGTTCTGGCAAAGACAGTGACTCCTTGTCATTTCCTGAGGATTGGATGCTGAACCAGTATTTGTTATGACAGATATTCCAAGAATTACACTAAAGTTATCATTTATGTCCACATTTAAAGTTGCAATCAGGATTTCTTTCTTTTTTTGGCTTTTGTTTGTTACTTTTATGCCACTATTAATTAAATCTATCAATAATTTACAATTAATAGAACCCTAGTAAAATTATTAAAGCAACAAGATTTATGCATACAGACAAATTCATTTTAAAACTGTCCACAGCTAAAGACAGATGTAAAACTAAATAATAACTGTTATACAAGCAGCTGTTAACTGTGACAGAAACGTTCATACGATAAGTTCTGCTTGAAACTTACTGAATTTAAAAGTCAATATGTTTGTTTCAATTGTTTGCAATTCCAATATAAATACCACGAATAGAATAATCAGATTACTTTATGGCCAAAACCTGATACAGTCCATTCCTTGCCCTGCAGATGTCTTGATTCACTTTTGTACATTTTTCCTCCTCCTGTCTGTCCCTCTCTCTCTCTCTCTGAGTGCTTGTGTACAAAGAGGTGGAGTCTCTGGCAGTTTGCCTTCCTCAGCTGTGTCCCATCTAACCATCAGCCTCCGCTATAGCTGCCCTGGTTTGTCCTCTACTTGATGCTAGATCAAGGTTAATGCCAGTCCAACAACACAGCAAGACCAACTTTGGTGATTTCACATAATTAGTTGTTTTGCTTTGCTTAGGAAACCCTTTTTAGCTTGATTCACCTTGTCCTCCTTTTTTTTCAGGAAAGCCCTCTCCCTGTTACTCTGTCCACTTTTATCTCCCCCTCCTGCCTGGATAATACCAAAGTACATCCAGTAACTTTTTTTTTGCAAGCCTGCAATGAAACTCTATTCACTTGCCATCTTTCCTTTGTCCAGTTTTTAGTCCAATTTTCCAGTTTTCATAACAAGTTACAAGCAGACAAAGATTTTTTTTTCTGTAAAAATGAATGAGCTGAGACTGACACAGTGATAAAGTCGTTGTTTTTTTAGGACAGGCATTACGTTGTCTGTTGTGGACTTTGTTATGGAAAGTGACAACGTCACTAACATGTTAAAAACAAGATTTCTACTTTTAGGAGGACTAAACATTAAAAGATGATTACAGAGAAAAAGCTGTCCAATTGAGATGATAAAATGCCAAAGTGCAGCGAACCCGAGCTAGTTCTGAGACAAAGACAATCCATCTCAGTCTCTTCCTGTCTGATAGCCATGACAGCTGAGCTGAGACAGACAGAGAGGGACAGCAGGCAGATGCTGTCAAGATTACTCCCAGTCACCCATCTTCTGCTTTGCATTTTTCTCTCACTGTAGACTGCTTCCCCAAGGTTTCTCTGCTGACTTTGTCCAGCATGTCACAAAAATTGAATCAAAATGAAAGAAATGCTCGTTGTCATTAATTGCAGTTGTTTATTTCTCGTATGAGTTCTGCTTTTATTCCGTTTCTCTGATGCTACTTCATTAATAGAGGCTGTGGTTATTTTTTGCCACAATAAAATCGTCTTTCAGTTGCATCAGATTACTTACAAGTTAAACGCTGTGTCAGAAATGGATAAGAGGATTTTAAAGACTAAAAAATGCCTTTGGGCTGCTCTCTATCTATCTCCTATAAACAACCTGGTGTCGTTGAAGTTGTCTTGCTCAGGCTTTTGTTCCATTAAGATGAGATCTGGCTTCCCAGAGCAACATGTGGATCATCAAACACAGGATACAGGCAGACCTCAACCCATCTCCAACATCCTGAGAAACTGACACATAGCTTGCTTTTTTTTCTCTCTCTTTTTTTTTGTGACACCTAGTTAAAGTTTCAGCACAAATATGAGAGGGTATTCCTATAGGTAGTTCATTTCATGCCTATTTCTATGCAAAAGTAAAAGTAATGTCCCCAGGCATGAATCAATAGATGCATTTTGTCACAGTTTCATGAACTTCTGAAACTGTGTTGTTACGCTCCATTTTCCAGCTTTTAATGGCCAGATTTTGATTTGGCATATATTTTTGACAAGAATACAATTATATGCTTACACTAAATCAGCAGCAGAGGTGACATTTTACTTAACTGAAAGCTTATTTAATGGGAATACTCCCTGTTAAGAAACAAAGCATTGACTGTGGCAGTTTTTTTAAAACCCAGAAACCTCCATATTCATGCACTTCACCACAATACTTTTTACCTTTCTGGCTTGGTCTCACATGAAACTGTGTAACAATTGCAACAGTCTATGTGGAAAGATTTTTAGTTTCAAAAACTTACACACTGCATTATGTACTTGGGATGTTACCTATCACCCTGACAACCAAAAACAAAGGGAAAAGGCAGCTTTAAAGGTTCTGGCATGGTACCATGTTTACTCTGTCCTGGTGATTTGCAGATGTGCTTACAGTATCTATAGCCTTTAAACAAGTATCAAACATATGTGGAGCAACCTAAAATATTGACTGTCTACAAATAATAAGTTCTAATAGAGTTCTGATAAAATAAAACAAAAAACAAGACTGCTTTGTAGTGGAGTAACAGCTAGTGGATCTTTGGTTTTTTGTTATTTTTTGCATTTCATCCTCTTTTTGGCAAATTCTGCTTTGGCTCTCCTCTTTCCAGATCTAACTTGTAGTTGGTTAGTTGTTGCTTGACTATACAGAAGTTCACTAATCTTGTTTCCTAAATCTAAAGAAACAGTTTGTGAAAGTATTTTGCATTTACCACTACCTTATCCAAAGATTGACCTTTTGGCTTTTTAT
This sequence comes from Atherinosoma microstoma, assembly GCA_037177055.1. Taxonomy (NCBI): domain Eukaryota; kingdom Metazoa; phylum Chordata; class Actinopteri; order Atheriniformes; family Atherinidae; genus Atherinosoma; species Atherinosoma microstoma. The sequence continues at coordinate 10,211,958 of JBBBVU010000015.1, read as the reverse complement.
TTCATATCTGAGAAGTGAAAGAAACTTGACATTCTTGTGGTGTGAACATTTGCCTATTTAAATAGGTTGGGAAAGGAAAAACTTGACTTTTGACAACTGAATTCATTTGCCAGATTTTGTACCGGATGACTGCAGGTTTGACCAGTTGAAAGTATCCTGGTTATAATGACTGGAAAAGTGACATTGTTCATAGTTGATTTTGAGGCATCATTAAGCTCAAAAGGCTACAGACTGATGTATGTTAAGAGTTTAAACCAAGAATGATGATCTATATATTCTTCATGCTTAATCCAATTCAGGGTTGTATGGGGCTGTAGTCCATCCCAGCTGATATTAGACAAGAGGCAGGGTACATCCTGGACAGGTTGCCAGTCCATGACAGGGCCAACACAGAGACAAATGACACAAACAACCACTCATACTCACACTGACTCCAAGGGTCAATTTAGATCCTTGATCTCAGATGTTAACCTAACATGCATGTTTTTGGACTGTGGGAGGAAGCCAGAATAATCTCAGAGAACCAGTAATGGGAATGCTTTTTTTTTTTCTTAAATCAGTTAAGGCAGTGTAAATCTAAAGCGGCATGTCTTTTTATCTGATTAGATTGTGGAAAGCAAATATGTCATGCAAAATGAGTGGGTTATGTTTCTCCATGACCTTGAAGTATAATTTATTTCCTGTCAACGTGAACAATAAAATGTTCAGTAAGGAGCATAAAACTGAATCTAGATTTTACTACCAAGAGGATTCTACAAAATTCTTAAAGGAAAATTTAAAAAAAAATCAGAATCAAATTAAATGTTGGAATCAATTAAATCAAGTCATTAAATTTCACAAATAACGTGTCATCTCTTGAGTTATAAGAATTTGTGGAATAAGAAGTGGAATTCAGTGCAGAGAGCCATGATTGCAAAGCTGAAACTGAGTAAGCAGTCAACATGGTCACAAATAAGATGACCACATACAGGTACACACAGAACATCATGCACATTCAGCAGAAACACTGGGTCACACAATATGACATACTGGTTAAGTGTGAAAGACTCAGCTACTCCTCACATACACAGGCAGAGTGAGCCTACTGTGCAGTGTGAAACACCTTTCTGCAGTCCTGCCTGCTTGTTTAACAACTGCACAGTTACCTATGGCTTGGGCCAAATTCTTCATTCACACAAAAAACCCAATGCCGTAATATAATTTAATCAGCTGTTCCTAAAGTAAACTGGTGGAAAGGTCCCCATGTGGCTATGCTGCACCACCACTGTCCTACTTTCCACACTCCTGAACAGCTGCATTATCTTCGACTTCAAACCTGGCATATCCCAGCTACAATATCCTGCCCTGACTCCTTGTCAGTAGCAGGTCATTTTGAGTATTCTTGTAGCTGTCACAACAGATGAGATTTTGTTTTGTTGCAACAGCAAAATACCAGTAGCCCTAAGATCTGTCCAGTCAGTGCATCACAAAAAAAAGATGCTGCCTGGTGGATCACAGTTATGAACATTGCATCTTAAAGTCTAGCCTGAGGACTGTAATGACATTGCTGCGGTTAGAATTCTGCACCTAAGGGTACAATTTTGGCCACTACTAAAAACAAAAAAGGCACTATATTTACAAGTAATTATTGCAAGGGGTACCTAAAGTGTTCCTACACAACTCAGATGGAAAATCATCTTTAGTTTGATTCCTCCATTATCATGCAGCTTAAGCAAAATATGTTGAAGTTGACGTGCAAATAATTAATGTAAAACAAACAAACAAACATAGAAAATCTCTGATTTTTGCATGTCAGATTTCTTGCTTTCATGCAGAGAGAGACAGAGTTTATGTCTGCAACTATCTGAACACAAGAAATAATGAACTATGTAAACATGCCAAAGAGCTGCAACTATTTTTTTTCATGAAGCAGTTTAAGAAATTGCTTATAAAAGACTACATCTATGCAAGACTTTTATGTGTTTCTTACAGTACAGCTATTCAGTTCATTCATTTGTTCCATATCTGACTGATTCCATTCAGAAAACAGTATTTTCAAAGAGCTTAAAAAAATTAAACAACTAACACCAAATTATTCTCCTGTTAGACTGTAAAAGATCCACAATTTTGGATTTCAGTTAAATAATTATGTCATCCTTGAGAGAACAATGTGAATGGTGTAACCATGGCAACACTGTCACCAAGACTGGAGAGGGAACAGAAGACATGGCTCCATATGATCCATACTGGCAGAGGGGAAAAGAACATTATACCGGATAAATGAAGAAAATGTAAGGGATAAATTTATCCTTTAAGAGACCAGTTTGGAGCAGTTCCGTACACCCTGTGTGAGCTTACAGTACAATACGTGGCATGACGAAGAGGATAATGTTTCTGTCTGTTCCTCCTCTCTTCCCTCTTGGCACTACTCATCTTGTCACTCTCCTTCTCTAAAATCCTCAAATGTTTCTTAACATGCATTTTGTGGTTTAAAAAAAATTGTTGCAGAACTGTAATTTGTTACTTTAATGTTTAATCATAAGCAACCCATACACATAATGCAGATCATACTAGCCTAAGAGGTGAATGTAAAGTGTCATGTAAAATTTATAACAGAATGTCCACTGGAACCCCTAAAAAATGATTCAAAAGATGATGTAGTTGAAGATTAGTTATCTGAGTCCATCAGTTAAATACTACAGGTCTGTATCCTGCAGTAGTACATCTCTCCATCTCTACCAACATCCACAACCAACAAGCTTCCACACTGAGCTTTTGCCTTCGTAGTTTGATCATAATCTGGCAGCAAAAAGCTTGATGATGAACATTTTCTCTTGCCAAATAATGATTAATTAAACTAGACTCTCCATGCTCTTCATCATGCCACCGGCACATCTGACAAGACCAATATGTCACAATCAGAGCATCATAATCTTCCCCATCAACCTAGAAAACATCACAATCCATCCTCAACATCAGAGCACATACTGCAGATGTATTGGTATCTCTGTACCCCTTCCCTTACTGGGTCTCGCTCCCTTGGTCCATTACCATGACGATGGGAGCTGGTTCCATGGATACAGTAACTAGGCAACCGGCAGCATCAGCAGCAGCACCAGGAGCAGCAGGAACAGCAGAGTCCTGTCAGAGCTTTAATGAAGCAGCAGCAAGAGCCTGAGCCTACCTTCTTTCTCCATCTGATGCAAGTTGGCTCTTTGAAGAGCAAATGTTAATGCATTTATCATGTATTGAATTTATCAAGCATTTATCATCTGAAGCCTCTTCACTTAACTCTGGGCTTCTTTATTTAGACTGTCACTAAAGTATCTATAGTAAGACTAAAATGTGTATGCTATGTGGGAAAAATGGAAAGATATGATGACAAGACATTATGGATTAAGCCAGTGGCTTCCAACCTGAGGTTCTCTCTCTTCTTTGGGAGACAGCAAAGATCAAAGAGAGTGTGCATGATTTTCACTAACCAGAGGCTGTCAAAAATGGATCTGCATATGAAAAAAAATCAAATCACATTCAGTGTGTTGTCAGTCTGTGTGAGGATGAAAAACTGCAAACACTGTTTTTACACAAAGGTGGTGCATTGGTTGTATTATACGGAATTGCAGGAAATAAACTAATTCTTCAAAGGGTGCTTCTACGATTCAATACAATCAGCTGACTGATGCTTTTTCAAATCAAAATGACATATCCGGCACACAGATTAATTCTAAACAGTGAGATGATCACATAGATGCAGGGTCCTGAATCACACATCATGCACACCAAAGATGCTCTTTATGAGCAATTTGGAGTACAGAGTTGGAAGTGTTTCAAACAGTGAGTTACAACAATGTCCTCTGCAAATAAAATGGTCCAGTAGCTGTGAGCATGCACAAATCAGGGCATCCGTTGGCATATGAACATTATATGAACATTTTTCAGGTAAAAAAATGTGTATTCATTTTTTAGATGTGGCCGGTGATTTTCAAAGGAATCATAAATGTTGGATCCCAACATTTCCAGCATTGACAACATGGAATATATTGGCCATGATGATGTGCTTGTTTGCCATCAAATTGATTCAGGGTCAAAGAAATGTTTCCCAGAGAATGTATCCAAAAGGTGTCAAGGTAAAAACCAGTGTTTAAAGGCCCATTCCTTAACTTTTCGACCTTAAAACTCCACTCTCCGGACTCATTTAATGGCACAGTGACATCTATTATGTAAATTTTTGGAGTTGTCGCGGCCCAGCAGCGTTCTGCGGCTGAGAAACCGCACTATACAACTTCCCAACCCGGAACGCATGCGTTCAGAGTTTCGCTTTGCTTATGCGTTACACGCTAGCAAGCGGTAAACAAAGCGGCCGTTTTGAATGTGCACCGTGGCAGATACAGCAATAAATGTTAGAAAACATTTTCGGAGGAAGGGAGGAAACAAAAGAGAGCCATAGATAAAGCAAGAGATAAGAAAAGAGTCAAGAAAATACTTTTTACTGTCTGGAGCGAGTTCACAGTACAGGTAGGATGCAAGATGGATGCCCAATTAGCCATCGATAGAGGGCGATGAGAAAATGGCAGAAGTTGAGTAGTGCATCTTTAAGCCTTTGTGAAATAGATAAATCAACACAATTATAATTTCCACCAAGACAAATAGTGCAAATAAAGCTAAATTGAATGATTTATTTAGGAATATTTTCATTGTACATAGGTAGTGTGCACACCTGATGTCTTAACTGACACAGCATTTAATTCTCAAATACAGCTTTCCAATAAAACTGTTTTATGATAAATCAGCATTAACATTTTATTTTCTAATATGACAGTTTGTTTATGTTACCATTCAACATGTTAACATAAAAAATATATCTTGGGGTTCCTACCTGCCTCCTGTTAGCAGAACCACATGATGTCAGTGTGACTTTCCTGCTGTATCGGCTTTTAATCAAGAATTTCACTAAAAGGCAACTGTTACCGTCTAACAGCACGACAGACTTGCTTCTCAGCAAGAAATCCAAGCTAACATTTTTATATGTGACACTGTAGGCCATTTTCATTTTAACCGACTGTTTCAGCTTTACCATCACGTTAGGGCAATTAGTTTGGAGATTTTCCACAAGACGTGATTGAAACAACTGGCCAAAAAAAGCAGAGGAGTCTCAAAAAAGAAGCTTGCTTTGGCACTGCTCCTTGAGCCAGCTGCTTGTGTCTGCAGATGCTCCTTTGTCATTTGGAACAGTTGGGAAAAAAGGTGCTGGCACTCAGAGAAAAGCACACTATGCGGATACAAACCATTAGTCTGAATGTAATCTTCTATAATTGCTGATAAAACTTTCAACTTGAACCAAAAGTACATTTAGTTTACTATCTTGTTATATGGGCAAATTCTTACATCTGTGAAGCTGCATGTCAACGATGGTTGGGGGAAAAAAATATTGAAAAACTATAAACTTGATCAGCAGATTATTTTACTGTCACGTTCCCAGAACACCACAATAATATAAAGTGCCCACATTTATGGAAGCAAACAGATTAGCACATGCACACCTTAAATTATTGTTAGTGATTCAGACCAACTGCAACAACTACCACCAAGCTCACCATGCTCATGTCATGATCTCAAGAAAACAAAGCTTGTTATCTTTTGATAACTACTTACAGTAGATAGTTATCTCAAGAATAGGCCAATTTCTCACTATGGGGAGAAAAACTTGCCTATTTAATGAAAACGGACTTCATGATCTCCAGATGACAGAGTAATTAACTTGTGATCTAAAGATACCAGCATCAAAAATAAATAACTGCAGGAATTGACACCTTCAACTTCCGTGCACATTCCTTGTGTGGCTTTTCTTTTTTTTATTCATTTTGGATAAACACACCACACGCTTTTAATTGACACTTCAGAATTAGTTTCATTAAACCACAAACAAATGCTTATTGTGAGCTAATAGGCTGACTGGGACTGGGAAATAATCTCACCTTCACCTAAAGAAACCCAAAATAAGCTTGCATACTCCATTAGAACAGAGAACGGTTCCTTTTCTCAAGGTGGCAAGAGCAAGAACAAACTTTGTTTTGGCTTAGTTACATGCTTCACAAAATGTTTCCATGGCAGAGTGAGGTTTTGTGCTGGGCAGTGTCTTTTTAAGTGTGTCGTTTTTTAGTGTTGTTTTTATATGCCACAAGTGTGGTAGCATGTCGATTTTTGTAATTCCTCACCACCTCGGCCAGCTGTTCCTTAAAACTATCCATTCATAGTGCTTTCACACAGATACAATTCTGGTTCTGACTCCAGCTCTGTTCTTGAGTCACAGAACTTTGGTGCTTTTAACCAGTTTAACCAGAACCAAAGTGGGCAGACTTTACTCCACGGAAGTTAAGTCATCAGGCTTCATTTTTTATTTATCCTACGGTTTCCCAAAAAATAGATAATAGGCTATATTCAGATAACTGAATGGATTTTTAAGATCTTAAGATGTCAACACAAGCTCACATAAATCACATTTCAAAAATTTGGTTGTCAGGCAACTTAACACAGAGACATTCAGGTTTTCCTTGAAGGTCAAGTTAATTATTCCAGTGTTTGATCAACCTGAGTTAGCAGATGTGAAATTTATTTTCAACGGGTGGTCTTTAGTCAACCTACCGTCTTCATTAATGAAAGATCTAGGTGGAGGGAGGAAGTACTTGCTGCTTCTGCATTTATAGCTGATATGGTGGCTGTCCAGCAGCTGAAAAAATGGACATGTAACACCACGTCCAACTCCACTTTTTGCAAACTTCTGTTTAAATGTTGTGATATTCCCTCTTAACTTTTAACATAGCATGAAATACACTTGTGTGGACACTGATGATGTTCTGGTTTTAGCCTTTTGTTTCTCTTTTTCTTTTGTTAACTTTATTGAAACATACAGCAGTCTGCCATTCAAGTGAATCCAGCCTTTGCCCATCGATGACACCACAGCTCATGATTGAACTGGCATTTCAGGTTCCGAACCAACTTATTTTTGGTGTGAATGTGCCGACCTGTTCAAAATCAGGTTTGTGAACCGGCACTGTGCTGGTGCCAGTGGAATCAATCTTGTGGAATCTTTTGCATCAGTGGAAAAGTGTAATGACAACTTTCCAATTCACACTTTTCCGCATAAACTACATCCACTCTAAATTTCCAACCAATTACACAATAGTTCTTGGACGCCACGAGAGTCATAATTTCTGCCCTGATGATGTGTCGAGAACGAGCTCCAAGAGCTTCCAACCAGGACAGAAAGACCTCGAGAACAAAAACTCAGTTCTCTGTTCTTGCAGAGTGTAACGGCTTCTAGGCCCAATCTCAATTCTCCCCCTTACCCCTTCCCCTTCGCCTTTAAACAAAGTGTGGAGGCAAAGGGCAATGTTTTCAGCCCTATGAATTGAGACACCCCTCTCTCCG
>JBBBVU010000015.1:10162727-10177600 GCA_037177055.1 Atherinosoma microstoma | reverse complement strand
ATCAGGATGATTCTATCTGAGGCTTGTGATTGGTTGGAATTGTGGCACATTTATAGCACTGCATCAAGTTGAGCGAGCGCGTTGACAGAACTGAGCACAAATCCTGCACTGTGAGCATGTGAGCAGCTTGTGTCGTACGCAGACCGAGGGAGCAGATGAAAGAAATAGAGGAATATTTTTTATCAGCGCGTGTCTCCACAGATAGGAGCAAGTAGAAATACATTTTGTGTGCACAAAATTCATTTTTGTTAACGCAGATTAATTTTTCTTTCAGCTAAAGAAAAATTCTGCTCGAAATGTAATTGATGTTCTTGCAAAACGTATTTGTTTGTGCTCAGAATGGCTCTCTGCTCGCTCAAGAATGAGGCACATAATAACACCATATAAACCCAAGGTGGAATCTCTTGAATAGGATGACGTCAATGCCCGCTGCACTCTGCAAGCCACGTGAACAAAGCAACAACAACAATGGCGGATCCCCATGTTTTTCTTGTGCTGCTACATCTTTTCAAGTTATTTGGTCTCTTAAAATAAAACTTACTCATCATTCAGCATGTATGTTGCCAGCAAAGATGTTGTCTTCAAGTTTAATGAGGATGTAGTAGGAACTAGGGTAAACATGGGGTATATCACTGCAACTTAGTTTTCTCTGCCATCTAAAGGCCTGGCATGCGTACTACATCGTATTTACTCAATTTGCTGAGTCGTGACAACGGCGATTGGATTAATTACGCTGTCGTATGAATGCAGTTTTTTTTTTCGATCCCGCAAAGGAAAAAAAATGCAAATTTGGTAGCAGCGTTGTCGTGTAAATTAGGCCCAAGACAGATATTTGGGGCCATACTCTACTGGGGACTAATTTATAAAACTGTGCATATGTACGTAGGAAAAACAAGAAATTAACAATACTTTTGTTTTGTAAAAGAGTGTGCATGGACGTCGAACGCCTGTTTGCGTTTATAAATCAGAAACAACTCTGTGAGGGAACACCCTTGATAAATATTCATCGATATAATTTCCATGATGGCTCAAGAGAGGAAAAGAGCAAAGAAGCGGAATTTTTCGGAATGAGAGATTGAGATCCTGATGGAACATATTGCAAAATGTAAGACTGTTTTATTTGGTGGGCACGGCATGGACATCACCAAGGCAGGGGAGTGGTAGCAGGTGGCAGATGCTGTCAACATCATGTCAGAGGGCCGGACGGTTCCAGAATTAAAAAACAAGTGGCCAGACATTAAAGTAGGCGAAAAGTGCATCACTCTCCTCAGGAGTGTGTGTGTCACAAGTGGAGGAAGGGGAACGCTCCAGCTCATCCCCACAGACGTAAAGCTTGCAGGGATAATTGGCGACTGGGTGTTGGAGGCAAACTTTAAGGTGCTGTCAAAGAGCCCAGGTATCTGTACTCCTCCACCATCTCAACCGACTGCCTGTGTCGATTGAGGTGGCAATCTTAAAGCATCTCCGACCTCCTTGTTGACTTCTTTCTTCTGAGACTGTATCAGAGAAGAATGTTCTTTTTATTTAGAATTCCTTTAAGCTCTTTTGTAATCCAGGGTTTATTGTTGGGTGACGTTCTTCGTGGGGATTATGCTGGAGCACAGAAAGTAATATGTGAAGACACTGTGTCCACCTTCTTATGGGTGTTGTTGGAGGTGGAAATGAGAATGTCCCAGTCAGTGGTTTCAAAACATCCCAGATGCTGTCACTGGTCCACTGCTGGATGTTTTTGACAACTTAAGCTGTCCTCTATGACTGGGATGTAAGCAGGATGTAGTCATGGTTAGAAGAGCCGATGGGGGGGGCTGACACTTATCCAGTGTCTTCCCCTGGTGGGCAGTGCAGGTGATGTACTGCTGGTAACCTTTGAGGTATTTGCAAGTGAGCAATGATTAAAATCTCCCAGGATGACTTTGGGAGAGTCAGGAGAAATTAATTTCCCTTGACTGATGGGCCACTCCACAACAGCTTGTGTCTGGCTGTGGAGGAAGTTGTAATTTTGTTCCTCTGTGCTCTGTGGGCTGGGAAAAGGGGTGAGAAGCCACCGTTTTAGGGGATATCCACTGTCAAAGGTTGGAGAATGGGTTAGGTACAGCAGTAGTTTCTTACCTAGAAGCCAGGCGTCCTTTACAGCTTTAGCTTCAAGTCTGTGCCCCACACTGCTGTGTCTTAGAATGAATGAGTCATGGGTGGACCCAGTCCAACGAGCCATTATTTTGGTTAACATGTTTGCATCACATATGATTTGGATGCTTAGAGAATGAAAATGCTTTTGGTTAATGACAGCAGATTCATTCTTACTCGGTGCTGTTATTGCAACATGATTGCAGTCAATAGCGTCGATTACATTTGGGAAACCAGACATTGCTTCAAATCGCTTTTTTTTTTGTTTGCCTGTTCACTCACAGTGTAAGGAAAGTTAATATACCATTATGACAAGCCAATGATACCGTCTAACACGTCTGGCGTAATACGGCTGAGGGCTGGCTGTGATATCCCTGACCTGCCAGCCAGTTCCCTCTGGTGGGTGCCGGTTGCCAGAAAATCGGGCCGGGTCCCAAGCATCACAGAGGTCCAAGAGAACAGCATGTGGCAGTCGGAACCAGCTCATGAGCCGTTCATCATCGTGAGCCAATAAGTCTTGCTGGTCTCTGAAAATCCATTCACTCTGGAGTCTCCCATACGCCATATCCACCAGCAGTTCCAGACACACCATTGTGCATCTTTTCCCATTGGGGTGCCTTTTTATACCCAACCATCACTCAGTTTACTGGTGGGGGATTTATTTTGATTGTAGCCTAACTGAGCAGTTATTTTTTTCAAACTTATGGCACCTTTTGGCAGCATGCTGTCTGCCTTATGAGAATGGAGAATGGATTTTATAATAACATGTAAGTCATAATAACATATTTTAGTGGTTGAGGTTCTTATTAACATACATCTATGTTTCTGTTGGGTTTTTTTTGTGTGAGGGTGTGAGCACATGCATTCCTAGGAGTATCAATATCAAATATGCCTCTTAATTCATTTTTGCAAATAACTTTGATAACATGTGATGTGAAAGGTAATATTTGATTTTGCACAAATGTATCACATTTCTTTGGTTTTATTCTTCTGCTGTCCGTTGGTGTCGCAGTTCCTGGTTCTCCAGATTTTTTCCATACAGCAGGGTCAGAGTTACCGTAGAAGTAGGGACAATCTCCCACCAAGTTTTGGTTTTTGAAATCCTAAAAGTTGACTATAACCTTTATAGGTATAGGTATACGCCAGTTTTTGGACATACGCCAGCTTTATAAATGAGACGCCTGGTCCATTAAATATAACATTACAGGTTGAGCCAAGCTAGCTCAAGTTTACTAAACTGGAGACAGGATAGAAACAACTCTGAAGTTCAATTATTAACACATTCTATCTCCTTTGAATTGATATCTTCACTGAAAGGTAAATTTTTTTTGACTTTTTAAAGGTTTCAGCACAACTTTTAGTTTGCCCACTTCTGGATTTACTGAAGTATAACTGTAAATAATTTAACAGCACCAACGTAGCTGTGTAGCATTTAGACAATGCAGGGAGAAATAATAGTAAGTACACACAGGAAATGTTTTCCCCAGTTTTTCAGTCATCTGTCTCATGTATCTGATGCAATCAGGTTTTAATCAGTACAGCTGTTGACACAGGCTTTATAGTGATTTATTTTTCCTACACAATTTTTCATGTTATTATATTTCAGTATTAACTATCATGATTGTAAGTTTTCCTCTGATGCTACTGTTAAATTAAGCGGCTCAAAAGGAAATGTTTTGATAAGAAAAGGAGAGTCTATAAATTTTATTCTGTGAAAGTTAAATTTACACAAATCTTATTCTGCAAGCTATAACTGATAGCTATTTTCCTCATTAATTCATTCATTTGTCAGTCATATCCTGTCTAGTTCACTGAATACCTAGGTGTTTTTTTTTTAATTTAGAATTTCAAGCCATATTAAATTGACATCACAACTTGGTTATACCTTTTTTCTTCTTTTAAAAAAAAAAGAATAACAACCCTCTTCAGTTTACTCTCACCCAATGAAAAGTAATACATCCTGTTCGAGGGCCTGAGATGAAATAATGAAAAGAAGGAAAAAGAAGGGGAAAAAAATCAAGCATAGCCCCCAACATGAAATGTTTTGCATAACCATAACACAGTGATAATAATTTGCAGGTTGTTTTTCTTTTGACTGACTTATCACTTTATTAATTCAAATCTGTTTACTTATTGAATAATCCACAGGATGCCAAACAACTTATCAACAGCTCTGCTTGCCTTGTGACTAAAAACATGAAAACTGATGAAGCGAAAGTTGTTTCCTTTGCAGTCTGTGAGAACAGCCCAGCATAAAAACATATACTGAATATAACTCTTGCAGAAGTCCTTGAATACTTGCATTACTTTCCCTTTCCCATACCTGACTGCACTGCAGGTAATGGGTTAAAGGTCTACAGAAATAGGTTTATTTGTTCTTATATTAGGACAGAACAATTTCACAACAATATTACAATGTCATCCCTGGTCCTCTTCTGAAATTAGTACGACAAGCGTGTAACATAAATTTCAGTGTTCTCATAAAGCAATTTACTGGAATATCCAATATCACCCCCTCCTGACACACTATACAGAAGTTATTTGCTCTAAACCAGTTAATGGGAAGTAGCCTGATGCAACTTTTCTTTTTAGTCACATTCTAAATTGTTTTACAATTATATTTGATATTCCATATATTCAAGTTAATCAGTGGGACTTTTTCCATTGATGCAGCATTCTCTAAGAAGATCCCCTTTCTCAGCTTTTGTTTAGATGTCAGCAAATATTTCAATGGTTTTGCTTGTATTCGGACTTCAAATTATCATACAGTGTAATAACAACAGGTACATCATCTTACTTCAATTTACAACAATATGTGGGCTTCGGGTCCCAGCCTGGGGCCCTCTGCTCTCACAGCTCTCTTGGGTCCCCTTTTCTGTCCAGCTGCTGTCAAACAAAGGCCACTGGAGCCAAAAATACTTTTTAAAAAATTACAACAATGTGTGTAATCTACTTCAGAACAAACTATTTTAGCACATCAACCCAGATATACACCTGCTGTGCGACTTAATGGAATAAAATTAAACTGCTACAGGTGAAAAGTTGTTTAAGATGCCATCATTACAATAAAACCACTTTAGTCTTTTGGTTTGGAGGTGTTAAAATGCAGGCTAATCTTTCACACATTCAGGATTTTGAATTTATTTATTTTTTACATTTTCAACTTAAAATGATCTAATTACGGAGTGAGTTGTGATTTTAAAATGTCTGTAAAAACAGCAACAAACCGTTGAAGTGGCTCAAGTACTTAATATAAGCAACATCAGTAAAATATTTTGTTGCTTACAATTAGCCGGTAATCATACACCTCATCCAGGGCTGGACTGGGACAAAAAGTCAGGCGGGAGTCATACCCTCACCCAGGCCAACCCAACTTGTCTACTGCACACATATGCTCACGTGTGCAAGTGCACACACACAGGCAAAGTAATCACCACAGCTCATTATTTCACGTACACCAAAATTCACACAAAACTATCAGCCACCAGTCCAATTTTCCAACTGTTTCGTCAGATCAACAAGGACAGGTGTGGACAGTCCATGTGTACAAACTAGGATAGCAAAGCAATCAAAGTATTTCAATATTCACATATCAGTTTTTACACAGCGCATAATATTGACAGTGCCAGGCAGGCCGATCCGCTGCATCAGTGTAATGCATCATGATTATTATTTTTTGTTTGTTTGTTTTTGACAAGCAGGCCAGTCAGGCCCCTTAAGGTTCAGGCCACCGGGAACAGCCCTGCTCCTCCCATGGGCCAGTCCGGGCCTGACCTCATCAAATTATATTGTGGCTCTACAGCAGATTTTGAGTGATCTACAGACTGTATCAACAGCTTGACTGACACTGGATTCGGTAACACTCAGCTGTCTTGCAGGAACTCTAATTTGCTTTATTAAGGGGGATTATGATGAGATTTTCTCATTCGGATGATGTGTAACGTGGCCCCTATTAAGTCATTCAGGAGTTGTTCATAAAAGCCAATAACTCTGTCCAGTCCAGCTCAGACTGAACTTTTGGTCCCATGGGATTCATTTGCTGCTGCTTCAGTTACTGTGAACTTGGCCAACTGTTCTATGTCGCCCTTCTGTCCACTTTTATGAGGAAAAAAAAAACACAAAACATGTGCCACCAAAAGTGTAAAAGGCAATTTAATGTAGTAATCATCACATATGTGAGACTATTGCAAACATGACATCCCACATGCCAAAAATGGGACATATTGTGGAAAAAAAAAGAAGTTTTTTCCATGTTTCAGATTGGGAAATTTGATGGACACCAAAAGACACATTCAAAGCTCTTTGTACCCCCCCCCCATCTCATTTAGTGAGCAGTATGTCACACTTCCAGCTCAAAGTTGAAATATGCAGCCTCATTTTTATCTCCATCCAAATTTAATATAAGTTCAAATCATGCTGCATTCAATGTACCTTGGAAGTGAAAAGTTAATTTTCTTTTGCTCTTGCGTTTGCTTTGTTAGTTGTTAGGGTTTTAAAAACCTGGACCCGCTCAATGCAACATACTAGTCAGTGCAACAAAACTGTGCCAACATTCATTACAGTGGAAAGTATATTTAGCCTATAACCTGGTGAAAACAGCAATACATTCCAAAAAGTGTTTCTTCCAATAACTTATAACAAGGGACGTGTTTCAGCTCTGTCCATAACTGTTTTCTAAAATTGGCAGTGACCGAATTGTTTTGATAAAGTTGTTGCATTTACAAACTGAACATAATGCAGAAGCAAAAGAAAGTGCACTGAGTTAGTGCTGAGTATGCATATTGAACAAGTGAATGATTGATAGTGCAATGTTAAACTGCACTATCCAATTCCACATCCATTCTACTTTTCAGGATTTTGTGGTCTGTTAAAGAAAAGTTTTGAAAATGTTTGCTTCAATGTGGAAATGCTTACATTGGTCGTATTTCCCTTGTAGAGGTGATACCTTACAGGACAGTGTAATGGGTTGTATTCAAGGTTATGAACAAATTATGTATATGGTGTTTTCAGTTGGAGGACTTTTCTAAAATTCTAGATAGATCATAAATCAAACTTGGAAAGGCTTTTAATTATGACACAAATCATGTTTACAGCTTTTGAGTGTATCTGTGTGTATGCAGTATTTAGCGACCCTTTCCCCAAAGGCCTTTTTCCCCTCTTTCTTATCAGGCTTCCAGTACAGTCTCTCTCTTTCACCTCTGCTGTCTATTAGTTCTCTTCATACTGTTTGGTCACTACTGACTGACATTGGTGTGTTTGTCATTACAAGAATAAATCATACCATCAGGTTAAAAGCAAGCAGCAAGACAAACAATTCACAATTTGAGTGACTTGTGTTGAGTGATGTTTTCGCTTTGAATAATTCATTTCAATTATTTTCAACATGTGCCTGGAACCAGGCTAAAGGCTACAAACAGTGTGCAACAACCAAAGCAGAAATTGTGCCTTCTTTTACCTCTTTAGTAAAAGAGGTAAATGAACGTATACTTTGGTCTATTAGAAAAGAAATGAATAAATAAAATCAGCACTAGTGTGTATTTCTTGTGATAGCAATTCCCTGATAAAGAACCATGTAAAAATCTTTGTAAAACACATAAATAACACAAGAGACCATGGCACCACTTCTGACAACCTCACAGAGCAAAAACACTGCATCTGGTTGATATTTGTAACAAAATTGTTGTAGAAAATTTGTAGATAATTATGCTTTTGATTATACAAAAATATTTTTTTTTTGCTAATCTGGGCATACTCCAACTTTGTGTTTAAAATTACAGAGATGAGTTATAAAGATAAATGTGAAAAGGGATGTTGGAACATTTATGCTCATTTAAAGTTTCACCATTCCTGAATGCTTAAAAGTCCATTTCATATTTCAATTTTGCATTAAAAGTGGTTGAAACCATAAAGGGTGGCTCTAGATCACCAAAATTCTACAAGAAGATACCAATGGTTTGGTAAATGAGTCTGAGATGCCACCTAGTGATTCTGATAGGACCACCATAGTCTACCCACAGCCTTCTTTTCCTGAGTCAGCAAACAGGGATGAGTAGGATGGGTTTCCATAGCAACAGCAGACAGAGAAAAAGAAACTGTGAGAGGAAGTGAAATGAAGGACATAGGAAGAAAAGCACGACAAAGCTGATATCTAATTTGTCCCATGTTTGCCCACACAAACACCCACAGAACAAGGGGCATTACAATAACACACGGGTCACTCTTTAACTGTTGGAGTATTTTAACCTCTTGTTGAGAGTGAATAATTCATTACGGTGTACCATAGATATACAGCTCATTTTTAATTGCAGGTTGTTAAGCAATCAAAGCAATTTGCCCTGAAGGACATATAGTGAGAAAAATGGAAAATAATCCCTTGTGAGTCAAAGCTATGTAGATTAACTGGATTGCTAGAAAAAAAAGGAGCAGTTTTATCAAGAATGGGTTTAACATTAGTCCACATAATCATTTTTGGCACAAACTGAAACTGCACCTAATGCACCATTCAGCCACAAAGGATGATAGTAACAGGGGAAATACTTTACCATAGCAACAACACTCCTAAACTATCACATGGCAGTTAACAGAGCATCCAAATGCAAGACTGCCAGAACCTATACGAAATAAGACCTCCATACACCTAAGAGCAAACAAATGGCATAGCAGCACAGGTACTCCAAAAAAACTTAAATTGTCCAAAAATAACCAGAAAATCAATCCTGAGCTGGACAGGACTGGCAAAGGAAATGCAGACAGTGGGCTGGCAATGAACGCAGGTATCCAGGCAGAATAACAGAAGAAACTAATGTCAAACAAAATGCAAAATGCTAATCCGCAAACAAAGATTAGGTGTGACTGTTCAAGGGTAAACCTAACTGAAGCAGCCAAGGCAGGCAAGCTCTACAGAGCAAAACAGGAGGTAAAGCTGGATACAATATCGAACAAACACTACCAAAACTGGGAACTGGCAACTTACAAACCATCATATAACCACATTTATAACTACCTTTGACACTGTTGCAGCCATAATTACGATCAATCAAATAGAATGGTTTTATCTCCAAAAACACACTTACTGGTGCATCATCTGTGACTAGTCTTTTACCATTTTGCACATGCTTTGTTTTGACTGGTGATTCTGTGTTTCTGAGATAAACCTAAATTTGGGACAAAAAAAGCAAATCATCAAATAAGCTACATTAAGCAACTTTTCTCTCAGAGCAGGGACAATCACTGCTCTCCTGCAGTGGAAAAAATAGAAATATGTTGTGGAACTCCATACTCATTTAATCAGAACTTAAAAGATTTACTTCTTTGTCAAGTTCAGCAAATACTTCACCCCTCTTCTGTTAGGGGGGGGAAGAAAGAAACAAATTCTCCCTTTTTCTATCTATACAATAAAATGAAATGAATCTGTTGATTCTATGTTGGTGTGCTTGCATTTGATGCCATGTTTCAATATAATTGTGCTGTTTTGAGTAAGATAAAGAGACATTAATTTCCAAATCATATTAGGATGGAACATTTTGTTTTTGTTCAATCAGTCTCTTTGTTGATGTTGCAAGGCAGTGCTCATCCATGAATCAGTTGTAGTGTCCGGGGGAGGGTCACTTTGGTTGTTAAGTTCAATGGGGAATCCAATTTTCCTCACTACAAAAATGCTTGTTAACTTGCTACTTTTATGAAGGTATTTCAGAAAAAAGGATTTTGAAAGATTTTACATCTGCAGGTTGGCAGAAGCCACTGTTTAATGTTGTCAATGTTCTCTGCATGAAACATGCAGCAGATTTAATTGTTACAGAATTTGCTCTTTTTATAGTAAAAGAATCTACTATAAATTGATCTTCTTTCAATGGTGTTGTTGCCTTTCTAATCATGACGATCGTGGCTATTTATTTGTCCAATTTAGTCCTTTTGAAGACCAACCATCAGTTTAAAATGGGAAGATTTTGAGTTAATTGACGTTTTGAAAAGTAAAAAACTTACAGTCTGCAAGTGCTTTAAGACCAGCTATGTAGACTTTCAGGAGTAAATTGCCTTCCATGTGATCCTGCATTAAACCATATTCTAATAGCTAGAAATGATAAAATGATGTTTACTTATTTCTACGAAAATGAAGGAAACTGGTGAGCTGTCTTAATAAAAGGACACTCACAACAATAAGTAATCTAAAGAGAAGTGTTTGTAAGTAGTTTTGTTTTTGCACTGTAAATTTTATAGTAATGAATAAAGCTATTTGTCAACTTTTAAACAAAGCAGCTGTCTTACTCTACAACAACAAATCTGTTGACATGACAAATTGCAACTTTATTACAAATTCATTCAAACTTTAATTTAGGAAAAGAGTGACAGCCCTATTCTACATAATTGTAGATTTAGTTTTCTTCTTCCGCTTTATTTCTAAAGTAGATTTGTATATTTTGTCTGTTCTTTGTGAGTGTGTGTGTTTGTAATCAAATACTTTCATGTCAAAGTGCAACTGCTGCATTTGAGCTTCATCACCAATAGCCCCTCACTTCACAACTCTCCATCAACAGAATCAGAAATACTTCATCTGACAATCTTTTAACTTTCTTTTTAAACTATTTTTCCATACAACTTTTCCATGCACCCATGAACGTGTAAAACCACTTTTTTTTCTCTGACATTGTCTTTTCTCACCCTGGGTCATGATTATAAAAGCTCCTGAATGCGATAAACACAACTCCTACCTGTACTGTTCACCAATGAGGATTCAGATGTCAATGTTGGGAGGTGCTGGTGCCTTTGTCAGTCACCCTGGATATCAGTGGTGGGTGGAGCTTATATCCCTGGGTGACGACCTATGGTTGATCGGGTTCATCTCTGCCTCCTTGTATCTCCACCCACTGGGCCCCTGCAAGGCCTTATGGGTACCACACTCTGCTGAGCATTTCTGTCTGTTTGTCTTTGTTAAACTCCACGTCTGTCTCTTGAAGTTGACTTTTGGGTGTTGTCCTCATACAGTTTTCCTATGTGAATAGGGAAAAAAAAGGGAAAAAAAAGATTTTTTTAAACAGCTGATCATTCACTTAGCCTCCCCCAGCAAACACACTGTACCCAAAGGACCATTGCAAGGATTTGTCACAGTCTTAGTGCAATGACCAGGTCGTATGGCAGCTTACACAATTTCAATGAACAGTATGCTCATTACTTCATCAACTTTGACTCCAATCGATTTTTGGTTGTTTTTTTGGGGGGGGGTTTTCTCCACAAACGTAATTTTCCCAGGTGAGAGTCTTGAAATTATTTAGCATACTAAGAGTTTGATCTGTTTGGTCTAGGAACGTGGGAAATCAACAGTAGTTGTTTCTGATCAGCATTTTCTTAGCTTGCTCAAATAAAGATCAATGCAGCTTTGTAATCCCAAAATTTGAGGAAGTCAACTCAAAACATGATAGACATTTTCTTGAAGTAAATTAAATTTCCATAGACATGATTACGGCGTTATCTTTACATAATTCCATTAAAAAAAAGAAACTAGCTAATGCTATTTAACCCCTAGTTGAGAGACGCTAACAAGCATTGCGCATGGCTTTAAGCTAGTTAGCGTGAAATGAAAAATAGCCCATGTTAGCGGAGACAAACACATGGAATTGCGCTCAAGGCTTTGCTAATAGGTTTTTGACATCTGTAATGAAATTAAAGTAAAACAATTTTCCAAACTTGTTGTATATGCTTCATCTGTGTGGAAATCCAAACCGTCAGGGTCATGAATATTACGATAAACCTAATAGAGGTTTGACATTCTAATCACCTTTAGAGGTTCCTCTGAAGTTTTATGTTATAGTCTTTTAATCCCTAAACTACAATGAACACTTTGTATTTCCTTAGAAATCCTCTTTTCATTGCTACCTAAGATAAGTTATTAGTGGTAATTACTATTAATTCAATGGGAGGAGCTAACACAGACAGAAAATGACAGTGACAAGGATTGTTTGGTTTTATGTCAGATCAAATGACTGCTTTAGCACTCATATGAAACAATATCATTCCTCAATAAAGAGAGGATAATAAATTCTGATGGCTGAACACTGCACTTTGAGATTAAACTTTTATTTATTTCATTTTATTTGTCATGATTACACTACAACCAATTCAGTGTTTCCAAATTGCCAGTTTATTTTTTTTCCCTATTATTGTGCAATCTTTTTGTGATGCAAAACGTATCAATTTATGGCTTTATAGCAACTTCTTTACTTAAATTAAACCTACCACCTAACAACAGCTTCCACCTGACCAGCTTTTCCTGGAGCACACATTGATGAAACAAGACTCCTCACAACATAAACATTACAACAGTCTTGTAACTTGTTCACAGGCACTTCATTATTTCAAGCAAAGTATCGTCAAATGAACTGATAGTACTGCTCAGCAAAGTAAAAATTCATTTTTCATTGCCTGTTTAATGAACAGTGAGTGAAACTAATGAAATAACAGAAATAGCGGCGGCACGCCTTGTCAGTGTCAGTTTTTCTGTCCAACGAATCCAAGTGACATCCAGTGGTGTATGAATGCTCATTACCATGGAGATGCAGCATGGCTAATTGTGAAGTTTCTTATGAAGACAAAGGCCTGTGTTGAATGCATGACTATAATTACAAACAGAAAATGTTTGCCGAGAGAATAAAACCACAAATGTTGTATTTATTCAAATATAGCCCACTGTTCCATACAGGAACAGTTTATTTGCCACATCCTGTGATTTAACACAAAGCCTCTTCTTTTGAGTCATCATTCTATTTAAAAATGGAAGGTTTGCAGAATAAACCTGTAATTGGTTTGGTTTTACCAGTCACAGTTACTGCGACTGAAGTCTGAGGGCTTTCAAATAAAACATTTTAATTCATTCTTAGCACTGTAATCCTCACAGCTAAAAAGTTCTTTTTGATCCCTGACTGGAGCCTCTCTGTACATTTTTTTTTTCAGTTTTAAATTTATCTACGTACAATTTAAAGTCTTCTAATGTATCACATTTCTCAAGTGTTTCTGGTCTTGTTCTCCACTCTCTCAGACAACGAGCAACAAGAGAAGGAGAGGGAGGGGAGAACAATAAGAAGCGAGTGAAACACAAATCCAATGTAAACATATTTGAGGTTGAGATAGAGCAAAATCCCAGTTATGGCCAGATACATTTTTTTACCTCTCAGAAAGAGGACATGTCCAGGTAAAAGAGGACATTTGGTCACCTTAGACCCCTCGCAAAACCAAACATACAAATACGATAGCAAATGTTTCACCGTTTGATAAAAGCATCGAGGCAGTCCACAACACACTTTGTAGTTTTAATACTCAGGCCTCCAAGAAGCCATTGGGTCAAGTAATTTCACATCATTGCTAAAACTGTCATGAAAGTCTGGAGGTTTGCAGTCCTGCGGGTTTCAAATGTTTCCCTGCTCCAACACACCTGATTCAAATTTAATGGATCTCTTCAAAAGCTTGTTGTCAAGATTTGCCCTAGCGTGTTGACCTATTAATCTAATTCAGGTGTACTGCAGAAGGAAACATCCAAAATCTGCACTGCGGCCCTTGAGAATCATCTTTGCCCATCCCTGGTATCGATCAACCAATGAAAAAAGAAAAACAGAAGTTATAAGTTTTCTAGTATTACCATCAGTTATAGAGAGCTCAAAAAACTCTTTTTCTCTCTAAATACTTCTCTGCACACCCACAGTCTGCTGGCTTCTTCGCTATGTTCTTATCTGTGAGAAAAACAAAGCCACTGCCTCCTATTGGATAAAGAACCACATTTTTCAAGGGTTTTTGGAGCAATCGCTGTTAAAAATGCAATGCTTTAAAGAGTAATTATTAGCATTCATGAAAGTCAGATACAAATTACTCCACATTTTGAATGTATGGCACCAGATAGGCAACTAACATGAGTGTTTACTGTCTGTCTGGACTCTCCTTTGAACTCATTCACTTCAGTTTGCCCTCCTGTTCCTCCCAAGCCCTCTTTCTCTTTCCCTCCATCCCGTCCATCCTGGCAAACAGAGTAGGAGCGAAGGGTGAATTAATAAAGGAGTAAAAATGGAGCACAACTCCCTGAGGTCCGCCTTTTCTGGGACGCTCACACAGAGAGACATTCAGACACACAAACGACAACACAATCCAGAGAGCCTGAGACACACACATAAATGTAAGGCCTAAGTGGCTTTATTGCGGTGATGAAAGGAAAATAAAAAGAGACACAAAGGGATACAAACCATACGTCTCATCATCTGTATGCAAGTTGAAGCAAGATGAAGAAGGAGGGAAGTGAAGCAAGGCGGAGATTGAAGAATAGAACAGAAAGGTCAAGAGGCACATGAGGAGGAATGATTGAAGATTGTTACCCTATGCACTGAAACTCACAATAGTACTGTATTCCTTGCGATTCCTTCTTTTTTCCTCCATGTTCCCCCCTTTTTTGCTTCCACTGACCTCACCTCAAGGATACTTTCTCTCCATTTCATCTGCCCTCACCACCCTTTGGTCCTTTCCTTTTATAATCTGAGATGGTTCTCCTCATAAAAACTGAAGCCACTATGAGCATAATGAAATGAAATGAAATATACTTTATTTATCCCTTTTAGAGGGAAATTATTGTTGTAACAGGGTTGTTTTTTTTATTATCTTAGCTTCCTTAAGAAGTAAAGTCTGCTCTGTCCTTTCTTTTAGATGGCCTCTGTGTTGCATTTCCAGTCTAGTCTGTTGTCCAGCTGAACTCCAAGGTACTTGTATTCCTCCACCAC
>JBBBVU010000015.1:10130543-10146964 GCA_037177055.1 Atherinosoma microstoma | reverse complement strand
TCTTTAATTTGCATGATTTCCTCTGATATTTGTGTAACTGATTTTATTTCTTTTTAAAAGTTTGTTTTTGATGCACTATTTAGTGCATTTACTATTTAGTGCTTCCTGTGCCCCGCTGTAATGCTTTTAATGTTTTATGTGAAGCACTTTGAATTGTCTTGTACATGAAATGTGCTATACAAGTAAACTTCCCTTGCCTTGCCTATAGGGCATTCTAGGGGAACTTTTCAACTGGGATTTCTAAGTTTAAATGGACCAAACAAAAGTTACACATAACTAAAAAAGGAGATTCCATCACACAAAAACATCAGTAAGTGGATGTATGTGCAATTCCCTTTGACTTAATGTGTTTGAACACAGACGTGCTTTTGTGTCATCTAACACCAGAAACACTCCTCGGTTTGTCAGTCCTGCAGTTTCACCAGTTCAGAACCATGAGATCAAATCCTAAACTAATCCATGGCCAAGGGGTATTTATAGGTGAGGATACATGTATATGTGCAAATGAAGTTTGAATATCTATTTTTTTGTATGCTCACTTTATCCTGATGTCTATCCCATCTGACTTTGGAAGAGAAGTAAAGAACAATCTGGACTTGCCACAAGTCCAGCACAGAACTCAGACAAGAGACACAGGTTGTGTTAAAGTCACCATTTAACAACACATGTCGACACTTGGCTTATGTAGAAAAAGGGGAGGACTAACAAAAACAAGATGAACATGCAACTTCTATGTAATACAACCTTTGCTGGAATTGAAGATTGCTGTGAACCACTGCATCACTGTGCTATGCAAACATGTGATCTAGCCGGACTTAATTAAAAGTATGCAATCCATCTATAAATGAGTCTAAGCAAAAGTCAAATATTTATGATCTTTGCCCTCAAAGTCAGTGTCGCTACCTACAGTTCCTCTTCTTGTGCTTGGATTAATAGGCACAAATATATTCAGGGGCTCAGTCTCACCAAAGAACTGGCTCCTGATTTATTTTATTTTTGTATTATCATTGTGAGGGTCAGCTTGAGTGATTACTTTGAGGGTGAAGGCCCTTTAAATCTTTTACTTTGCTTCTGTTGGAAAGAAAGCTTTAGCATCTCATTCACACCATGTCAGCATTGAAATCCCTTTGATATTTCCTAAAACAAAGAAGTGGTAATCAATATTTCTCAAAATAATTAAAACATAATTCGAAAACATAAAAACAAATGCAAAATGATAAACCTTTAGAGAATTATTAACAGATTCTGCAGTTTCCTTCAATAACTTAAAGTGAGTTTCACTGTTGTCCAGCAAGTAAGTTATTTTGTATACTTCACATCTGTCTGGAAATTGCAGGAACACAGCAATGCAAACATTTTATTATTTATTATATTAGCTGGGAGGGGGAAAAAACAAAGAAAGAAAGTATTTTAAACATTCATTCATAATATGGCCAAAAACAAACCTCCAAAGAAAACATTTTAATGGATTGTTTTTGCCTGCAACAACAAGCTACTTCTGCATATAAGCAATTCTTCTTCTGTATTTTACTTTAAAATGAGCTGGGATGATTATCAGCTAGACTGAGCCCCACACATGGCTATGCTCTCTCTTGTGGGTGTCATGTGGCATCTTCCCACCCAGTTTTATGATGTGCAATGCAATAAACATTGTTTTATCCAAAGCAAATTACTCCAATGCAATATTGGTGCAATATCTATTCAATTTTTATGTAAGTTTTGTTGATTAGAAATAAATCATATTACTTTCAACCTTGGACAGATATTTCCACCACCTGTTTAAACATTATCGTCTTGTGATTTCTGAAAATGTGACTGATTCCAGCTCAACTCCTCAGCTGTAGCTAGGAGATATTCTGGGGTTTACTAGGACTCAAACTATAATCGCAGGATTACTGACGTTACTGTATCTCTCAGCTGTGGGGCATCCCAGAAAATCCGTGGGCTGAGGTGAGTATCATGTACTTCTGATGATGTGGGCTCAAATCTGGCCTCTCTCATCTCCCCTTTCTTTTCCTGTTGTTTTCCCTGAAATGCTGTGCATAGAGCCTAATGAAGCAGAAACAAATTCCAAAAGCTTTATATCTGCAGTAGACAGAGCTGTGAAGATGAGATGTTTCCTCCTACGCAGCCAGGCAGGCAGGCGCTCTTGAGACCCAAATACCTCCAACTATAGATACTGTAATGCTATGGAATATCTTATTGACTCTCACTAGTTGCAAAGAAGAAACTGCAGCATCAAACAAAGCTGTTATTTGATTGATTTATTGATTTGAATTCGCTGTGTGGACTGATATAAAACCTGGAGTCAGAAAGATGAGAGATTTTTAAGTGAGGCTTACAACTTCATTGTAGCTAAAAATTGTTCACAACAAAACAAAAACCTGTTGGTCTGCCATGTTGGTGAGTTATCAAGATGGAGTAGAGTTTTATGAGCAGTATGAGTCAGATAACAGCAAGATGGCTGGAACAGAAACGTCTCCATTCAGGAAGAGGTGTATCCCATAAGACTAGGCTGAGTGCACAGTGATATCTTTTATAAAAATAAAAAATAAAAAAATTTTCCTTATAAAAAATTTCTGATTAGAACAATATGTAAAATTAATATGTATTTTTATGTATATTAAAATATGAAATTAATGTAAAATAAGTTTAAAATGATTTTATACAGTGATGGATTCAACTAAAGCTATTCTTGAAGTTGTAAACTGGGAAGTCTAAATGGGAAAACTACAAAGTTCTTATTAATTATATCTGATTTGGATCATCTATAAGACTTAATTTTCTTTTCTTTTTTTTATATAAAAGAGTGAGTATATATGACTGGTGAAATAGGGTATATAAAATTACACATCAAGATTACTGTACCATTAACATTTCAGAATTTAAGATCCAAGACAACAGAAGTTATTTCTTCTCTGTAGTCCAAACTCAGTCTCTAAAGGGCCAACATGATGGCAAAAACATTTACTGAATAAGATTGGAAAGAGACAAAAAAGTTGTGGTGAAAGTTTTTCTCACCTGGCCTAAAAGCATTTTAGGTGTCCTCAGGTGGTTGGAGAGAGGACTTTTGATATGAGAGCAGCAGAGCAGAAAGCCAAGTGCCTGATGGTGCAGAGCTGAGTCCTGAGGGCGGAGAGGGGCTTGCTGTTGCCTGACCCGAGGTAATGAATGGAGGTTTTAGGGAGTTCTGGTGACAGGGGGCTGGCACTGCGCATGCAAGGCACTTAAAGCAATATGAACTATTATGGATCCTTTTGCATTTGCTCTTTTTAATTGTAATAAGACATGCAGGGTCAGAAGTTGGGTGTCCTTTTTTTTTTTTTTTTTTTTTTAAATCCGTGACCTATAATCTGCTGTTTACATGCATATCAGCACCAAATGTGAACAGGCTCTCAGATTTAAAGTCAGACAGATGGACAGATTTCTTTCTAGGTTAAAGTAGGAGAGGAGAGAGAAGACAGCCACACAGCAAAGCAGCTTTTCTGGACTAGTGGGACATCATGATGCCGCACAGCCCTGACACAAGAGTATAGATGAAGTGTTATGTAATTAATACTCCTCCTCTTATGCAGATACAGTAGACAAGCCTAGAAATCCTTGCCTCAGCTGTAACTGTATGCCTGCAACGACTGATGGAGCTCATTTAAATCTCTCTGGCTCCTATATTCTTATATAGGGGAGCAGCTTTTGACTCGACCAAAGCAGAAGCATAACACTCTGTTATACAGACTTCATATATGATGTAGGTTTCAAACAGTAGCATGAAATTCCATCTTCAACCACGCAGCATGCAGAAAATCTTTTTTTTCTCTCACCCACACACATACATAACACAGCCAAAAGAGCCCGTGTTAACTTGCTGTCCCATAATTTACAGTGATGACAAGGACAGGTGACTGGTGAAGCCAAGACAGGAAGAGAAAAGTAATGTAGGCTTCTCTTACCAACAAATCCCCCTTATGCAGGAATCCTTCCTATCCTCTCCCTTCAGCCGGCTTCTTCCTGCACTCCAGCTTTCATCTTTCCAGTAAAGAGAGCAGGAGGAAAAGAGCAAAAGACTTTATATAATTAGCATTCCACTTGCTCTTGTGTTTTCTCTCTGTCTCTCTTCTCTTCCAGATTTCTTCACTGTCTCTCAGGGGGAGCAGAAGCATCGGTGATACACTGCCGTGCGCTCCGCTGCAGGAGACTGAATGTCAATCACACAGGTAGCCTAGGGAACCGCTAAGCCCGCCTCACAGCCAGCCCTGATTGGCCGACTGATGGAGAACCAGAAGTCACAAGTCCTTGCACATCCACAGATGGGTACTGAGAGCTGTGGTGGGATCATGTAGAGAGCCAAACAAACAGTAGTGGATTGCAGTACTTGTGAACTCTCTTCCTCTCCTCTCACTCTCGCTCTGACTTCAAAGCCTACTGCTTTATTTTACAGTTGCTTAGCAACAGACTGGCATGAGTATGTGTTGCAGAGCAAGAGATATGTGAAAAAGAGAGAGGAGTTCAAGTCCTCAACTCTGTCTTTCTCTGTCAGAAGTGTGGAAGGATGTTAAATATTTCAGCTCTCAGCAGCAGCAGAAGTTGATCTCAGTATAATGGAGGCTGTTCCTGCTTTACAGCAGCCTTAAGGGTTATTTTCTCAGCAGTCTTAAAATCTAATGGTAATACAGAAACGACATCCACTCAAAACACCTTACAGTTAAAGCGGTGATTAAGCATGAAGCACCATTAAATGAAAAAAATGACAATGAGTCACTTTTACATCCATTATTTATTCACACTTTTTTTCATCCATGTGCATCCTGAACTCTGATATGTCAGTACCTATAAACATCTTAGATATAATGAAAGGCATAAACATTTCCATTTTTCAAAGGGTTTATTTCTTGCACACTCATATTATTCATGCACTGAGAAATGCAAGGCTGTGTTCTGAGGGAAGCGTGCAAAAAATATACTTAAATGAGAGCATATAAGACAGTTTGTCCATATTGGCACCGTGTGTAAAAATATTTTGACTGTACAAAAAGTGTAAAATATGTCTCCATTAGGGAATGCGTGACAAAGTGCATGGCCAAGTATAAATTCTCACATTGGAGCAAAACTCACACAACAGGCATTTTGACAATGCTGAGGCTGGGGTCAGATGGCAGAGTTCACCATCCTGGCGAGCTTTGGGACTACATATTATTTTTCTGACATTGTGAGCTGCAGCCCACTAAAATTATTGCTTAATACTTATTTACACCTGCATATTACACATTAAGTTTGGTTATTTCAGATGCACTGAAAGAGCTCAGAGTATTGTAAAACATATTAAAGATAAATTTGATGTTAGAAACATAAAAACACCCACACTATGGAATAAATGTAGATAGGTCAGCTTTCAAACATTAATAGCAGTGCCTGACTCCTAGTAGAGTTAAAATGTTCTCTATTTAATCTTTAATAATGCTGCATTTGTTTGGGATGGAAGTGAAGAAGGAGACTAAATGCTACTAAAAATGTACAGTTAAGGGTGATATTCCAGCCTCCATCCATCTGTTGTTTCTATCAACATCTTACAGGTATGATAACATTTCAACAGCTTTTTTTTTGTTTTGTTTACCACTCCTGCACCTTTGCATCAAATCTGACAAACAACATCCTCTGCTAACTCATGATTGTTCAAACCTCACTTAACAATAACACTAAACTTTCACAACTTAAATTCATGTATGCAGTTTTAGCTCTGTGAAATACAGTAAATAAAAGTTTCTCACATTGCTTTATTTGTACTACACAGAGCAGACAGCAGGGGGAACTGTTTTCACTTTCTCACAAAGAGGGAAAAAACTCTCCAACCAATAGATTTGTGTGAAAATGACAGCTTAAGTGATTTGTTATCACACTACTTTAACAACAATGATGAACTCAATCATAAATAAAGGAACTGCATTAAAATCTTTGATTTTTAAGTGTCTAAGTACCAAACATCCAGAAAAATAGACTCAATACATGAAAAAAATGGGCTAAGGATATTGCTGAAGCATTATGTGCAAGCAGTTTGACTTTAATAATAAAACTAATATTGCTTAATAACATTTTGTATTGAATTGCATTTGAAATTGCTTTTGGCAATGAATCAGTCTAATTTATTTCTCAGGTAATCAAGACACGTTCCCACATTTATT
The DNA here is from genome assembly GCA_037177055.1 of Atherinosoma microstoma. Taxonomy (NCBI): domain Eukaryota; kingdom Metazoa; phylum Chordata; class Actinopteri; order Atheriniformes; family Atherinidae; genus Atherinosoma; species Atherinosoma microstoma. The sequence goes on along the minus strand of JBBBVU010000015.1, from coordinate 10,140,791 downwards.
CTATTCTATTCTACAGTCATTTAGCAGACGCTTTGGTCCAAAGTGACTTACAACTGAATTACAGCCCATTGTAATAAAAATCAGACATTACATTGCCAGTAGAACAAAGCCTCAAATAATTCATGATAAACTAAAACTAGAAAGTATATTAAAAATGTCCCCACATATGAAATTGTAATCATGAAATATTGACCTTTTAGAGGGTTCAATGTAGTGTGCGGTTAACATTTCACAGTCTGAGCATCGTTGATAGGCAGCTGCTCAGGTGGCGGAGTAGGTCATCCAATGACCGGAAGGTTGATGGTTTGAATCCTGCTCCTCCAGGCAACTGTTGTTGTGTCCTTGGGCAAAAGACTTTACCCTCCTTGCCTCCAGTGTCGGCATTGCTGGTGTATTCAGATTTAAGTCTTTTTGGAGAAAAGTGTCTGCTAGATGACTGTAGAATATAATAAATAAAAATGTTGTGAACATTCGAAATCAGTAAAAGCATGATAGAGAATATCACTGTAACTCAACATGGTTTGAATAGAGACTCCAAAAAGCTCAGATCTTCAACTTAATTTACATAAGAAATAAAATAATTTCTGTGCAATTTGAGATGATCTTCCTTGTAAACAAGGAAAGAAACCTCTGACAGGAGCAATACTGTGGATGTGGACCCAAAATAATCATTATCAATGTGATGCTGACATGTCTCTATGTTTAGGAGTCAGGAAAGAAAAAACAAAAAGGAGTAAAAGTGTTGTTAATGGGCCCAAAATTTCTAAAGGCAGAAGACAAAGATGTCACATTTCCATGGAGATGGTGTTGCTTTGCAAAATTTTGCCAAATCCCCACAATTGCTAAAATGTCCAAAGATATTTTCAAAATTCATTTAGAACAACCCATCAGGGAAGAAAACATCTTGGTTTCTTTATGTGAGAGTAAAAGTTTGTAGCCCCTTTCTAGTTTAAGGACTGCATGGATTATATGGCCATTAATTAGATATTATCTTAATATTATTTTCAGTTTAGGTCTATTAGTTTAGGTATACTCACAAAGCAGCTTTTAAGTGTACGTACTCTTACCTCTTTTTTCTGTGTAAATATCAAAATAATCAGGATTCTTATCTCCTGACTTTCAGTTTCACAAATTGAGGATCAGCCAGAATCAGCCAAACTTTTCAACAATGTAAAAGGAGCATCCAGGACTGCTCTCATGTTTGCCCTGCTGGTCTTGCTTTTTTTGTTTTTTTACACAAACCACATGTATTCTCTATTTTGATGTAAAGTTGAACCATTTAATCTCAGTTACTTACTGTAAAAGCTCTTTAATAATGGATTCAGTCATCTACCAGTGGTTTCAGAGTAGATTACTCAGGAGTAGATACTCAGCTGGAGACAGGTACAAAGCCTGCAAAATGAATGGATCCGTTTGTGTCCGTGCAAAAACAAATCTGTTTCTAAACACAGCGTTCTTAAGGCAAGCGGGCATCAGCTGGGTCATGCTGAGAGACTGGAGATGATGAGAGAGTTGGCAATGCTCCATGACTGGCCCCAATATGTACTCATATCCAGCAGCTGGAGCAACAGACAGACGGTAAGGAACAAATATTCAGATCTTCTTGGTCGAATTTCAGTACTTAGAGGATTGGGAAAATGTGTATCTGCATTTTACATTACTGCAGGAACCTGCTCCCTTTTCTGGGTAAAAAGCCTGTTGTCAAAAGGTGTAATATGAAAATTTAGGGGGAGGATTTGGCTTTGGTTGGTTTAACATTAAATTTTTTCTACTTCGTTTTTTTTTTTTTTACCTCTTTAAGTGTATGCTTCTTTTAAATTGGTCCCTTAAGAGCCACAGTTCAAGAGCTTGATGCCTACTGCTACTTGATCACCAAAGGAAAAAGGAGACCTAGTCTTATTTGCATAGTGAAGGCATAATCAGAGGGAATCTTGATGACCAGTATAAGCAGTAATGAATACAAATAAGCCAGTTCCAGCATACAAGTGTATGGAATACCATTTTATTTGAATTGAATATAGAAATAAACCTCTTTTTAAAAAGTTTTATCCACTAAAGGATCCACATTTTATTAATGAATAACTTTACAATTCAAGTTGATTAATGTTTTTTTTTCCACCTACATTTTCATGTATGATACTCACATAAAGTACTAAAATTCAAGTTCCTAAAATTGTATCAATTACTTTACACTGATGGTTTGTAACACAGACATTGTTTGGAATAAAACCTGCAACATTTCAGCTTGAACCAGCTTAATTCACCATCACATCAGGAATAACATGGGTACTACAGAGTTTAACATGTTTGTTGGATGAATATATATTACTGATACCAATCCGTCATTCTAAGAGATATAACTGCTTCCGTAGAGTTTTTCCACTAAGATGATTTTTTATCTATTTTATTTATGTATTTTTCCCCCAAGAGAGTGGATGAGTCAGAGAATCTGTTCTAAAATTTAAGCCTGAATGGTTCCTTTGTGGTATGTTTATTGTATAAACGGAATTTCCTTGTGTCTGGTGGATTCTGCCTTGAAACCATACAGTATAAATACCACAAGATGATCTAATTTTGATGATCTTATTTGCCCCCCCCTTTTTTTTTTGCTGTGTTTCAAGCATGCAAGAAAGAAAAAAAAAATTTCATTTCACTTCAAGCATAGATTAAAAATGTATCATGGCAACATTCCTGTATCACCCCTGTATACACAAATGAAGTATATAAATCTAAGATTTAGAGCAGTTTCTTGTCTCCATTTCAGGTTTTTTATAGGTTATTTAGTTACCATGGTTAAATGAGAGCAATTTTGGTATCTTTGTTGTTGAACACTGCTTCAGATGTGGTCAGATGGATCTGAATCAGCCATTATAAAAGGCACACACATGATTGACCTGAAGGCAAAGGCCTAAAGCCTGGAACCAGAAGAGAATAGAAATATATATATACATACATACACACAGTATATAGTGAATGAAAATTATGCAGAGCTTGTCACCGTCTTACCCTCTGTCAACAAAAACCCCATGAAGCTTTGCTTAAGTGTTCTAAGCTTGACTTTCCCGCTTTGTTCACCTACTTCCTCTCTTTGGTCCGCTGTCATTTGTATTGTGGTAAAGAACTGAGCTACCTGTTCAGACCTAATTTACAAAAGTGAGTTAATCCTGTACTAACTGAAATAGTTCAGGTTATTGTAGCTAATGCTTTTAGAGCAATGGGATTAAACTGTCATCTTTTTTCAGGTATTTGCTAAACTTTATTTTACATGAATAACTTTAAATTGGAGTTTAAGATAAAATATGACTATCGAGAAATTGGAAAAATTACACTTGTCAATACAAAAAATGTATTTACATGACCTGTTAATAGCATTTTTGTGTCTCCACCCACAGCTCTCTGTGCTGGCTACTGAGGGGTGCCAAAGTGCAGCCTGTTAGACCCTCAAATACTACCCAGCCATCGAGACAAATAAATTTGCCATTCTTTACAGTTTAGGTACATGCTGAGGGGGGAAGTTAAGTAAATGCTTGACACCCCTGGAGGGATGTTTTTCTTTAATGTAGTCACACTGCATCATGTGAAAAGACATATCAGGCAAAAGTAGGTTAACAGTTTCAATTATCTAAAATCAGGAAGAAACTATAGCGCAAGATTTGTACTTAACATTAAACGAAAAACCCATCTTATGAGTGGAACGCAAATCAAAACCACTACCGGTAGATAAGTGAATGCAACTCCACACTGAAAAGCAACTATACATTTTAGATTTTACTGTTGGTCAATTTTGGTATAAACATTTCCACTTTCTGCTCCAATGTAGTGGATGAAAAGTCTTCTGGGCTAAGTGATGGACCCTTCACTCGGTGAAAGAAAGCTTAGTGTTAAATATGAAACATCCTGAGGCACATCAGCTGGTTTTAAATGTTTGTTACAGATCTTTATATAAGCATTTGACTGTGTGAAATACAGAAGCCCCGTCTCAAGACAAAAAAAAAAAAAAGTGCACTGGGCCTTCGCTCATTATCAAAAGTGATCCTGTATCAAACTCGTTTCTAATGACAAATAGCAACTGTTACACATACACAGGGCCAGCAGTGAAAATATCACTGCTTTTAATATTAAACTGAATCAAGCATTCAGAACCACAGAATCCTGTAAGAGTTGAGAAAAAGTAGCACACGTTTACATCTGCAAATTCTTTATTTTTTTTACTACAAGTATACAAAACTTGACAGAAAAATCTGAAAATGGATTTTATTTACAGAAACTAAACATGGTGATGCTCTGGACAGGCATGCTGTGATGGTTTCAGGAAATTAAGCCAGTCATGACGACTCAGCAGAGGCTGATTTGGTGGCAGGCTAGAGGAAATAAGAAGAAGACCACATTAATCTCTGGAGGCCCGATGAACTGGTCATGAAAACAAAAAAAAAAAAACAACCGACCAATTATCATTTTGAGAAAAGTTAAGTTTTCTAGGCATCCTCCTTTTAAGAAAACTTAAAGAATCTCCCTGCACTCCAGACTTTTGATCAAGGCTGATATTCCAAGATAATCTGCAGCTGTTAACGCTGTATATGAAGTCCATTGAAACAAACAAAAAAAAAAAAAGTTTTCCAAAAGCTGGGAGTCTTGTAACCTTTTCTGGAGCTGAAGAAATTGATAAAAGGATACGTCCCAAATTAAAAGCGCGATGAACCAATTTAGAGACGGGACATTTAAATGCTTTTCTCTGAATCCAGCTACTTAACTAATGTCTCAGATGAAGACAAACTCCCCATGCAAATTTCAACTCAGCCATCCTGCTTACCTCAAGTAGAATCACAACACAAAATCACTAAGAATAATCAAAAAAAGGGCCTATCACTCGCCTCCTGTGAATTTCCCTCCTGGACTTCATTCCTGTTGCTGGCACTAGAGTCACCGCTGCCATTAACTGTAGTTTCCTGTTTTGCTTGTTTAGCATCAGTGTCCTTTACTGGGCTCTCCTCTTCTGGTTTCCTCTGTGCAAAAACAAAGCCAGGGCATTGGGGGTGGGTGGGTGGTGGGAAAAGTAACTAATGCTTTTGAATACAACCTATGACTAGAATCGTGATCACGCCATTTATTCATGCACACAAAGACCATCATGCAAGCTCATTTTGTAGCGCTATGCCCTGCCACCACGCAATCAGAGACACATGCAATAATTTGAGTCCCACAGCAAAGGCCACGTATCAGTTACTGCACAAAGCCAAAACCACAGGCTAAAAGTCAAGAACGATGACCCCCTATAACCACAGCAGGCAAGCACGCAGACCTTGCAGCACATCGTGACCAGTTTTGATGCAGACAGTAGTTGAAAACTACTGCTGAGGATTTTTATTCAGTAATTATCCGTTTTTGCCCGTAAAGAAAAATATAATGGGAGCAAATTGATAACTGCAGATTTCTTATGGTCTCACCTTTTTCCTGACTAAGTGAGAGATGTCCGACACTGCCTTGGAAGACGAGGCGCTGTCACATGCTTTAACTGAAATCTGAAATATACACATTGCTTTGACTGACTGATGCTTTGTAATTGCACAGTTTCTACATGAAGTTTCTAGACTGTACCCTCACCTGGCTGGTTGTTTGAAATGCTGCTGTGGATGATGAAGGGCCACCATTTTCGCATAGGAATGTTGAAGTTGAGGCACCACCCTATAAAAAAAAAGAGAATAATTGGTTACAAAAGGAGAGAAGCTTGTTGTTCCTCCTATTAAGTTAGGATGCAATCCCCCAATAACTTAAAAAGATTCCATCAGGTTTACTTACTAGGGTCTGTTGGATAGCCTGTGAGGCAGCACTGGCTGTTCTCTGGCTTTCTTTTGCATCATCCACCTTTTCCCTGATGTCAGGCAGAAGCAGCTTCAACTCTTCCATCTCATTCTTCTCTTCTGTTGCACCATCATCTCCTTCTGCTGCATCTATAACCTCCTGCAGCATAGCTACAAAAAAAAAATAAAAATAAAAATAAAAAAAACACACAACACACATACCACACAGTAAAAATAAGTTTAGTTTATAGAAAGAATAATTTATCTGCTGGTTGCCATTATAAGAACTTGGCAAAAAGACACCACTTTCAATTTTTTTTTTGCAGTGTTCTGTGCAAAGTTTAAGCACCCTTTTCTTTGAAGAATATGCAATAAAAAAAATTTTTGTTTAAAAATAATGTCTTACCCAGACGGGTTTCAATGACTTTTATGGAGCTGTTGTAGTGCTGGATGGCCAGGCTGTACTGATCCATGTAGCAAAGTGTTGTAGCAACATGGTAGTGAGTCTCAGCAAGCAGACGACTGTGGGAAGGCAAGTGTTTGAGCTGAAGGGCAAGACACTCCTGGAAGTCTTCTAGAGCCTGGGGATAGTTACCTAGGGGAGAAAAAAAAAAAAGTTACACTTTGGAAACAGACAAGATGACTTTTGACTTCTGTAACTTGCCTGATTCAGCACTAACTTCTCCAAGTCTCAGATATGCCTGGGCAGCCATCAGCTGGTCTTCTTTGCCTTCTTTCCTGCAGAAAAGAAAAAAATAAAATAAATAAATTTCAGACTTTGACCAAAAATAAGAAAAAAAAAAAAAATGTTAAAAAAAAAAAAAAACCACACACACTAGCATGTAGCCTGTACCTCTTATAGATGACTTTGGCAATCTCCAGCATCTCCCATGCCAACTGTAAATTCCCAACATCTTCTTCCTAAAATGTGCAAGAATTAGCATCCTACTTTCACTGTCGATAGAGGCTTATATTTATGGAATCTTACCTTATCCGGTGCATTTTCCTCTTCATCCTCTTCGTCATCATCATCTGAAATGAGAAATTTTTACTTGGCGGGGTGTAATACATTTTTTTTTTTCCTTCCCAACCCTTAACCCAGAAGTGGACATTAAAGACAAGTGTGTTCACGAAAAAAGGAGAGGGAGAAGAAAAAAAAAAAGAAAAGTAATAATTCAAAGCACCAGTGTTTCTTCCTCCATGTTTCATTTAAAAGTCAAACTACAACCCAACCACACCAGTGCTCCTTATCTAAAGATCTACTACCCTCTGATTCATCATTGTCTTGTTGAGCCTCTGGATGAGATTCCTCATTTCCTTCATCTGGCACCTTATCACACTCTTCAGAAACCTCTGGCTTCTCTTCTTGCACAGCTTTTTCAGGAACACCTTGCACAGAAGCATCTGGGCCCATCTCAGTTCCTTTCACTGCATCTTCAGTCAATGAACTCTTTGGTTCCCCATTCACAGGGGAACTTGAGGGTTCCTCTGACCCATTCACATCATGTTTGACCAGGGCCTTGACCTCATTCTCCCTTTTCACCTCAGCATCACTCGTCACATCTTCGGACTCCAGCTTTGGATCAGCTGCCCCAGCCTTTTCCTCCTCTGCCATGGCATCATACACCTGCTTACGCAGTTCATCTCTAGTTTTCTCTGCACCAAAGTGGCACATAATTAAACTTAATAGATACTGGTTATAAACATGCCAAAATTGAGTTATTACTACATAACCCTGACAGTTTGGCTGGTTAATAGCCATTCTTTGGTTAACAGATGCAGGAATAAAATGTATCATTTCATGAAAGAATTTAATAAACTTGCACCTTTGAGATCTTAAAAACTCTTACACCTAATGAAGGCAGTGACAAATAGATTACTGTACTGACCATCAAGGTTGTCTGCACTCTCAATATTTGGGTTGCTGGGCTGCTCCTCCTCCTCAGATTCTTCTGGGACTCCCTCCAAGGCATTACCAAGAACACTATTCTCCATCCTATTTGGGGAAAAAAAAAAAAAAAAATCAAACAAAGAGATACACTGCGATCATCAAGTACAATACACTTATTAAAAACAGAGTGCAATACAGCACTTGTGAAAGCATTAACAGCCAATGTTGTGAAAGGGACTGGGGGAGAATTTGCCATCTAGGCTTTTTTTAAATAATAATAATAATAATAATAATAATAATATCTAGGTTGTAAAAAGGTGGCATTTGCATTCGGCTTTAGACTCCCCAAAACTCCAGTTCCGCATGGATGAAACTTCCAAACAAATGTAGCAGAATCCCCTAAATTTGTCTGTGTGTGGACATGGCCTTCCCGACCACTGATGTTTCACATATAATGCAAAAGATTTATGACACACACACACACACACACACACACACACACACACTAAGTTTAAGCCAATCAAGCTTAAACAGTCAAACTTTAGAGTTACAACAGTTACAAAAACAAAAAAAGTCGACCTGGCAAGCTCCAGCAGTGACTTCCCACATAGGAAGAAGGCCTCGCCACACTCATTTGCAGTGTCCCCATATTTTGCAGCCCTGGGTAGAAGGAAGGAAAGAAAGAAAGAAAGAAACACAATTGACAGTTTTAGACCGATCATAAAAATTACATTTGACATGCAAAACAACTTTAAAAAACAAACAAACAAGAGAACCCTCAACATGGAACAACATCAAAAACCCAACTAGACAGATCAAATGCCAGCAGAGATTTTATTTTTAAGCTTATCAATAACTGCTTCCCACCCCCATTCTACAGTTACTCACAGCATGCCACAAGCTTCCTGGAAAGCATTGACAGCAGAAACAATATCTCCCATCACTAGGTGCCTTTTCCCGGTGCCAATCAGTTTCTTTGCCTCCTCCATGACATCAACTGAGCTGCGATTCGAAGAAATAAGAGAGTTTATGTTGGTTAATAAGTTCAGTGCGTGCAGAAAAGTCTGGAGTAACGTCACGGACACTCACCTGTCTGCAACAGCAGATGCTGCTGTTGATGAGCACGGCTTCTCCTCCGCACTGCAAAAGTTTAAACTGATTTCAATACCAATACTACATTACAGTCAAAACTTAATTTGGTATTGCTGACAACGTACGTTGAAAGAAATACGTCAAGTTGTTAATTGCGCTTTATTATTGTTAGCATCTTTTGTTGTTTGCTAGCTAGCTAACCAGTAGGAATAATAACGATCGCGTTTGCAGCCGTAAGTAAATTAACATCAAGTATACATTTACAGCACGAGTCATTAGCCACACATTAAGTTTAACATTATTATTATTACTTATAACTGTCTGCTGTAATAATCAGTTACCCTGTTAAATCGCAAATGTTAGCCGCGTTGTCTAACTAAGGGTTGGCTAGCCGTGCTTTCCCTGTGTGTGCCGTTGCAACAACCGAGGAAAGATAACAAGAATCTTACCTCCCAGCACTCGATGCGGTAGATGTTTCTTCAGGCATTTTAACTGAAAGACACAGAATTTGCTCTCCAGTGAACAATGACCAACAGTCCTCTCCGATTAGTCTTTGTTGGCGCGCTTAAATAGAGAAAAAAAAGGCTTTCTATTTCCGCTGAAGTTGGAACGCGGGAGATTGGAATTAAAGGGGCCGCAGCAAATATCATGGTGAGTTTCTGGTGCCTGGGAAAAATTAAATTGTTCTGCAACATAAGCTCTGTGTCACAGAAGATGGCACAAAAAGAACGTTAAAGGGGCGGAAATTGAATAAATATAAAATACGTAATGTATCCCGGAGGGAAACTAAAAAAGTGGCATAAAAAGACTACAAAAAAGTATCAGGCAAGAAAAGAGATGAAAAGCCATCAGTGACCTGAGATATGTCCACTACTGCCAAGAGCGATATCACCAGTAATGATTTGGCAATATAGATGTACGACTACGGTGTGTTTTCAGCCTCGTTGGCGCAGTAGGCAGCGCGTCAGTCTCATAATCTGAAGGTCGTGAGTTCGAGCCTCACACGGGGCATCATTTTTTTTTCATCCCCATTTCAGTTGTGCTTTTCTTTTTCTTTCATACTCTGATTTAACGCTTTTGCCAAGTTAGAACACCGCCCCTTATATCATATCAGTGCTTTGCCCTAATACTGCATGCAAGCTTAATCTTACCTGCTCAGGAGAGTCTCCGACGTTCCAATCTCCTCCTCCAATCAGCAGCCGTCCAATATGATAATGAAACTCGCCAGTTATGTCTGCCAGCTAAAATTCCTGTGTCTGGTGTCAGTACTTGTTAGTCAAATAAAATCTAGTTTGTGGGTTACAAAAAATTTAACAAATACATAAAATAATTACCTTTGGGTAAAAAAAATGTTATTGATTAGTTGAAAAAGAGAGAGAAAAGATAAATATGCGTGTTTTTGCACGAAATCTCGCGTTTTTAAACGATACTTCCTGTTGTAGTTTTCCAGGGCCTCCTCGCCGGCTG
>JBBBVU010000015.1:10104637-10120873 GCA_037177055.1 Atherinosoma microstoma | reverse complement strand
GTGTGTGTGTGTGTGTGTGTGTGTGTGTGTGTGTGTGTGTGTGTGTGTGTGTGTGTGTGTGTGTGTGTATATGTGTGCATAAATATGCATGCATACTTGCATGCGTTTCTCTTGGCACTTTAAGACCCTTGTGCCCTCTCTTCTACATTGCAGCTGTTGTCCAATCACAGAGGGTAAAGAGCTAATCACCTGACCCCATGTGGGTAAACTTTGCTGTGTCACTTGATCCTTTCTTTATTTGGGTTGCCATTGCCAAGACATGGGTATCCAAATACATAAAACTGAGACCCTCACTCAAAGTTTCAAACTGAAGAGTGCATCCACTGTTGCTCAGCTGCATCATCTTCTAATAAACAAAATATTCTTCTAAACCCAGCCAGCTAAAATGTTGCTACTACCTTTTGTCTATGAGAGCTATGAATTAATTGACTCCCTAAAACACTGCTGTTACTTGGAGGGTCAGGTGGCATCAGCTGTGAGAGTGAAATGCCAAAAGTGCAGAGACACAAACATGAACACTAACTGGCGGTCTTGGTAAAGCTTATAGGTAAATTTGTGATTGTTTGTGTGTGTCAGGATGCTTTCAGACTGATATCACCTTTTTTATTTGGCAACTTTCTGAGACACACATTGTCTGTCATCATGGACTTATAGCCTCTGGAAAGAGGATGCTGGTGGCCCCTTTATTAGACCCTGTCTGACATAGGAAACAGAGCGGATCATGAAATTGGGCCTCTCATTATCACCTGACTAAAGATAACAGGGGAACGAAAACGAGCTCAGGGATGAATTAAGTTGGAGCTATTTTGGCTTGGAAGTGGAAGGATAAAGTCAGTCCAAGGTCACTTAGGACAAAAAGTTTGTTTGTTGCCTTTCAAAAACTTAAACAACTTTACATTGTACTGTACTTTAATATGATGAAAATGTGCAGACCTTCAAGTATTTTATAGTATACCAGCAACCTTTTCCAGGTATAAGATAAGAGCGAAGTAAAGATTATTGTTGTATTCATTCTCCAGCTAATTTCTATGCTCTTTCTTTGTCTTTCATTTATTTATTGTGGCTCATTATATTCACGCACTTAGGCATAAGTGAGTGAGGATCGGTATGCAAAACTAACATCGGACATAGAAGAAATGTAGATTTGGCAAATGATTACCAGCCCAGGTTGAGGTAACACTATGCTTTACTACTTAGTGAACAGTTTTTTTCAGTGATTTCCAGTCTGGGAGTCGCAAGATAAATCTGAATTTTAGAGATGATGAAAGACACAGGGAAGAAGTAAAGTACTGATGCACATTGCTTTAGTTCTTTCTTTTTTTTAATTGGCTATTTCTAATCTCACATTTTTATGTGGAATAATTAAAAGAGAATCTGAATAAAAGACCGAACATTTCTAACATTCTGTTTTTTCACCATGTTGTGATGATTAGGCAAAATAACCTTTTTACAAGGAATAACCAACAAGTCCTCCAATTGATACAACTACAAAGGCCATTTTCCTGTAACAAGCCACAGAATCTTTATAGGTAGGCAGGAAGGGGGTTTTGGGTGTCTAATTTTGTACAAGTATTTTAATTATTCACATGAAACAATTACATAAAACACACATTCATACTTTTTCAAAAAATATGTTATAGTCAGTGAAGACACTTAACCATTTTGTCACTCCCTGGTTAGCTTTAGGCCATAACATTTCTTGGTTAAGGTTGGTAATCAAAACTGCTTGGTTAGAAATATTCTGTTTACAATGCAACTGTTACCCTCATAGACACAATTTTTACGGTTCACATGTAATAGGTTGTATATTCTTTAAACATAATCATGGGATATGTAATGGCCGGCATGAACAGATGCACCAGGGGGTCATACCGTCTCATTCCAGTTGGATGTGGAAATCAGACTAAATGTTTAAGAAGATCTCTTCTCCTCTTGCTAACTATATCGATTCTCCTTAATGTTTACATATTGCTATTAGTTATGTACTATACGAGCAGATGTAAGTTATTTGTCTAATAGCAATATTTCTTTTTCCTGTTTTCTCTTTCATTCCAGAGACCTTTGGGTCGCTTGTGTCCTTCACATCTAATCTGACCAGCACTCTATTTGATAGTGTCTACTCCTCTCTTGCATCCGACTGCCGCCCCCTTGTGATTCAGCTGTTCAGCCACATCAAACGCCACCTTTCTGGAGACCCTAATTCCTCTCTGGACAATGCTGTGCGTCAATTTTACAATGATCTCTTTCCACTGGTCTACCGCCGTGTGCTCAACCCTGGGATCGGCCACATGTCATCTCTGCCCCGTTCCTCTCTTTCCACGAATCACGATGACTGTCTGCGGATGACGCAGCAGGATGTCAGCCCGTTCGGACTCCATCCTCGCCTCCTCGTCAGCAGTCTGTCCCGCGCGCTCAGGCCCGGTCGAGCGCTGAGTCGGCTGCTGACACTGGCTGGAGAGGTTGTGAATGCAACGGAGAAGGCCACGTTATCCAGAGAGTGTGGGCGGGGCTTAGTGAAGATGCAGTACTGTTCACACTGCAGAGGACTGACACTGATAAGGCCCTGTACTGGACTGTGTATAAACATAATGAGAGGATGTTTGGTAAGTCTAAGAATGTTTTACGCTGTTATGCTGATTCATTTGGCATTGGACCCTGCTGGTACAGGATGCTGTGGAAGTTTACATTTGTGTGCCTTTTCTTAATGTATTATCAAAGATTTTAAAGACGCACTACAGAACTTTTGCAATTTTCTCAGCAATTACCCCCTCTATCGACGGCTAATTCAGCATCCAATTTGCATCCTGCCTGTACTGGGAGCTCTATAGCCAGTAAAAGACAGTGTTAAATTGAAAGGTGTTTGTTCGGCCATTATTTTTGCTAGTTAGATTCAGGATAGGATCTTGCTGACGTTATTTACGCTTGCTTAGGTTATTTATGCTAAGGTGGGGAAAAACACTAAATTAGCTGTTCTTTTAATCCATCAAGAAAGAAAATACTGTCAACCCTCTGCTGCAAGACGTATCAAAAAAGTGTGAATTAAACAGAACTCATTGATTTCCAACTCGTTTACCTTTACACATTTACATTTAATTTTAGATAGACAGGTATAAAGTGTTGAAAGCAGTTTTTCCTCATCTTGCTTCAAATACAGTAGGATTTCAGCTGCAGAGCAGTTTTTTGGCCGCCCTTTTTTTTTTTTTTTTTGCCATTTTTTGCTTTATAATAAGATGTTTTTAATGGGTTACATTTCTGAAATGCTGGCTACCTTATGTAGTACCCAAGTTATTTTACTATGAGGTCATTACATGCATTACATGCAGAAAGTAGGTATGGTATTGCTAAAATAAGCAGTGTCGTAGGCATCATCGGTTCAGACCCGTGTTGACTAACAAAGGATATTTATTAGTGTTGCTGAACCCATGCAGTTATTTCCATGGCAGAATTGAGTCTGCTTTTAATGTACTACTGTATTTTCCAATGCATTGTCTGGCAGAATACCAAGCCCATCTATACCTTAAATTTAAGAGTTTCAGCCTTTCTGAGATGCTCTTGTTTCTCACCTGTTCCCAGTTAACCAAATGAGTTGGGGGAGTTTTCTACAGACGCTCTTTGGCATCACACAATGGTTTCTGTCTTTTGTTGCCCTTGTCCCATCCATCCATCCGTTTTCTATACCCACTTATTCCAGTACAGGGCCACATGGGGGGCTGGAGTATAACTATGTGGCTACTAGGCGAGAGGTAGAGTTCACCTTGGATAGGTCATCTATTCAAAATTAATTGCTTAGGAACGTTGTCACAAGGATGTTTGTCTTACTGAAAATTACTTTTAATTTCTTGTCAGATTAAAAATTCTATAAGTTACAGAACTTCAATATGTTATTCTCTTTAGTATATCTTTTCTTTATAACTAGATTTATTGTAATCCTTCCTTCAATACTGACTCATTTGCAATGTTTACCAATGCATCCTTCCCACATTAAGTTTTAATTGTTAGTGTCATCCATACGTGTTACTGCTCTGCTTCAAAATTTGCTGTGCAACTAAAACAGCATGCACAACAGAAGAACCACTTTATAGCACAAAACCGGAAGATGCACTTTTTACCACCTCAGAGCTTCCCAGAAAGCAAAGAAAGTGTGAAGGGAAAACAACTCCAAATGTGTTTGTTCCCTCAGTAAAGAGGAAGGAAGAAAAGCCTAAACAGCAAAGCCAAGGAGAAGCAGAGGGAGAAGCTGTATCATCCTAAAAATTAAAGAATTGTTTCATTTCGTCTCTTTGTTTTATACATATACCAAGGTTGCCATTTTTAACTGGCACATGAATTTAAAGTATAATATATGCAGCAAATCCAAACCTGTTTACCAGCATCTTTCGATCTTTCTGTATCATCATGCTGTATTTATACTTTCCCACTCCACCTTTTATTGTCTGAGCCTTTTCTTTTCCATTCTCCCTGTTTCTAGGTGGGTGTGTCTGAGCTGGGTATCCCTTGGGGAAGTTTGGTGGTATTGCTCCAACGGTTGGCTGCTACTTTATCAACCAGCAGCAACCACAACAGTATGGAATTAGCTCTGTTAGCGGTTCGAAACCATGTGAATGACGCCATATTGCACGCACAGCTGCATGGACCACGCATCACAGCCACAGTAAGCAAAAGGGATGGTGGGATGGTTTATGGATTACTTTTTCCCTGTGCATTCATTTCCTTGCAAAAGAAATGTAGGATTTTTAGATATTAAACATGTAATCCAGCCTCTAAAAATGTAAATGAAAATGAATCAAATATATTGAATAGAATCAAACTAAATCATAAGAAGCTGCAGCTAATTTATTATCACATATATTCCCTAATAATAAAGTCATTTGAATTTTGGACACAGAGTGAGGAAGACTGTGGGTTTCTTTCAGCTTGGTAGCTGGATATCCTTACAAAAGCCTTGTACCTAGATGGGCTAAAAACAGCCTCATTCTTCAGTGAATCTGGGGTTCCCCTCAGTCAGTGTGTGTCCACATGAATGTGTATGTGAGTGTGAATACAGATCCAGTGCCAGACAAAGACTGTGGTTGGCGGGACAACCGATACCCAGAATGCAGCTTGGTTCTGAGTGATGAGAAAGTTTCTGTGGCTAATCTGTGGACAAACGGAAGACACACAAACACATGCATGCATGCACACACCATTGGAGGAAGAGATAGAGTCACGGTCCAACACTGAAAGAACATTGTGGACTTAGTGGAGTAGATTCCTGAGAGGTAAACAAACATACACAAGCATTTTAATTGAGGCTTTAAAGAAAATACAACTTCATTATATATTTGATGAAACTTCTTCTTCATCAAAGACATTACCAAAGGCTAATTACTTAAGTTTCAATGGACTTATGTGAGTATTTGTGTGCTTTGTGTAAAGTTAAAATATGACTGCACCATGAATTGGTGCAATTGAGAATGCTTAAAAAAGAAATAATAGTTGAAATGATGGGGTGGGAGTCAAAAACAAGACCATTCAGGAAAAGCAGACTGAAGAGTTGGAGAAGGTCTGCCCTTAACAAAAATTTGCCCTGGAAGTTTGAAAATGAAAATGCCCTGGGAACTGAAACATTTTGAAATATTGACCTGCTGCCGATGAAGCAGAGATTGATCATGGCATGGCTTATGTCGCAGCCAGTGGTACAGGGGATGTTTCGATCGAGGGAAGAATGAACTCACTTAAAACCCAGTCACTTCTGGATGTAAACGAGCCTCAATTTGTAAAACCATTGAAGAATAAGAAAGGATGGTACAACAGATTTAGTTTCCTAAACACAACTTAAAGCTACAATGGATAATATCAAGAAATCCAAGTAGAAAGTTTTGCAATGACTATTTCATACTCTGTACTGTAAACTTATCAAATAAATATATAAATGAATAGATTGGCCTTTAAAACAGCAGCACTCTTAAGACCAACTGAGAGCTAGAAGCTTTTTGCTTGAAGAATGAATAAAAATCTCTTAAACAAGAGAGACCATTAACTGGCAATAAATAGCTTTATGAAGGTTACAAGACCCTTAAAAAGATGCTACTCATGCCTTACAGGTCAAACAGCCCATTGACAGCTGCTTACATCTGGATTGTGAGTTCAAAGGGGAAAATGTTTCATATGTGTCATATGAGGCAGTAGCCACAGATTTTTATATTCAGCACCAAGGTTGCTAGGGTTAGGGCTGTAAGTATGAGCACAGCTTAGTTTTTTGTTTACCAAGCATACTTTCTGGCTCTGAGATTGAGAGCATTTTTGGACACAAATAGATAAGATTACTCAGTTTTACATAAACTTACATCAACTTGTAAACTTACTTCTTTTAATATAAAAATAAGTATTGATTGTGCAGGGGAAAAAAAATTCTGCATCTTTTCCCTTTTATTTATTTATTTGTTTGTTTGTTTGTTTGTTTGTTGTTATTTGGAAACACACAAAAAAATGGAACCCTGTCATTTGAAATCCTACTCTTTTGAACGTCATCTGTAATTTTCACATCCATTCACAGTAACAGAAATGATAATCGATCTGGGATCATAGCTTTTGCATGTGACTTTAGATCCAAATCCAGGCCCACTTATCCATATCCATTTTTGATCCATTCAGATAAAAATCTGTTCAAATGAACAAGTTTGGGACCTGAAACACAAACAGAAGA
The DNA here is from genome assembly GCA_037177055.1 of Atherinosoma microstoma. Lineage (NCBI taxonomy): Eukaryota > Metazoa > Chordata > Actinopteri > Atheriniformes > Atherinidae > Atherinosoma > Atherinosoma microstoma. The sequence goes on along the minus strand of JBBBVU010000015.1, from coordinate 10,114,188 downwards.
ACTGATGTTATCTGATGGGTTCGACATTTGCTGTAACCAAACAAACTGTCTCCTCCACAGGTAGAGAAAGTGTGTGGACCCCAGGCACCTGGTTCCATGATTACAAGTGCTAGGTCATTCCACTCACACACGACGACTATCGCAACTTCATTAAAGAGGTCATCTGTGACTTCTTCTCCCTTACTTCGACGGCCTTTGCAATTGCAGTCCCAAAAGTGAGTTACATTGACCTGATACAATGTTTTAATTCTGAATAGATGTGGGATAAATGTAGGCAGGTTCATAGAGATGGTGGGAAATTTCATTGTACACTCGACCATGTTTTAGGATTGTACAGCACTTTGGTGTAATGCTGTTTGTTTTAAATGTGCTTTATAAATAAACTGGATTGGATTGGATGTTTATGTATCTGTGTTTGTCTGCAGGTCATTCCCTCTTAAAGGCTCAAGAGGAGACAAGAGTCGAAGCCTGAAGAAATTGTCCAGGTGATTTTTTTTTTTCTTCGTTTCTCTGTGAGGTATTAGTATTAGTCAATAGACTATTTGATAGACTATCTGATAGAAATCTTATCACTTGTGAATATCCGTAAAAAAATGAGGAAATGGATTTTGTAAAATTTGTTATGACCTCAAATAAATAATTTTTCCGTTGGCGTTGCTGTGTAAAAAGAAAACCTGAGTCAAACAACTAATAAAACGAAAATATTCATATAAAACTTTTATCATGTTGTCATATTAATGAGCTATGAGTCTATTTCCTTTTGAAGGACTGTCACTAAGTCAGAGAATTTGACATGACGTGTCTGAATAAGAAAAAAGCATTTCCTGCATTACTAATTCTCTTGTTAACATTAACATAATCACTCACCTGTGCACAACTTTTTCAGGGAGTTTGAGGGCTCTATCCAGCGGTACCAGTGGTTTTTCTCTGAGCTGCCAGAGATGCTTTGTGAAAGTGAGATGGAGGTTGAGCAGCACACATGCTGGAGCGGCCAAGATGTTGTAGAGAGGTAGGTAAAACCTTCTGAATCCCTGGCATGTAGAACAGTAGCCCTGCTTCAAGTCTGTTTGAGGAATTTAAGATTGATTTATTTCTTACAAAACCATTCCAAACATTGTCAAAATATTTTCAAGACACATGCTTAAGTTTGGTCTGAATTTCAAGGTTTTGCTGTCCATCAGTGAGAAAACAGTTCAATTGCAGAAGTTAATTGTAACCAGAAAAGACTGGCACTTCTTTTCTTTCTCATTTTGCATCTTGCATTCCTCCCCATATCACCCTCACCTTTTATCTTAGACCCCCCCAGCCATAAGTGAGTGAAGAGGAAGTGGGAAAGATACATGAAAGAAAAGAAGCTGAGACAACATGAATAAGTTAACCTTGCAACCATGATGTAAAATCTAAAATTTGACATGTTGAACTGCTGCATTATCTAGCTAACAATCTAACAGGCCCTGTTATATGACAAAGATTAGAAAACTACAAGGTGGTGTCTTTTCCCTGTAGCTAACAGTCTTTGAGGAAAATGTCACAATTTTAAGTTAGAGGCTCCCCAGGCAACCCTCTCATCCATCTCCTCAGACAGATTTCAGGAAATTAGATCTTCTGAGAATCATTTCCAGGACACACGCAGAAGAAAGGATAAAAAAGAAGATGAAAAAGTAGAAAACAGCCAGGATTTGCAACAGGCAAAAAGAAAGAGTCTAGAATTCCAAAAACACCACATGTCTAACAAAAATAGAAAACCAGTCCTGCTAGTGATGAATCACACAGAATTCCATCTCCCAAAATCTTTCAAGCTTAAACAGGAAATGACTAAACAGAGTGCGTGCAGGTGGTAGCAAGCACAGCTCCTTGTAGTGTCACATTTATTCACACACATATTAATCTCACACCAGTATGTGAAACGTAATAGTCTCACAACAAGGGCTCAGAAAATGACATTTTTCATCATGCTATACTGTCACAACTGTGACAATGCACAACAATTATATGTTCAAAAACTCTTATATGTGGGCAGGAAGGAGTGGATGGTGGTATTACACTGCAGGCTGCCAAGAAAAGAACCAAGTTTAAGTCCAAATGTCGTCCAACAACTTTTCCCGTGTTCACTTTGCCATCAGTCGCAGTCAGTAAGAACATCCTCTGGGCCCTAGTTGTCACACTACTGTAATCTGGACAAGGACAAACACATCTGCTACATGCTTTCTTTAGAAACCGATCAGCAGTATATATCAGTCATACTGACACAGCAGAGTCTGGTTTTGTTGCATTTTAGTGAAGACTCTAACAACATTTAAGTTGTTGTGAGAACCTTTTGTCGTTTTTGATTTACATGGATTCAACTTAGGCTCTGTGCTGGGATTTTTCCTCGCAATGCTGTTTGTTTATCAGCGAGTGTATTTAAAATCTGCCAACCCAAATGTCATGAAACTTGATTGATAGAATAAACTTGATATGGATTCAGGTCATTTTGCTTGAAACTGTGATATGGCATTAACCCTCATGGGAGGATTGTGCTTTCAGACTGTCTTTTAGTTCATACTTTAAATAAGGATGATATGAACATTAAATAAGTTGTTCACCCTTTGTCCTTGGTGCAGAACTTTGTGAGCATTAAATGGTAGAAATGAGAGCTTCTGTTGTCAGATTGTCAGGTTTTTTTTCTTTATTTAACAAAGAGGATAATAAATAAGCCCTGTGTGTGTGTATGTCGGTCCTAGTAGTTGCCAGGACGGGTGGGGGGACAGGGTTGTTAAGGTTAGAGAGTTCATTTCCAGAGTCTTTCTCATGGTGATTACATTGGCAGCTTCAACTGGTAACAAGACAAATGGGCACAGACATGCCCAAATACACACACACCCCCACACACAAGTTCTTAAAAGCATATTAACACGCCTCTCTGCAATACACAGAATATGTGATATTGACATCTCCCTGCACACATATTGATACAAAGCACACGCACAAAGAGAGACAGCTGAATATCATACCGGTTGTCAGTCGGGGATCAGTTACTGGAGAAGGTTTATCATATATGGTCCATCAGACAGATGAAACAGGCCGTGTAGTCACGCAAGGACATCCTACATGAACACACCTTGCTTTGTCACCTTCTGAGTTGCGGTGAATGCACCTCCAGATTTTCATTCAAAATGAGTAGTTTTGGATGAAAAAAAGATTATATTGAAAAATGATAGAATCTGTTATTTCTTTTTTCATTTTTTAGTGGAGCAAATGTCATAATAGACTTTTAAACCACATAAATGCAGGTATCACAATTTAGAAAATAGATGATATAGTTATTATTTGGCACAACTATTTGAGTGTTGACTTGTGAGGACAGCAGTACATTTTCACTATGCAACAAGACTTAACAGATATCAGCTGACCTGATGCACTGAAGAGGTTTCTTAAGAAAGTTGATCTCACTGTTTAAATGTCTCATTGTAAAAGTAGACCATTAGTCTGAAAGAACTAGCCTAAATGCATTCATCTGTTTTCTAACATTAACTCGATCAAAACTGAGGCATTGCTTAAAACAGGATGCTGAAATCTAAGAAACTGAAAATAATGTCCACTATTTTTCTTTTTTTATTTCCTTGCCTATAAAAATCTATAAATGTGATATTAAAAACACAATTTGAGGAATCAAACCCTCACCTTTCACTGTAAATCATTGTATTGCTCCTATACCAGTCAGTGTTAAAGTTGCACCTTTAAAATGATGAAGCACAAATATAGATGTAGGCAAATGTTCAAAATATGACACGGTGAAAGACACATATGTTGCAACATCTAAAAAAAAAAAATCAATATTTGAAAAAAATGTATTACTGAAAATCTGCAACTTCTTTACATTTCATCACAAAATACTACAAATTCCTTTTTTCTATGTAATTTACTTTGTGTCAGAAATCAACTATCCATCAGTTATCTGCCATCATCTGTAAAGTTCTTGATGAAGTTTTACTCTAAGGGCTAGAGGAGATGTTGCCCTTGGGCTCTGTTGGACTGCAGCCAGTCTGAGCCGCTGACCTCTTTACATCTTCTTCTCTCTTTCGTCCATCCATCCACCCATTCATTCATTAATTCAGCCATCCATTCATCTCTCCATCCTTCTATTCAGACCTCTATTCATCTCCTCTGCTCTCTGACCCACTTCACTTACAAACGTCTGCGTTGGTGAGTATGTGTGTGTCTGAAAGACACACTGGAAGGCGGTAAATGATGAGAAAGCCTGAGGCTTGATGATGGAGAAGAGAAGAGCTGATTTTTCTTCAGGGTTACAAGCTGGAATGACAGTGAAGATGGTTATGCCTCTGTCAAGGAAATAGGAGAGTAATAGACGAGCAGGTTTTATTTCCAACAAGTCCTCCAGCTGAAACGGTCATATCTGCCATTTGCTCATACCCTCACCTATGCCGTATAATTTTTGGTCCTGTAAAGTACCACCTCTACAAGCACCATGGGGGGAAATGTGCCTCGTATACACGTTTCCACATTAGAGCAGACAACATTGTTAAGTTTATTGTCTCAAGCCACAAAGATCCCGTAGGAATGGAAGGTAGTTGAATGGAGCAACTAAGATCAGTGCTTTCAACCATGGGCCTTTGTGAGATATTAAGATATTCTTAGACCAAATGGGCAATCTCTTCTGCCTTGATGAAACAGTGTGAGTAGAGGAAACCGGGCACTGAGCATTACCAAATCAACACCAGATGGCAGTATCAGATACTGCCATCATTCAGCAGAATGATTGATTTTGCTTAGATATTTACAGGGACTAAGAGACCAGTCACAACAGAGAGAAAGATGGGTACAAACACATGGAAAGCAATTGCAAGAGAAAATAGTCTACAGTAGTAGGAGAAAGTCGTTAACACTGTTGTATCTTTGCTGGGTTTTTTTAAAATTCTATAACATGGGCCGTACTCATGGCTCAAGTAGCTTCAAAGTCACTTTGGTCATTCATTTCTTAAGATTACTGCTGCAGATGACTGGAGTCATTTGCAGCATGAACTAAAGCTCAGTTCTTTTATACCACTCTCATCTTATAAAAAATCTGTTAATGGAAGCAGTGATTGTTGCACCTTTTTGCTATGGCTAGTTGTACTAGTATTATGTCTTTTTCAATCTTTTTTTAAATTGATATGATAATGTATTGTTTGATGTGTATTAGGGCCGGGCAATTAATCAAAAATTAATCGAAGCCGACATTCAGAACCAGTAATCGTTGTAATCGCGCTCATGTCAATTATTTCAATTATTCTCTTAAATATGTTTAAAAAGGTTCATTAAATGACTTTGTATAGTTAAACTGTGTTTGTTTTCTTTCACTTTTTAAAAAATCAATGTTTGCTCTTCTCTTATGAAAATATGTGCTTCAAAAAACTTTTAGTTAACAATGAGGGCTACAAATAAAATAATTCTGAAATAATTTCTAACTAATTGTAATTGAGGTAACATGTTCAATTAATCGTGATATTGATTTGAAGTCATATTGCCCAGCCCTTTTGTGTATGCATATCTTTTGTTGTTGTTGTTGTTGTTGTTGTTGTTTTCTGGTTTATCTTTTGCTGCATCTTGCCTGGCCATCATTCTAAATGAGAAATTGTTCTCAATTAACTCATCTGGTCAAATAAAGGTTTTCTAAATTTAAGCCATTTGAAGTCATGAAAGAATGATTTGGGAAAGAAGATAAAATATTCTTATAATGATGAACAGAGATGAGTTTTTAGAGATTTGATTAATGCCTATACAAGAACAACATTGACACAACTTACAGTCTGATCTATGTGTATGTGTAATAGCTAATTGCTTCCAGAAGAGGGAAGCATCAGATCTGCTATATAGTCTGTATATGACACACCCCATCTTTTGATGTATGTGTATCTTTTAATGCTTTAAATGTACACTGCAATTAGCAGCAGGTGCTTTTGTTCACAGAGCCAGGGGAATGCCGTGACAGCCAGAGAAAGTAATGTCCTGGGGGATGAAGATGAAAGTAATGACTATAAAAACATGAAACTAGTTTCTCCATACCTATCCTAACCATGACATATATCATCTTCGTCTGCTACAAGAAGCATAAGTATACGCCTGAGGTGTCAGTATATTGTGTCGTGTCAGTGTGTGTGTACATGTGTGTGTGTAAGTGTAGGGGAAAGTTGTTTAAAGGACTCCCCAGGAATGCAGCTAGATTTACAGCTGAGGTTGTAGCTCTTATAATTACACACCTCCCTCAGATCCAATCGGCAAACTTAATTTCATTTTCACTGCATTTATGTGAAGCATGTGTGTGTGTTGCCGAGATTAGACAGAAGAATGAATCGACAATGAGTCTGTGTGTGTGTGTTACCGTTGGCAGCTCTGCAGTAACTGAGGGCAGCAACAGAGCAGCATTGTCAGGACGGTGCTGGTGATTTATGTCTGTCCCTCTCCAGATCTTATTAAATGTCACTCACAGTCACGCCTCTCTGTGTCGTTCATGGCAAAGTCTCTGCAGTATCATCATCATCTGGTGTCAAACACACACGGCAGCCCGACACTCTGTAGTCTGCTCAATAGCTCTCTCACGGCACCGACAGCGTCCAGTCTGTTCACCAAGGCAGCAGATACTGGACAAAAGAAAAAGCTTTAGATATGCAGATCCCGTTGATACTTTTCTTCCACAGCTGAGAAAGATTTCTGCAGTCCCCAGATTTAGAATTAGTCTCTGTAACTCCAGAAAGTCTTTTATCAGCCGAGTCAACTTGTGGAGTAAAGAGATACCAAGTTGATGAAAGAGAAGAAAGATGAGCACTGTCACTACATTTCTCCTCAATTTGAATCCATTTGTGATTTCTGCTAAACTTTAGCCCATATTTAAGATCAACTGTGAAATCATTGAAGAGCATTCAGCAGATTTGTTTTGCTGCTACTTGTATTATTATTTTTGATATATGTTTTTACCAAAAATTCTAAATAGGTGTAGCCTGATCTGACTCTTTGTTCTTTTTCAGCCTTTCACTGCTAATGTCATACTCAAGGCCCTCTGGTATGCCAATAATTGATCTACCAATAAAGTGTTGTAAAATCATATTCATAGCAATTGATTTATGTCTTTTAATTTCCATACTGCCTCTGCCTGAAATATCCTGGAACTGCTAATCAATATCAGCTGGAAGCAAAAAAATAAAAAAAAATAAAAAAAATCACTGTCATAGTTCTGTTGCTTCATCCCAGTGGAAATCTTACTTTTATTAATGAACCTGCCGTTATACTTACAGATTTTGTTCTCACAGATGTTTCTAAATTTGGCTTTAGAGGGAATCCAAATTATTTTAGTGTTATTTAATTTACCATGTGATGTTCGGTCCATACATCCAAGTCTATCAATGTTTTTTTCTTCTTTTTTGCTACTTTGTATTACATTTTTATGTGGACTGTATCACTTTTACCTGAAGATATAGTCCTGAAAGTACACCAAAATCCATTATGTTCTTATTATTCATATTGAGATATATTACAGAAATTAGCATATTTCTGCTTTGCATACTTCCATTTCTTCTGAGAAGGTTATCAAATATGAAACCTCTAATATCTTTCAGAGAAATTAATATTTAAATATCAAACATAGAGAACCTTGTTACAAGGCGTGAAACTAGCCTGGCCTTCAGTACAACTGAGTGTTGTTGAAGTTGTTTTCATAGTACCTGATTACAAGGATGTAATTTATAAACATGCTGCTGCCTCCACCTTTGGGCCCTTAGATTCCATTTACTATTAAACCCAGAGATTCATTAGAGGGGATAATTACAATACTCACCACTGCATTTTTCATGATTATGTCTCTTGTCTGCAGATAAAAAACCAAAGGTTATTGAGTTTCCCTAAGAAAAAAAGCAAATGTCTTGTTGGAAAATTACCATCTTGTGTCTATCTTTGTAGGCCTTGGAATAAATTACTGTTTTATTTTGTTAGCACTTATGAAGTCACATGCATTCAGCTTTAAAAAGTTTGTGCACATCTTTGGCTTCAGAGCTGAACATATTGATGTTCTTAAAGCCCTTGTCCTGTCACTCTTGGCGGCATCATATTGAATAAAGACAGGTACATTCCAAGCTTGAATGAGGATAAAAGAAAACATGAAAAATGCCCAATATTTGTGAGGTGTTGACAATAACATATGCTCTGCATGTGTGGTGTTGAAACTGATCTCTGAAATCATTGCTGGAGTCTGAGGAATCTTGGGATTTTCCCCTTGGGAAAAGTCTGTGGTTTTTAATTGCTCTTTTATTCTATCCTTTTTTTTTCATCCTAGCTCATCAGCCTCCCACTCTCCTGCCTTCTTCTCTTCCTCTCATATTTTCCTCTTTCTGCTGCCTTTACTTTTATGAGTTCTTCCAAGGTGGGGTATGCCTTTTATGACATGTGTTAATGCGTTTACATGTAGCCCAATATCCTGTTATTATGTAGAATCACTTTGTTCTGGGCATGTTTGTACATCTAACATCATTTCCTGTTTTTCTCAAACAGTCTCTTTCATCCTATTGAAACATTCAAACTCAGAATTCAAATCATTGTATATACAGATATTAACATGGATGGACCTTTTAAGTCTTTTGCTGTTCCCTGGTACATCTTGACAATTGATGTCAGCGGTTTCCATAGTGACATTGCTTAAAATCTATCCTTTGTCTACATTGCACTACAGGAAAAAAAAATCCATAAGCTAAGGTACATCTCATAAAGACTGATTTGTTGGTGTGGCAGTCAAGCTGCTCTGTGGAGTCATGTAGCTGGATTACTTTATTTTATATGACTACAAGTCAGGATCAATGGATTTTTGGAACATTTATCATTTTCAACTTAAACTGAGCAGACAGAACAGACTATAATTTCACCTTAATCAGGTGTGATTTTGTCACAGTATTTTCACCAGATATTAGTTAAGTGTAATCGATTTCACTCTTTTTAATCCAACACAGATAGTTAAATGCATATTTTCCAAGTATGCCCACAATATGAAGCAAGGACCGTGCAAGGAGATAAAAACAATTAAAGAGAAGACAGTTATCTAACTGCTATACATCACATTATGAAATGCATAATCAGAATTGGTAGTAATTATTTTCTTCTACACCAGTTCTAAGCTTAACATGTGGAAAATGTCAGCAGCAAAAAGCCTAATTTATTAAATTCAATTCTGTTTCTATTGGTGACATTTAGTTGCTGGTGAGCTGTATTATTTCCCCACTGCAGCATATTTTTTCCTTTCTAATTTTCTCTAGAGAATCTGTCGTCTCATCCTTTTCTCAAATCAAAAATGTGGACTTTCAACCGTCAATGCCAAATTAAATTGGCAACCTTTTTAATATCAACTTGCTTAATGCTGTGTGGTAAAAGCATATCTCACACAGACATCTAACAAACATTTTAAGATGAGATATTATAGATTCCTGAAAGATGTAATGGCAAGGCAAGTTTATTTGTGCAGCACATTTTCAGGTTCAAGACAATTCAAAGTGCTTTACATAAAACATTAAAAGCATTACAGATAAAAAGCA
>JBBBVU010000015.1:10087667-10099687 GCA_037177055.1 Atherinosoma microstoma | reverse complement strand
TCCTTTACTAGATTCCTGTATTCCCCCTCCTGCTCCTCCCTAATGCAGCCAACAATTGCTGTGTCATCCAAGAACTTCTGGACGTGACACAGTTCAGAGTTGTACTGGAAGTCAGCTGTGTACAGGGTGAAGCGGAGGGGGGGGCATGACAGTACCCTGTGGTGCTCCTGTGCTGCTGGTCACAGTGTCAGATGTGCCATTCTTCAGCTTGACAAACTGAGGTCTGTCAGTGAGGTAGTCCGTGACCCAGCACACGAGGTGGGCGTGGACCTGCATCCTGGTCGGCTTGTCCTGCAGGAGGAGGGGCTGAATAGTGTTGAAGGCGCTAGAGAAGTCAAAGAAAAGAATTCTCACAAAGAGGGTGGCGTCCTCAACCCCCACTTTCTCCCTGTATGCAAACTGGAGAGGGTCCTCAGCCTGCTGAACTTGTGGTCTGATGGAACGGACGACCAGCCGCTCCATCATTTTCATAATACTGAGATCTTTAAAAGTAATGTCCTCTACACCTTTTGCTTGTTAGAAATGATGGCTTATGAAGACTGAACTCAAAATAGACTTCACATTTTCAAGGCATGTATACATGTTGGTCTGGCAGAAATTGTAAAAAGTCAAAGCTCTCAAAAATAGGCTAACATCCACTGAATATGCACTTGCAAATAGAATAAATCATGCATTGATTTGGACTTATTGCACAAGCTCCAAAATTCCTATCTTTTGATTTTGTGTGTGTTTGTGTGTGTATATAAAAACAATAAAACCAGCATATTGACTCTGTATTAATACAGTCATTTTTTTCAAATAAAACTACTCTCATTGTCGACATAAAGCTGTTTCTTTTGTCACACTACGAAACATGTCAGAAATTACTGAAAAGTATGTCACTAAGGACGGCTGTAGTTCAGGAGGAAGCGCAGTAATCTTCCAACCAGAAAGTCTGTGGATCGATTCCAGGCTTCCCCTGACTACATGCTGAAGTGTAAATGAACTTAGTATATAAAATAGAAGTCCTGTATGAGTGTGTGTGTAAATGGGTGAATGTGACATGTTATGTCAAAGTGCTTTGAGTGGTCAACATAACTAGAAAAGCGCTTTACAAGTAGAGTCCATTTAAGACTATATGTCAACTCACAGTTGCCTAAAGTATTTCTAGGCTTTTGCTCTTTTCTAAAAAAAAAAGTCTTGATTTTATAACCGCAGTGTTACCGGAAAACAAAATCGCAACTCAAGTAAAATGAAGACAACATCTTTGCAATGAATCCATCTTTAATTACATACACAATGGTGTCTCACGGAGGAATTTAGAAGAAGCAGAATGAGTGAATGTTTTCTTACACAGTCCACAGCATCAGAGCATCAAAAATACTTTGGTCAGTAACTTGTTTCCTCTCCCATACTTACACACTCTCAACTCAATAGTTCATATAGCTGTACAAAGTGTCCAAAACAACATGTCATGAAACATGTCAGAACATGTTATTGACAGCAGTTTACCTGTATGGGACCAACAGATAACATAGTATGTCATGCTTTGGCTTCAGAGGTAGTGCCTATTTGTAGAGGTTTTGGTTTCCTTATAAGATGTGTTGGCAGTAACAGAGTATTGTCTGACTTGTCCTTTAAAGTAATATTCCCTTTAGCCACAAGTGTGAAGCTTTTAGAGTAAAAACCTTTCAGATTCGTTGATTGGCACTAGGCCATTTTATTTGTGTGAGCTTGAAAGTTGTCTGTGCCCTTTCAAACCTGTTTAGAGATTAAATATGAGAACTGCAAGAATTCCTGTGTTTCGGTCAGCATGAACTCTGCGTTTGCTCTCCGGCATCCATAAAGACTTTGAAAAACAACATACAATATGTCGGAAAAAGCCTGTTATATTCTACCTGTTAGTAACACATATCTTTTGCAAGTCTTTTGCTTATTGAGTTTCTTTTCAAACCATCACGATGATACAACATAAATTTGGAAATAATCATCCCAAAGGTAGTTCCAGGGCCTGTACTACAAAGCAGGATTAAGGGCTTAGTGAACCCAGCCTTGAGAGATCAATACAAGTAAAAAGTGCTGCTTCTCAAACTGAAAAAGTTAGAAAAGGTGTCAGCATGAACTTTGAGAGAGCCTCTCTCCTTCTCCAACAAGAGTCAAACGCCAACTATGATCTTTGACTTTCACTAAGAAGCATCTTCATAAGAAGCAGAGATAGATTGCCCTAAATTTTATTCCTGCTTCTAAAGATTTGAAATAAAGATTTATTATTCATATTCATTAAAATGATTGAATAACCACAAAAGATGATCTTAGTTTTTTTCTCATACAGTGTACGGTTTGTAGCTTAATAGCACAGGCCCCCAGTCAGTAATTTAACAAGATTAAACCTCGACTACTGCTCTTATCATAAAGCTATGAAAATAATATACATAGAGTCTCCTCCTGAAGACATATTTTCTTGTAGAAATATTCATTATATGGTTGAATTTGATAAGTGAGATAAGAAAAGAAAAAGAAAACCTGATAGGTTCTGCTAAGTTAAGTGTCAACAATGGTACTGGAACATCATGAGATGGGACATACAATGTTTATTTTTCTGTTTTTGCTGTTATGGCTCTTTTTGTGCTCCATCTCATTTTGGTGTTAAGACTATTAATCATGTTGCATTTACACAAGAAAATGTCAAGTCAGCATTCCCCCATGCCATACACAAAAACACACCATGTAATCATTTAGTTATGAGATTTCCTAGGCTCATTAATTCCATGTAACCAGTAAATGTCTCAGCCTGCATGATTTAAAAAACATTTAATCTTCTGTGAATGTTTTTATGTGATTCATCATAAACCAAAACACTGAGGGAAAAGCTCAGTGTTGGTAAATGTGTGATACTTTGCAGTTTAATTAGTGTATGGTAACCGGTAACAACATAAACTGAAGATAAACTGTTTCCTGTGCAAAAGTGGGTTTAGTTTTCCAAACTGTCCATCATTTTGGTAAACTGAGAGAATTCCAGTCTGTTCACACACAATTCTGTGTGTGCACTCTGAGCTGTTGTCCTTTACATGTGTTAAATGTAAAAAATGTTTTACTTATTTATTCATCTATTCTGGATAAGTCATTTTGTGCTTTCTCTTTGGAGGAAGCCTTTCATCTGAGGAACACTTATTAATGCGCACCATTCACTAATTAACCATTCTGCCTGTCATGTGGGCCATTTACAAACTCCTCTAACAAGAATGAGAGGGGAAAATAGGAAACAGGACAAATAAGGGTTGTAGAAATTGTAATCATATCAGCATTTATTGACTCATTTATATTATGTGTTAATCCATTTGTATTATGTGTTAATCAGACCTTTGCAGGAGCAGCTTGTGTTCCACAAAGTCTTATCTGTCTACAGGGATTTATTAGTGTAGTCACTTGTTTATTGCTGCAATTAAGATTTGTATGTACGTGGTCAGTCAGTCAAGATAAGCTTAATCAAGCCTGTGGGAGCAGCCCCGCAGAGTAAGGGCACCAGTCTTTCTTCTTTCCATCTCATCTAATTTTCCTAATAAAGTGGCAGCAGATGACAGCGTGGGCAAGGGTGACTTCATTAAAATGTGCTCACTTTGCTTATCCCTTGGGAATTTGGTCATCAAATGACTGCATTCAGTGATCAAGATGAAACTGTGGAGACCATAGTCTGAATCATATTATAATTCTGGAAATTATCCTTATTTTGTTTAAAGAGCCATATTATGTTCTATTACATGCTCGTAATTTCAAAGTGAAATTATGAGCATGTAATGCCCCAAAAAGGACAGCTTTACTTTGCCATCTTTTTTCTTTTTACCATACCATGTAAATGGTATGCATCGTTAGCAGTATTAGTTAGATGGAATAATTTACAATGAAAGATTTTGTGCTGTTTCTTTTCTGAACACATTGTTTTGGGTAAACGACAAAACCACTTGTACACAGTACCTTATGTGATCAAGCCTATGTAATTTTTTGCAGAGCTACTTACAGTTATTTCTGCAATCTGTCACTGGTAATTTCCAACATTTTGATAAGACTGCAACAAAATTCAAAGTATTAGTTGATGTATATTTCCATTAGTTACTTTCTTAAAAAGCAATGGGAAACCATTATTGTTTAGTTACAGGACTGAGAGATAATTTATGCAACACAAATATATTCATAAGAGGACAAAAATCCTCATTCACAAACAAACAAATTAGATTGGGGAGACTATTTCAGAGTTGTCTCCCTTGAAAAATTCTATTTTTTGGCTTGGTGGTTTCAATGAGCAGTTCTGTGCCACCTGGCCCAGATTCTGTTTAAATTTGAGACTTTCCACATGGCTAAGAAAATATTCCTGGTGGAAACACTGGTGAAATGTATTTTTTTGTCCTCCCTCAGCTCTCATTTGCAGTCTGATGACATGGCGGTGAATCACCACAGTGAGTCTAGTCTGTCTCCATGTCCCCCTCGGACATGCTGTCATGTAATAACCTTACTTTTTCTCGTTTCCACGGCTGCCAAACACCTACTGCATGGTGGAGGCCAGATGTCTCTCTGTTTGTATCCTACTTTAATGTGTCCAGCAGAAAAAATCACCATAAACATAAATGGAGCATATGGACCATTTGCTTTTACAAACATAATTTTCTATGTTTATGTGCATGTGTACAGAATACAAGCAAGTTATGGCTCTGTTTCTTTGTATGTCAATTTTTGCTCAATATAACTTTTTTATTTGATTTAGTCAACAACAAGTATGTGTAGTACAGTACACAGCTGTTAAAAGTATGCATTCTTTATCTACTCCATAAGTGTACTGTAAATCAAATATTAAATCACTGTACACGGTAACAGCTTATATTATTTGTTCAGTTGTTAAAGAAATTCTATGTGTAAGGCAGAGTTAAGCCATCTTTAAATACAGGAGAATTGGAAATATTTTGGCTTTAGAAAACAATCGAAGGAAAAAAAAACTGTTACAGTCTAACAACTCCTATCTGGCATGAAAAATAATTTTTTTGTTTGTTTGTTTATTTTTAAATTTGCCATTATAAAAGCCCAACAACTGACTTTCTATTCGGCTTTTTCATTATTTTGTCAGTATAGGGTAACATAAATCACAAGGACAGATTTTACATTATCTCTCACTTCCTGTGTACAGAAAATCCTATTTTACTTAAAAATTAAATGCACTGCAGTATATTTTTTCCACTTTAGATTGTTGGCTGGAATTTATAAAATATGCACCTTGAGTGTTTACAATACTCTTTCATCATATTTTGAACCAGTTATATATTCTTGTTCCTGTTTATATGTGAATGCCTTCTTAATAAAGTGTTTTCTGGGTGGTGTTGTAGCAATTTTTGGATTAAAGGTTTGTGCTGCCTTTTTAAAAAAAAACAAAAACATTTTGAAACCACTAATTAACAAATACAATTAAAGTATTTGATTAAAAAAAGTGGAGTGGATGTTGGGCATATCTCTTTTAGTAATTGTTTATTGGAATCTAAATTATATACCATGCCAGACCATCTATAATATGTATATACTAATAATTATAGAATGGGTTTATCTTAATACAGTATGAGCTCAATCTTGTCCTCTCTGTTTTTTTTGTTTTTGTTTTTTTAAATGTTTTCAGGGTTTTTTTTCTTTTAATTTTTAACATCAGTCCTCTATGACTGTTCTGGCAGCCTATTAAAGTTGAAACATCATCACAGAGGCCTATATGTCTGACTTCTGCTGTTAGTTGTTTGTAATGTTTGTGATATGAGAATTGAAATTATTTGCCCTTTACACCAAAAGCGACTAATTTCAAACCTATATAAATGTCTCTAAGGCATGTTTAGAGTCTGCAGTCACGTCAGCAGCTCTCTGAAACTTCCAAAGGCATGACATCAGCATTCCATTTAGCTCACACATCACATATACATTTTCTAAGTAATCCTTGCCATGTTCACTGTCTTGGTGAAGCCCTTTTGGATGCAAACATTTCCACTAAGTATGCAACACAAAGGACAGGTAATGTTAGTGGGAAATACAATTAGAGTGAGCTCCATAAAAGCTTGTGAATAGATTTGAGAGTATATGCATCTCAATTGGAGGAATAGTAAGAATTCTAGACAATTGTGTCAAAAGTTGTTTCATGAACGGATGTGGCCCATTCCTTAGTTCCTGATTATCAACCAGTTAAGCAAGTAGAAAGTCTGGTGGCCTTTTGCTTTCAAAATTTCTAACTGTGAACCCACAACCTGCAGTCAGAAGAGCTCTTTAATAAACAAAAAATACCAGCCCTCTACAGAAATGGCTGAAATGTTTGGAAAAAGCCACATCATGAATACTTTGATCCATCTTGAGAAAAGTTGGAGAGTGCACTGGTGAGCTCAGCTGCATGAAAAGGTTTAAATGTGTTTAGAAGATAACAGTGGTGGATGAAGGCAGGATCCTGATAATGGTAAAGAAAGAAACAAGTGAAGAAAATTCAATGAGGTCAGCTTATCATTATCTAAGTCGTATCACAACAGCAAAGAGACTGCCTGGCCCAAAAAGAGCCACTACTTTAACTATGAGTAGCATCATATTTCTTAAACAACCATGTTGAAAGACACATCCTGTGGTCGTGGACAAGATATTAGTCTGTGTAAGAAGGGTCAAATCATTGTCCTTCATCAAGCAGAGAAAACATCTAAGAAGATTACAGAAATGACTAAAATAAGGTTATGAACTGTCCAACGCATTATCAATAACTGGAAGAATAGTGGGGAATCATTGTTATTGTTACCATTGGTTATTCCATCAATGGATTTTTTCTTCCCTGATGACCATGCCAGTATTCATCTGGCTCAAATTGTGAAATAGTGGTTCAGGAAACATGAGACATAATTTTCACACATGAATCGGCCACCAGAGAGTTCAGACCTTAACGCCATTAAGAGTCTTTGGGATGTGCTGGAGAAGGCTTTGCACAATGGTCAGACTCTCCCATCACCAATACAAGATCTTGGTGAAAATTTTATGCGACACTGGAAACAAATTTTGTGACCTTGCAGAAGCTTATCAAAACAATGACACAACGAATGCTGCCATAATCACAGCTAAAGGCGGTCCCACAGAATATTAGAGTGTGTGACCTTTTTTTTTGTGTCAATTTGTTTTTTTTGCCAGGCAGTGTATAAAGGATTCCCTCTCAGGTGTTTGCCATTTATAAGCCTCAATAACAGAAAGGTCAGATTGGACTTAAAAAGCTAGACCATTTCTGGAACAGCATTCTTCAGACTGATGACATTAAGCCCTTTACCAGTACGATGGAAGGAAAAAAGTAAGGGGAGGGCCTGGAATGGCTAATAATCTGAACCATTTGACATCACCTGTCAATAATGTAGAAGCAGTATGATAGCATGGGTGGCTTCTGATGGCTTTTGCCTATTTATGATGTGACAGAAGACAGATGAAGCCAGATCACTTTTGAAGTGTAAAGGGATTTATTGTCTGCTCAAATTCCAAGTGTAACAAAGTTGATTGGAAGGTGCTGCAAAGTTCAAATGGAAAATGACCCACAATGCATTGCAAAGGCACAGCTATTGAGGTCCTAGTAAAGAAGGAAACACAACTTGATAAGTATATGAAATTCATATTTTATTCATAGTTCTAGTAATTTATCCAAATACGAAAAAAGGACCAACCAAATGATAATAGTTCATGTAGAAAGTGTTGAAAATGTAATTGTAATCCATTCTAGTTTTGAAATTTCACAGAAGTCAAGAATCAAAGTCTCTAATATTCATCTTGTCATGACCACAAATTTGTAAACTTGTAAACTTTCGAACAAACTTTCCAAAGCCTGGCTAGAAATCTAAATGAGTGTTTTTGTGTTTCAGAATTCTGTGAGTAATATCTGTGGATATTGGTGTGTGTGTGTGTGTTTTGTTTAGGAGCTGTTAGTGGAGCTTGGCTGGGCAAGCAAAGCGATACGTAGGGGGGAGGAAGAGGACGGGGGGAGCGCACAGACAGATGGAGGCAGTGGAGACGATTGTGATGATGAAGATGGCTGTGAAGCATCTGGTGAGGAGAGCGGTGAGTCAGATGTGCGCACAAACATACAGACTGGCACACACAAACAGAGGAACAAACATTTGCAAACATACACCCACACGTGGATGCATATCTGATTACATCCAAGCTTGTCCTATACTTGTGCAAACACATACTGTATTCACACACACACACACACACACACATAATTAATAAAATTGCAAATAAACACACACACTCATGGTTCATTGGCATGCTGGAGATTTTAAAATGCTGCAGCCTCCACATATCTTGTGCCAGCAGGGAAATGCCCAGGGGGAGGGATAGTACTGAGAGATGGATTCAACTGTTCCCCGCTCTCTCCTCCTCTTTCACTTTTTCCATCTCACTTTCTGCTGGTCTCTGCAGTTTTTTTTCCCTCTCAGTAAGGATAAAGGATGAACTAACAAGCAGGTCACCCCAAAAACAAAACTGGAAGAATAAACTGTATTATTCTTTATTTCCCCTGACTTATTTATGGTTCTTGTGCAAATACATAATGCATGGTTGTCATATGGAGATCCAATGCAGTCTCATGGAGCGAATACTGTTAAAATTTGATATGATTTAAATTGTTGATGAGAACATCGCACCATATTGAGATTATCACCTTAATATAATGTTTCTCTGCTACTACTGAAAAACATTTTTTAAGCTCTTATTTTTCCACAGACCCAAACTTGTTTGTGATTTTGGAGCAGATTCAGTTCAAATGCAATCCTCGTGTGATGCATTGTGCTGTTTTGGGATTGTTAAACGAACTGTTGAAAGTTTTGAAGACTTACAGTTGATGTTAGGTAAGTTGTTCAAATCAAGAGAAAATAACTAACAGGGCAAATTATGGAACTTTTACCCTGCTCAGATTTTAAAATTTTACATAAACTCTTGAGTTCTCAGGCTTTGAGTCAACACTAAGCAAACCTCCACTAATCAGCTATCATAGCATCCTGAAAAAAAATAAAAAATAAATAACTTTTTATCGTCATTCTTGCAAAATTCAACTTCCAAGATTTGGAAAGGAACATTAAAGCAGAGTTAATCCTTTATTAAAAGTTTTTGTGAACAAGAATTTTTCAGAATTGTATGTGCAGAGCGCTGCAGGCACAGTGATGTCACAGGCAGTATTTTGCTAGAACAGGGAGGAATGGACTCAATTAAATACCAGAATATTCTGAAAATAAACATCACAGAGTATGAAAGAAAGCTGAAAGATGAAAAGAGGATTCTTTTTCCACACACAAAAAATATTCTAAACATGTCAAAACATGATGGTTTTGTCATGGTCACCCATTCAGTCCTCACGATCCCTCATTCTAACAAGTGAAAATCTCTAGGTAGACTTTAAAAGATCAAAGGGTGGAAGATAGCTCAAGAGTCTTAGAAGTAAAACCCTTTAGTTGAAAGAATGGGCAAAGATCCTCCAAACAAAACTAAAATACAACAAATTTATAAGCTTATTGCATTTGCCAAAAAATTGTCTGTATAGGAGCGCTTCCTTGAATTCATCCGCTTTTGTCCAAGGTGCTCTTTGGGTAGGGTTGACTAACCCCAACGCACTCTCCTTTATAAAAAACAAAACTGTCTTTTTTTCTATTGGGATATAATCAATCCCCATTTACATAAGAAAATATGTGTGACGAAGCAAACTCATAGTTCTGTGAACAGTTATGTTTCCTGGTGAAATAGAACATCGATGTTTGTTGTTCTTTGTAGTTTTTTCGGTTTTCAGTGCTTTTGATGGAAAGTTCCATCACAAGTGGAGAATTCCAATTGGTGGAATTCTGCTGTAAAGATACCTTGAACGTATTAAATCTGTTTGACTCCCCGACAAAGGCCCGTGGGCTGAAACGTATTAGTGTTTTTAGAGATTATTATGATTATGCCATAGAAATAAAGGAAATCCTGACTGTTTTGATTTTGTCTGCTCAGAAACCAGATCACAGTTACAAAAATTGTGATCTGTGCCGCCGCTGGTTTTTTTTAATATAGAAAAATAGTTTAATTAATTATTCTACATGCAGGGTAACCCTCTTTTAAAAAGATCTGTCTGCACCCATAGAGAGCAAAGTGATACAATATACTGTGCAGTGTCAGTGTCATGTCTAGCCAGTATCCTGTATGACCCATACTGCTGACACAGTGCAGCCTTGTTGTCATCTATAGGCTGTGGAAAGCTTTACTATCCAGGTCTATGTATAGCTGGAAAAACATATCTGCTGATTAACTGTTCAACATATGAGAAGACCCCAGACACCTTCACAGTGATGGAACTTTCCATGATACTCAGGTGGTTTGTTGGGGGAGTTGTTGTGTTCATAATAGTTCTGACCTAGAAAATAATTTTTCAGGTCACATTAGCACTGTGACAAGTGGGTTTGCTGTTTGTTTTTTCTCTGTTGTGTTATTAGGATGGAAACTGTGATGCAATAGAACAGAAGTTTTATTGTCTGAGGTCAAGATGTTCATGCTTCACAGGATTGATTGTCCCAATTAAGAGCTCATTTTACCGCATCATCACCTCATTACCCATGACCGGAGGCCATGTCATCCTCATTGTCATAACACCCTGGTGATGTCATCTATGTTCCTGAAGGCAGCATCTAACAGGGTTAAAGGTTACTGTTGCATTCATCATCACTAAAATGCCCTTGTCAGCACTGGAGTCATGGATTTGTCCTTACAGTGGACTAAAGCTTGAGTGTAGCTGACTGGCCCTTTATGATACTATACTGTGGGTCAGTAGTTTACAATGGCTAGGCTTCAAACCAAAGCAAAGAAAGGGACAATTTGTTAACAGTTCAAGGAGAAAAAATGTGAATTATATCAAAACTTAACAGCAGCAGTAATTATCTTGAAAGGTATGCTGGTATATGCGCTATTTTTTCTTATTTCTCTCTATTAAGCCTTGAATAATTCACCACCACAGTATGCAAGATAATTATTTTATGCTTCTGTGCAATCCACAGTAAAAACTGATGAGAACCATCAAACACAGAGCTCAGACTAACTTAGCATAATAGTGTGATTTGTGTGATATAAAGTTAATTTTCATAGAAAATTAAGAAAAATGCTTTTGCTTTGCTCCCCACTGTAGCAAAATAAGTAGCTCAGCTGTTTTATAAGCGTCTGTAGCAGCATCACTGCTTTTTAAAGGATATTTTGGGATGCTGTTTGTAGATAAGACCATTAAAGTAGGATTTTCATAGTGAGCATTACATTATACATAATACATAATGTAATTTCTATTCACATGGAATTAGTTTCACTGCAAGGTTTTTTATGATATAATAGAATAATCAACATTAGGCCTTATATTTAGGGAAGAAACTTGAGCCATGTTCACACTGCAGGCAAATCAGATTCTTTTGTCCATATGTGACCCATATCTGATTTATTTTAGAGTCTGAACAATAGCACAAATCTGATTATACGATCCTAAATCAGACCCATATCTGATGTTTTTCAAAGGTCTGAGTGATCATGTCACATTTCAGACAACTTCACATCGCTGAAATGAGACAGACATCCCAATCTGCACCGGAGGAGGCAGAACACACCAAAATGTAAACAATGGACAAAACAATATTATAAAATAGTTTTTTAGACTCTGATTGAACAACAACTTCAAAACAACACACATGCTCTCTGACATGTACAGCATTCATATTTCCTTCCATAAACACAGCATACTGAGTCTGACATCATGTCTTCTTCTTAAGGGCATGTTTACACTGGAGTCTAATGGAAGTCACATTCAAATTAGAATGTGGGGGGGCTCATAGGGGGCACTGCCTCATAAAACTTTAAGAATCACTGCTGTAGATGATCCTCTGCAGATTCAAAAAAGTGATCTGCAGCCATTAATGATCTTGCTGTTGTGTTTTGGAACACACACACACACACACACACACACACACACACACACACACACACACACACACACACACACACACACACAC
>JBBBVU010000015.1:10062715-10078031 GCA_037177055.1 Atherinosoma microstoma | reverse complement strand
TATATATATGAGAAATAAATCTGACAGCCAAAGCTTGGATGAAATTAGATCCTGCAAATCCTGCAATAGAACTGTGATCCCGAGGACATCAGCCTGACTGAAATGTTGTGGTGAGGCCTTCAGAAAGTGCCCTCAAATAATTTTTTGCAAACTTTAATGAGTTGAAGCAACATTGCAAAGAGGAGAAGGCCAAAATTTCTCTACGATAACGTGAGAGATTTCATAAAGAAAATGTAGTTTTCTACATACTGTTGCAGCATTTTGGAGAATTTTCCTTGAAACGATAATGACATAATGTGACATTTCATGTGTTGTAGATCATTTGAAATTGCACTTACCTATAGGTCCTGATTGTGAGGACACCATTTTTTTTTCTTTTTTCAGTCTATGTCTTGAGATCCAAAACCTGAGAACTGAAAGATGGGGTAGTTTCTTTTTCACGACTGTACCTGCTCACCATTGCTGTCAGTTCACTTTTCAACTTTTGCTCATTAGCCTGCACTTTTTGGACAGTGTCACTACCCGTACAAACACACACACTTGGTCTATCTCATGTTACCTTTTTTTGCAGCAGGACAAGACATTTTCAAAACCCTGCCTCTTTGTTTGACTCAGCCAAATGTATATTATAGTTTCTGCTTCACACATAAGTCAGCATGATCAAAGCATAACGAACATGTTTCTGTGACACACACTGTCTACAGACAACCATATGCAGCACATACACAGTACTGTCTGCAGTTATTAGGAAGAAGCTGTGTTGTCAGTAGGGTTTTGTTTCAGGTATGTGATGCTAGAAATGTGTGAAAGATAATCTGAAACAGTTATGCTGATGCTTGGGTATTGTTTTATCTTGGATAGATGCTTAGAGATCAGGCAGGATTGCTAAAATCAGAACATAACAATAGATTTGAAAAACCACAAAAGCAAATTAGGATTGTGATTGGACTTTGAAGTAGACAATTTTAGTCTCCACATCAAAAATAATTGCTTATCCTATTGTGCAAAAGTGTAAAGTCACTACTTATTTCTTTCTGTTTTACAAGCCAGACTTTACCGTTTTCCTTTAAAGTGGTCTAGAGCATCCAGACTTCCTGAAGATTATTCTCAGTTTTTCTGTGGCCATTGGCTGCTTTTTTATTCATTTTAGTCCAATCATTTTATCTGATCATTTTCTGAGAAATTTGTCATTTTATTTGTGAGATCACATGTGGATTATTCAAGCATAAACATGCACCTGACTAACTCAAGGAATAAACCAATGTGCATTTAAGTACTTTGTTTCTTCCCATCTCTTTCAAAAATACAGAATCTGTTCCCATTTCTTTGCATCTAAGAAAAATGCTAGTCATAACAAAGTATGGTGATTCTCAAAGAGCAATCAGCTGACAACATTGCATAACTTGGCATGGTGTACAATGTGCCCTTAAAAAATTGAGGCAACTGAACAAGTGAAAAAAAATAAGAAGAAATGACACCTTAAAGAATGATCTATTGTCAATGAACAGATCTGAAAGTGATATCTTTAAGAAAGACACAAGACTCCTGACACAAGACACAAGATGCATCTGGTCCTTCTGTTGATCCATCTGCTGTTCATGGAAATTTCACCAGAAATGATCTCCATGGAAGAGTTGCTGTCAAGCAGCCATTCTTAGTAAAGGGAAACGGGGAGAAGAGGTTGATGTATACACGTTTACAGAAGAAACAGAATGAAAATCAGTGACAACAGGAGAAATCCTCTCCAGAGTTCATAAATTACCTCATTATTGAAGCAGTTGCACTAAATGTTTTAGTTAATTCCTCCATCTGTTGCCTATTTTCATGGCTATACTTTATATCAAGAAATAAGGGGCGGTGTAATAGTTTTCCAAATTATGTAAAGGTCATAAACACAAGCAATTTTTGTAGCCTACATTAATTCAAATATTATTTTTCAAAAAAGTATGAAACCACCTCTGAACTAATCTTTTCTCCTAATTCTATTTTAAGATTTCATGTCATGAATTAATCCCTGTATTCCCTAAAATAAAACTCCATTAAGTATGCAGTGATATGATTTGGATTTGCAGTTTAGCATTGCATTCACTTCACCGAGTGCCAGATTTTTCACCCACTGGAGAGCTGGGTTTTGACTTTCATGAGACAAGCTATTTTTATCCTACTGATGGTGTGTTGTTTCAATAGAAATCAGCGCTAATAACTAATCTCACTTCACCTGTCCCTCTTTCTTCCTTGCACGTGTCTGCTTCAGGGGAAAACATTCACAGAGCAAAGTTTAGCAAAGCAGAAACAGCAAATAGTGGAGCCATATGGTCTGTGCACAGCTTATGAAAAATATACACACACGTGTGCTACAGAGACAGCGAAGTCAGCATCAAAACAACAACAAACAACAAAACACTCTGAGGTAAAGTAAATTCCTGGAGCTCTGGGAAAAAAGCCCCATCCATCAGGCAGACAGATGGGTTTCTGAGTTTGAAAAGCCTGGTTGTCTAAATTTTATATTTTGTGACTCACTGGAATTCAATAAAGGTGCAAACTGCAGGTAAATTAGATTTGTTTCTCAAACCAGATCTTTATAGCTAGCAGTCCACACTGTTATTTACAAGTGATCAAATGAGTTTTTTTCTGTCTTGGCCTGCAGTGTGCACCAACAGTCAGGTCATTTCCAGCTTTGCCCCAAAAGGCTCGAAGACAATTATTTTCAGCAGCATGGACTGCACTTCATGTTGTCTTCCACAACCCTCAACTAGTTGTAGTTTTATTCCACACAACACTGCTGTTGTTCTGGATTTTTTTTATTAGTGTTTTGCATTGCACATTACAAAAAAAGAGACTCTGAAGTGTTAATTTGCTGTAACAATCATTTAATGAAGATTAGTGTGAAACAAATCTGTGTGTGAACTTGCAAAATACCAAGTTCTTTACAGCCACTTTGTATTCATGGGTTTCCAGCTATGATTGATGACTGGGCTCTAGCTGGAAACTCATCACCCCCCCCTTGATGGACACATTTTTATCTTATGGTTTTGTAAAAGTAGTCCCAAAATTACAGAACTATGGTAAAAGAGACATACTTATCTCCTTGGATAAGAGGATGATGGATCACTGTCCTGATGTTTTCATCAGCCCCTCATGTCAGTCCTCACAGAACATGGTGACCATTTGTTTCAGTCCTTGTAAAGTGTCAGCTCAGCTCCTGCGAGGATGCAAACCGGCATGAATGGGACTGTTTGCTTCATGTGCTGGCTGAGCAAGGCTGAAACTTTCGTATTATCTGTGATAGCCCTGACCTGGATGCTGTGGTCTACCAATGCAATTCACTGACAGGGTCCTTCAAATGTCACTCCTGAATTCTTATTATCGCACACACACTTACACACACCCTCACGCGTAACTCATTGCAGTAAAGGTTAAAGCATTCCATGAATGGATCCAATGACATTGTTCATCACTCACCTTTAGTGTGTATGTGTGTGCCATTTCTGACATGCTGGGGATTGTTGCTAGGAGACAGACATCCCAAAAGTCCATGTAGGAGGAGCTGAGTGTCACACCTCAGATGAAAAACACCTATGCACACAAACAAGCACAACCGTACATACTAAGCAGCCAGAATGACACTGATTAGAAAATGAGCTTTGGAACTTCTACTAATGATTCTTTGCTTCATCATATGTTAAACTGAAAGATTAAATCAATAGCAGAAGTAATCATTAGTTGTTTTTGTTGTGTAATTGTGGTTTCCTAAATTATATATAAAAAACTCAAATCATATTACACACAATTTGGACACACATACCCATTCAATTTGGATGGACAGGTGTGCCCAAACTTTTGACTGGTATTGTCATTACACAGAGGTATCATCTGAGCTGCTGTCAGATGCAGCAGACAGATATTTTTCTAGGCACAGACTTGCTGTCCTTCAAAAAGCTAACATTGCATAGACCCCATAGATTTTTGATTGAATGCTGATTGACTGAAAGTTGGTCAAAGCAAGTAGGGCCCCATACAACTGATTTCATATCAAAGAGAAAGAAGTGCCAAAAACAATGCTGTACTAAAAAAATGTCTTTTTTTAAGACATAGTTTTACTAGGCTGAAGGACAGACGATGACCGCTTCGCAATAAAGAGCATTTAAACTCAGAGAGTTCCATAGATTTCTTATACTGTCCCCAAATAGCAACAAAACATTATATCATGTAGACATGTGTTTTGAGAGAACCCACAGAAGTATATTAAGACCTTGATACTCCAGAAAAGTACAAGTACATCAGGTTTTTTTTTTTTTTGCTCTACTCTGTTTTCGTGTAAGCATCAAGGAATCATACTAGAGAAAAAAAGGTTTACAACATTTGAAAATAAATATTTTATTTGAGTCTCACTTCTTATGCAAGTTATTTTTCACAATTTCTATCTCCCAGTGTGTTTTCTGATGTTATAGAAATGCACTCATCAAGATGGACAACATTCGTCTGTCCACTTTTTCTTTTTAACAAGCACAATGTCAGATCATACTAACATCATACCAAAATCGAAAAATTAATTCATCCACCTACAGATGTTATTCTGGAGAATCAATAAAAACATCACCCAGTTATCTTCTATAAAAAGCTTCAAGCCAGATGTGACTATATCTTCACTTCTGGTTGGAACAGATGAATACAAGCAGACCACACACACATACACACAAAGAAACACAAATTTGCAAAGCCATGAACCCAGTGTCACCATATTTCTCTATTTGTCAAGAGAGTGCACAATAAAGGACAGATGCCTAATTGGTAAACATTCTGCTCTGACTAAATCATCTAAAATAATCAGCACACACAGTCAAAAACACACCATGCATCTGGTGTACGGAATTTTTTCTGCAGTGAATTGTCAATGTCCATGTTATGAATTTTTCATGCTTTGTGTGAGCATATTTATATAATTTAACTGTGTTTTCCTGCTTTATCTGTATCTGTCGCATGATGAGATATGATATTTGTGTTACTGAGTGAACATTTATAAACTCATTGCATTCCTCAGCGACTTAAATAGTTCTTTGTCTATTGTACTGCGGGACAATGTGTATTGTAAGAGACAGAATCAGGTTTCTCCCCAAGCAGGTGTGTGCAGGTCTGTGTGTGTGTGTTTCTGCCAGGATATAAGAGAGAGAGAGAGAGCACACTGTGTGAGTGTTTTGGCGACAGCCCAGGTGAGTATGAAAATGTCTAATGTGTGTGAGGGTGTGTGTGACTGAGTGCTTTTTGCCAGCAGCACCTCCCTCCTGTCCTAATCCACTCATTTACCTGAGTTTGTGCCAGGAGGGACATGGACTCTTGCCAACACACACATGCATATGAAAGAATAAAGCAGCTGGTTCATTCCAGCTGCATTCTGGTTAAATGAGGCAACATTTTGCACATCTGTGTGCGCTTGTGTTTGTTTATGTGTGCAAGGTAATAGTTTGCTCTCTGTGCAAAGTTGTGGGTGGGGTGAAATCCATAAATCTTTCAGGACTGAACAGCAACAAAACAGCCATAAATAATAAAAAAGATTTTTGTGCAGTAATGAGACTAAAAACAGAAACAGTTCTTCCCCCAAACGATTTGTGGAATTTGTTAAATCTTTTTTTACACCAGGTGTTCTTACTGGTAAACATCATCATGTCTTAAGATCCAGTAGAGGTGAGTGTTTATCCATTTCACAGCAGAGACACGTCTGCTGATAATTCCTTGGTTTCCTCTTATGTCTCTTTATACTGTGTTCAAGATAACTTGGGGCTGGAAGCTTTGGGCAGAAAGTGTGTAGACACCAGTTGGGATCTTAAATCAAACAAAACACTACAAGAAGTTAGATTTCCCTGTCCATACTTTTGCCTTAAAAAGAACAGGCTAACACAGACACAAACACAAACAAAATGCAATGAAGGAGTAGAAAGGACAAAAATTTCAAGGCTGCATTTACAAACTGTAACCACCCAGGACGTGATCTCTCAGATGAAGAGCTTAGTATTAACATGGTCTACTTTCTTATTCTATCGTATTTATATTTTATTATCATATCTTTACTTCTATTCAGGTGATGAGACATCCAGCGGTCGTAGTCCAGAAACAAAGGACATGACTCCTCTTCTTCATCACCCAGTCCCTCCTCATCAACACCCACCTCCACAGGTAGGGAAAAGCGTGTTTAGAAAATCCAATAGTCCTTTTAAATCATGTGATGATTGACATTGCTACCTTCACCAATTTGTTAAAGGGCAACATTCTGTCATTATGAATGACAAATGAACTTTTTAGTTGTTTTCACCAGTGATGCATAAGGTCAGAGGTTTTGAGGATGGCTAATAAGCAGTCCCATTAAACAATTTTTGTGTCACCCAGTAGGCTATCTAACAATATCTTTCTTATGTAGGAAGATTTCATAGTTTTGTGCAGCTTTTAATGCAGCGGTAGAAGGGTCCAGACTGCAGAGTTGACAGTGATGTGTAATGTCATTTAACCCTTTGGGCTCTGTGCCTATTATTCCTCAGAAATGACATATTCATAATGAATTGAGTATATCTTTGCAACTACAAGGTCTATTTGAATACTTTTAGAGTCATAGTAAAGGGAACACTTGTGATAGTTGTTAGGATGTGCAAATATCAGTAAATGTGTGACTGAAGTTACTGAATAAATTAAGATAGCATAATTATAAACAGTTTCAAACTTGCCACAAAAACCCACTTTCGGGATGAATCAGTATATCATGTAGGAATGATGCTCTAAACTTTTAGCAAATTATAGTGCAATGATTATCTCTGCGTAGACCAACTCTGATAAAGAGAAGAAAAAAATGACAAAGGTTATAATGCAAATAATTCAGGTGAGGTCTCCAAAAGGGCCTTTTTGGCCGTAAATGCTCAACGTTTCCCAATTGTGGGACCTCAGGTTTTAAAAGGTTGATAGTAAGTTGGGGACGTTTTGGTAAAATCAACCAATGTGCTCATTCAGGTGCAAAGTCGGCACGTTTAATGCTGTCAGGTTTATGGAATGGAGTTTTTTGGCTTTTTTTTTTTTTTAAAGGTACAGTAAGTAAACATCAAATGTTAACTCGAGGTAATCTGTCAACAGTTGTGACCAGTTCTTTGTATTTTTTAAGGACTGGAATGAAAATATACTTTGCCGTAGAAACGGTTTGAAACGTGCGAATAATGATATATAAGCCAACCAATGAGCTGCAGATCCAACATTAATGCAAAGAGAGAGGCTGGCATTTGACAACTTTCTCACATTTCACAGTGGTTGTAGTTCATAGCAGCCATTTCGGTCATCCGAATATTGGTTTTTCTGGAATTTTCAGCCTCTTCCAACTATTGACTTTTTTCTCCAGCATAGTGATTAACTGCAGTCTTTTGAAACAAATATAGGTTTTTTTTAGAAGCCCATCGCACTGTGCTCTATCAAACACATCCTGGTTGAGTTTGAATGATTACTTCTTTCTTTAAATACTCTGCCTTTTCTATTTGTTTGTCTTCCCTCAGACAAACTAATATCTTATTAACCTTTAAATATTCTATAAAAAATGTACTTCTTTTTTGTTTGTTCGTTTGTTTTTATTGTCAGTCATTGAAAAACAATGCAAGACACCCAACATTAATCGCACATGTATGCATACCCACATGCGCATACAAGTTTGTTCATTATTGGTATAATATTCGTACAGAAGTATAATTTTATACCTTGTTGCATATCCTCTGTCAGGTGGCAGTTCAAGGCTCAGCTCACATGATGACTTTTGAACCTCTGACCCTGGCAATTCTACTCCTCCTCCTACTGTCTCAATGGGAACCACGCTGAATATGAGGACGCAGAACTGCAGATGGACAGAGACAGAAAAAAGGTTGAAAGACAGCCACGTATTGTTTGTTGCAGGGTGACATGGATACTTGGAGTTTGAGGAAGCACAGCTCAGCTGCTGTCTTTAGTTTTGCTTTGGGTGGTCTACCTGCTGGGACAAGCTCCTGATTTACCACAGCTGCTGTTGCACAGTATAATTTTTTTTGTATTACCTGTACTGACCTCTACATGCTCATTTGTATTTAACTTTAATAGGATAGATTGCACAATACTACTGACTTTTTGGAAGAGAGGTGTAAATACAAATATATATTATATATTTATATGATGAATTTCACTAGATAACAATGGCTTGATGTGTACATGGACATTAATATAGAACAAAACTGAAACAACAACAAGCATTTGGTTTGATTTGCCTTCACTTCACAGCTAAACCTTAAAGTAAACACAACAGGACATTAAAGGTGCACGTGCAGTGATTTATTTATGCGAAAGAAACAGGATTTAAAGGGATGCTGAGGCACTTTCTTAAAATGTGAAAAAAACAGTTATCTCAGACTGTTATCTGAGCACATTTGTCTCACCTTGCTTGACCTACCTCCATAGGAATGCAACATTGCAGGAGTTTTCATTTTTGATAAAGCCTAGTAGAAAAACTTGGAAAAATCTTTTTTTCTTTTTTTTTAAACAGTCACAAATGTCTTTTGCAAGGTTAAGTTCAGAATGCATTGACATAACCCTTACAAAGTAGTCATTGATACCTGTTGAGTCTGTAGACTTCTTGTTGAGCGACTTTTGCTTCCTGTAATGAATAGGTTTTCACTCCAGTGAGTCAAATTAGTCCAGTCTGTCGCCTACTCATCCTATTTTCTTCAATTCAGCATGAACTGCACTCCTTCAACCATACGCTCGTTTTGAAATAATGTCCTAAAGAATGAAAAAAACACTGAATATATGAGGAAACAACAACCTTCTGTTCAAACGAAGAATATAATTACTCCATCTCACTCTTATATCCAGTAGCTGAAGTATTGTGTGCTTTTAACAGCTGGGTAGTCTCCAAGTGTGAATACCTCATAAAACTATAAAGTATAAAAGACAGCTTCCCTAAGTCTGACGTCTGTGTTATTAGCATGTCACAGGTGAAGACAAGTGAGTGATCAAGCACAGTTGATTCAAAAATGTGATTTAAATTTAATTAATGTTATTATTATCTATTCTTTCCAACTCTGTTGAGTTTCAACCCCCTGAAACGCACACAGCGGTGGGTTCAGACAACTGGAATACTAATGAAATACATTCAAAAGGGTGCAAATGAAGCAACTGAAAGGATCCATGTGCATATCTATAAGTGGGTGCATAGCTTTCTTCTCATATCTATCACACTGCGATGCATATATTAACTTTCTCAGCTATATCCTTTTTTGGTTTCATTAGATTGTAGATTGTAAGTTTTTGTTTTTTTTCCATTATGTGCCGTAAATGTGCGTGCTTCACCTGACCCATTTTCTCTAGGAGTAATTGTGACTGACAGATGAGACAATTTAAGAAATAACATTAAGAGTTGAAGTGTGTGTGTGTGGGGGGGGAGAAAAAGTTAAATGATTTTCTTTTTATTATTTTTAATCCTATTTCAAAATAAAGGATCATTTTGGATCCAAGCTAACTTTTCTACTTTTCACAGCTTGAGCAACGCAACCTTATATGTAATCAACTAGCTATATGCACATAGAAATCATAAAGATGTTGGACAAACTGTATTTGTGTACAGTTTTTCTCAGACTGTGGTCTCCCTAGGGTTGGCCGCTGACATGTTTCGAAGAGTGTTAAATGTAAAAATATATATTTTCATACATTTTATAGGCTCATCATTTTTGTATGATGAGACTCATGAGCATTTACAGCTCTCAAATTAAGTTATCTGGGAAGTAATATTGTTACAAATTGTCATTTCTTTGGGGTCCATGTATGTTTTGGTAATCAGATTTTCTGTTCAAAGTTGAGTATTAGAAAACAAAATATGAATATTTATTAGATTTTTGTTTCAAAGTTAAAAAAACAACTAAAAATTAAATATGAGGCCTTTTTCATTTTAACTGTTAAAATGGGATTAATAAAAACTTGAAAAACGGTTTGATTTTGGTTTTATAGTTTGGTGAATGAAAAAATTAAATCACTCAAATACAAACAGAGTGAATGCACAATGCTTAAGTTAGCTTCCAAATTGCCACATGTGTAAAGGAAGATTTCACTGATTTTTTGGGAACCTAGACCACATTAAACCTGGGGGGTATTCCAGAAAGGAGGTTTAACAAATCCTTTCATAAAGCCTGTGCTCGAGGTTGCTAAATCTTCTGACGTCTTAACCTGGGTTGTCTATTCCCAAACACCGGCTTTGCGTCAGATGCTGTTTTTTTTCTTTTTCCAGCTTCTCTGTATCTGATACCCCCTCCTTTCAAGAGTCTGCTGCAGCTTTGGAATGTGCTGCAGTCCATGTTGTTCCACCTGCCTTGCTGGCTGTTTTTCCCTTCATAAACTCTGTTAGACGTTCCTGCGTTTCTGCTGCAGAAACACCTTTCAGCTGTTTGGGTTTCAGTGCACTTCTTGACGATGATGTGGACATTCATCCTTCAACGTCTTGTATGCTGTAAAATACAGCTTGGATCCATCTCTGCATACTGCATATCTGATTCAGAAATGTCAGGAAACTAAAACTAGAGCAGCGCAAAATCCTGTGCGGTCAGAATGACCACCCGTGGCTGTAATAGGTAGAAATAATGACATATTTCCCTTGTTTTTTATATATTAATATTAATACTTGATTAAATGAAAATTCATGAAGTTTTAGGAAAAGTAAGGGACCAGCAAGGCTTTATGATTTTATTTGACAAAGTTATTGACTATCCAAATTTCAAAATGGTCAAAATTACTGTGTAGGCCGTTGTAGTGTTAAGAAGCAAGCTGATAATTTCTCGGCTAAGACAGTGTGAAGCTAGTCTCAAAGAAAATGAACATTAAAAAGTAGATGAAGAAAAATAACTGTAACTCTGACCAACCAGCTGCTGTGGACAACGCAGCGAGTGCAGCATCCTCCACAGAAGCGATCCACTGGTACAGAGCCCAGTCATATCCAGGCAAGTGCTGCCACTCTCAGCTCAGCCAACACTGCCAGTTCCTGAAAAAAACAGAAGCACAATATTAATGCAAGTGTTCATTTTTAGTGTCATGGTATGTCTTTGACATTTAGCTTCTTTTCTTTTTTTTGAAAAACACATTTTCCTTTAATAAATGTGCAACATAAATATTTTTAATTGACTTGCCCCCCTCCCCACAATATATGACACGTCCTTTAATGTTTGTTCCGCTGACACCCGGTCTGATATAGATATTGCTGTGGGCTAACCGCAGAAGGGTATACCTATTTCACAACAAATAAGAAGATGTCAGAGGGATGGAAGACAGGTTTGGGGCAACTGCAACAACCTCCCCCTGTGGAGGAGCTCTGGTTGAGCATAAACCGGGATCACCCAATGATGAAGGGGATCCCGGGGGGTTACATCATCAGGGCGGGACCCAGATGACTGCAAAGTAGCTCTATAAAATCCACCTACAGCGGCAGATTGCAAAGGTGGATTTGGAAATGGAATACTTATGACTGAAGATAAGAAATCCATGGAGACAGAGGCCAAAATGTCAGTGAGTGATGACATTGCATAACAAAATGTTTCTCTTTCCAGGCAATGAAGCATGCAATGGGGGAATAGATAATTGAAATAAAAAAAATATTGAAAAATGAATGCCTGTTCATTTCTTTTAATCAAAGTGGTTCCGACAGATTTGATCATACGCATGGTGACCTTCCCTCTAATCATTGCGCTGGAGATATGTCAGGCATAGCCTGAACAAAACCTATTCCTTACCAGACTATGTTCACAGTATAAATTTGACTTACATAGATGAGCCATTTTGGACCAGAAAACCCAACATTACTGTTTAGTTTAGGTTAAACCAGTTAAACTTAAACAAACAAAGTTTTGGAATAACTCTGGTCTTCAAATCTGGACTGAAATATCCTAAACATTGTGCAGATTAATTGAAATACAGTTTATGATTTGTGAAACCTTTATTCCTGAATATGCAAATTAGGCTCATTTCATTTACTTCTATAAAAACTTTATTTATACATCCCTGGGATCATGATGCAGGCTTCAGGAGAGAGCCGATTGCAGCTAGCAAGAAAGTCTGATATGCACTGATCTTATCAAGCTGTGTCATCATCAAAGATGATGTGTACCCACCTTTCCTCTAATGTATAGAGTAAAAAAAGTGAATAAAATTAGCCTCATTTGCATTTTCACAAATAGAATAGTGGTTCAACAAATCAGAAACTGTATTTCAATTAATCTGAACACTGTGTAGAGTATTTAAGTCCAGATTTCAAGAGTCTAAGTATTGTAGTTTTTATCCAGGACCTGGTCTAATTTGGTCTGGGTTTTCCAAAAAATGAGTGGATTCGACCTTTGCACATATGGCAAATCAGAAGCTAACTTATCCATTGTGCACTTCTGCCCTGTTTGAATGAAACTGTTTCTGACACAAACCTGTTGACTTTGTAAGCCCCTACCACTGCAGAGCCTCTCCGTCATTCAATCAGGGGTGTCAAACTCCGGTCCTCGAGGGCCGGAATCCTGCAGGTTTACAATGTATCTCTGCTCCAACACACCTGACTCAAATTAATGAGTAATTGTGCAGAGCTTCCTAGGCTGTTGTATCCTTTTAATTTGAGTCAGGTGTGTTGAAGAAGGAAACATTGAAATCCTGCAGGACAGCGGCCCTTGAGGACTAGACTTTGACACCTGTGAATTACATAAACCACCACATCCGGTCTAAAAAAACGTAAAACAGGTTGTTATTTGTGTTTGTATTTGAGTGATTTTTTTTTTTCATTCTGCAAACTATAAGACCAAAATCAAACCGTTTTCTAATTAAAATGAAAAATGCCTCATATTTCATTTTTAGTTTTTTTAACTTTGAAACTAAAATAAAAAATAAAAAAAACTTGTTTTTTTGTTTTTTAATACTCACCTCCAAACGGAAAATCCAAATACCAAAACATACACGGACCCAAAACATACACAGATCCTGTGGTTGCTACCCTGCCACAAAGTTGAGAAAACTTTGAAGTGACAAATGTGTTATTATTTTAACAATGTATCTGTTTTGAGAGTTTTAAATAGCAAAGACGTTGCTTCCAGTACCATCACGACTGTGCAGCCAGTTGTTGTCAGTATGTGTTAAAGGTCCTGGTGTGCTGGGAGCAAGTTGCAAGTTGTACTGTACCATTTTTAAATAAGATAATTAAATATGCTTTATCCAAGTTTAACTGCTTTACTTGTATAGTGACCCTAATTTTTATTTTTGTGTAGCAGGGCATGAGCATGCAACAAGCAACATGTTAGCTGCAGCTTTGGTTTCTCTTGTCAAACCCAGAAACCACAATGCTGAAGTAAACTAAACCAATGACTCTTAATACAATGTGTCCTGCTACTATGTTGTGTCATTAATCATCAGTGTGATATCCCCATAAAATAATAAACTGTTTTCAAATAAATATTGTACTTTTGTCTCATATAACGCATTAAGGTTTGAGTTGAAGGCATACATTACAGTGGTGCAATAAAGAGAAGTGAAACAGAATTTTGAGATGAAGTGTACAGTCTTGTATAAAAATAAACTTAGCAACAACTTCACGACTTTTAGTCTGCATGGAAGAACTTTCAATCTTGCAGCCATCATGAAAGCAGAGATTGGAAATTATTTGCCGTCAGTTGAAATTTGTGCTATCAAACCTGTTAAGAATGAACATTATCAAACATGCCAAGAAAATCAAACTTCAGCTCTTCAAAAGCTGGTGCAACAGAAATGAAGAACAACAATGTTGTTTCCAATAAATCATCATCAACAGTCTTCACTGAACATGTAACACTTAGCTGCCTTTGAAAAAAAGTGGGTAGGTTGCTTTTCAACAACATCCTCCAGGGTTGATGACAATAGGAAATGCTAATAATACAAAAATAATCAAAATGATAGAAAAACACATCTTAAATTGTGAATGTGGTCCTACATTTGCACATCTTGCAGACTTTACAAATTGGTTTGCAGCTCCATCAAGGTAGGTTTTGTAAGGCAAGGCAGGTTTATTTGTAGAGTCTATTTCACTCTTCGAGAGGCTGGTAAAGGACCACATCACCTCCACATCACCCTCTGTATTTGACTCTTATTGTTTGGCTTACCAGCCAAACCGCTCCAAAGAGGATGCCATCTCCTCTGCTTTTCGCCTGAGCCTGGTACACCTGGAGGACAAAAACACAGATGTTTGAATGCTGCTGGTTGACTTCATCTCAGCATTCAAAACAATCATCCCCCAACAGCTTGTAAATAAACTGTGCCCAATTGGAATCAGCAACCCACCATGCAACCTGCTGCTGGACTTTCTCACCAACAGACCACAGTCAGTGAGCGCGAGTAACACCACCTCTAGCTCCGTCTTTCTCTCCATTGGGTCCCACATGGTTTCTGAGTCAACTGCTGTTCGCTTCACTGACAAGTGACTACTGTTCTGAATCCGCCTCAAACCACATCCTGAAGTACGTGGATGATACAACAACCTGTCCTACAGAGAGGAGGTGAAGCGATTGGTCGACTGGTGCTGGGAAAACAACCTGGTCCTGAATGTTGTGAAGATGAAGGAAATGATTATCGACTTCATGAGGATTCAGCCCAGCCACTCACCGCTCATCATAAATGGTAAAGCTGTGGAGCTAGCCAGCATCAAAGGGTGCACATAACAGACAATATGGCCTGGTCGCTACATACCTCATCTCTGGTCAAACATACTCAGCAGCATTTGCATTTCCTGCAGTGGATGAGAAAGGCACAGCTGTCTGCAGAGAAGATCATCGGGACTCCTCTTCCATCCATTCAGGACATTGCACACAAGTGCTGTCTCATCTCCAGAGACCCCCCACACCCCCACCATTGTCTGTTCACCCTGCTGCCCTCTGGGAAAAGGTTCTGCAGCATCAAAACAAGGACAGACAGATCTTGCAACAGTTTCATCCCCCAAGCCATCAGACTGTTAAACTTTCAGTAGCGCACATGAAATGTGCTATACAAATAAACTTGCCTTGCCTTGCCTTATACTATATTTTTAATGCCTTCTTTGTACCATCTTTAACACTTTTAATGTTTTATGTAAAGCACTTTGAATTGTCTTGTACGGGAAATGTGCTATACTAATACTATACTTAGCCACCATAGAAAGCCTCGTCTGTCTGAGTGGAACAGTGTGGTGCGGGAGCTGCACTGCACAAGACAGGAAGGACTTGGCCCGGCATGTGAAAACAGCACAGAGGATTGTGGGGCGTCCTCTCCTGCTCCTGGACTCAATATACGACAGCCGGGTCCAGAGGAG
>JBBBVU010000015.1:10049550-10060020 GCA_037177055.1 Atherinosoma microstoma | reverse complement strand
CCCAGAAACCTGCAGGTCTGCTGAAACTCTCAGCAGTTTTAAATCAGGGTTAAAAAATATTCTATTTGCAGCCTTTTATGATAACAGGTAATATTTTCTCTGAGGGTTTCTTTCTTTCTTTATTTTTGTTGTTTATTTTGTGATTATACTTTATTTTTTTAAATTTCTTAATGCTTTCTGCACCCCGCTGTAATGTTTCTAATGTTTGTATGTAAAGCAACTTGAATTGTCATGTACGTGAAATGTGCGATATAAATAAACTTGCCTTGCCTTAGTTTTCTACCAGATATTTAAATGCACTTCTAGTTGTTTTCAGAGAAAGTAATTTATGTTGGAAGAATGGTATCATTCACAAATTACTCATGGTGCTGGAACAGCTGTATGGATTATTATATTTTGCATAATGTTAAATCTACCATCAGGATAAAAACACTGATGGCGTTTGAAGAATGTAAGATAGAATCTATTTAATCACTGAATTATTTTCACCACCAGCACACTGAATCCATCTAATTACATTATGACTTGTACAAATTTTTTTCCTTATTTAAGTTAATTACAGCAGCTGGTATAGGCTCCAAAGAAGAAGGAATTTCACTTGCTGCCAATTCATTTACTTGTTTTTTTAGCATTAACCTCAGTGTTTTCAGGTTTCAGCAGGTTCATATTTAACTGGATGTCATTACGTCATTGTTTATTGGTTACGGTTGAAAGATCTTATCTTGAATGACAGAAAACTTGGATTGAGAGTGGCAGGTAAGCTATTAAATTGTCATTATCTGTATGATTTATTGTGAGGGGGTATGCAAGTACATTTATCTGCTGTCAGTAGATTTCTTATTTTAACTAGAGTCCTGTAACTGCAGCCACCACCAAGACAGATTGGCATGTAAATAAAGAGTGCCAATGATTTAAGATTAGCTAAAAAGAAAATATCTGTTGCTCTGACTTATTGTCTTAAGAGGAGATACAAAAGAAAAGAGAATACTTCATTGCAGCACCTGTATAATGTAACTCATGAGTGTTCATGAGTCACATTATACAGGTCACATCAGGCTAAGCTGCTTTGTCTTTCATCATTCTGCTATCTGACATCTTCATATGCCTTTGCATCACTGTCACACACTTAGAAATCTAGATACATATGATTTATCTGCATAATACTATAAGACTATGTGAGAGAGAGGTAAAGATTAAGGTACAAAGAAACTCAGGGAAAATGTTTCAAAAAGACTTGTCTGTGTCTGTAGGGCAGATTAAAGATGTCTAGAAGTTAAGATGAGGAGCTGGGACCTCAAATAATATGATGAAACTGGTTCAAGCTTCTGGTTAATTCAGATGTGTGTATCTGGCCTTCCAGCGTTATCCGCATATCATGCCTGAAGACAATTTTTGGTTGTTGGGAGAGTTCACAAAGGAATTAATATATTATTTATTTTATGACATCTAGAGATAAAATGTGCAGAGTGGTTTCCTGTAAATACTGAAAACATTTTGACATCAATGCCGCGTGACCTTAGCTAACACTGAAATCCTGCACCTTTGAGGTGCCAACAAGAAAGTCAAGATGATACTTGTGCTCCTTTACAGACAATATCCGCATTGTTGAAGTCAATGAGCAACCAAACCAGTTATCAGGGTTGGAGTATTCATTTGACATCCAATAATGTTTATTTTGTTTTTTTTAGTATTGAAAACTGGCCATTTCTAAAGCAGAAAGGCACCACTCTGTTTGAAAGCTAGAATAGTCAGTTTCTCTTCACCGGAATCAAACAACATGTTTCCTCTCAGGGCTCACTTTGCTGGTATTTACCAATCTCCATTAATACATTAATCCTGACAGCATCTATCCTGCCACGGTATTAATCACTGACTGGATTAACTCTACCCTGACATGACACTTAGTGTGTGGAGCAAAGCATTTGTGTGCTTCTGTACATTGGATTATGTGAAGGTGTAGCTCTAATGTTTTTTACTTTGAATTAGGTTTCCTATAATGTTTTGAATTTGACCTCAACCAGCTGATACAGTGGTAAATAAACCCGTAATAGTAAGGGTTCCCACATTTAACTTCAAATTCAAAATGGCAGTAATGTACCAAATCACAACTGATGGTTTTTCCTTCATAAGACCCAGTAGTTCAGGTAGTAGAGATGTATGTGACTCAACTTTTATACCTTGCAAAATATTTTTTTTCTTTTTGAAATTCATATACATGTTATGGATAATCATTGAAATTAAATTTCAGGTAAGTATAATGTGAGCATGTATTATTCTAGACAAGTGAGTTGATGAGGTTAGCTGAGAGTACCATGGGGCTTTCTGGGACAGTTTTACTACTACCACAAGTCAAATTGTCTCCTGTAATTGAAACAAAAACAACCCCTCTGACAAGTCTGCAGGGCATTTTAGGCTTTGTGATAACATACTGTACAAAAGTATTGCAGCTCTAAAATTTTGGAGATAATAGAAAATTTCTCACAGATGGCTTAGATGAAAATTGAATCAGGGGTTTTGGGATCTTAAACAACCTTATGTGATTGCTGAGGATCTTGTCATTGAGTTGCATGTATGTAGCTGGAAACAACAGCTTTGAATCTTACAGTTCTGGAAATCAGATTTCCAGAGATTGCTGTAGGGATTAGCTCTTATTGTGCCAAAAGAGTATTAGTGAGGTCGGCCCATCTTAAAAGGATGGGGCTAAGGTCAGTGTAAAGTGGAGACCAAGTAAGTTCATAATCAGATAATCATGTCATGGACCGGGCTTTGTGCACCTCGGTGAGACTTACTGAGAACTTATCTGTTACAGGAACTTTCTGACTTCACACAATTTTTCCCAAAATAGCGACAGATATGCAGTGACTTTTCTTTTATGTCTTCATAGACTTATATAATACATCATAAGCCCAATCGTGAGTCTGACCTGTGTAGCATCAGTGTTTCTCTTGCAGATTTCAGCGTTACACTCTTCTACTACATCCAATTAAAAAGTAATGAGAATAATTTAAACCCTTTGTTACTTCGAAGTCCAGCTTAATGTTTTCAGTGTCAGTTAAATTTCACAGTAGCCACTGGTTTTCCTGTAGCTCTGCTGCTGATGGGGATGATGAAGAATGTGAAGATTGGAGACCATCAGGCAGCTCATCAGTCACGTCCACCAGCACTGCCAAATTGAACCCGAGGAAGGCACTGAATCACCACCTGCCACTGAACTCTCTGCAGATACACACAATGTGTTTAAGGCTGCTGGGTAAGTTGGGATTGTTTAAAGACAGGCTAATTGTATCTTCGTAATTTCTTCCTTACACACTGATTCATGAATTCACTTGCAGGGAAAAAAAGAATCTTAAATCCTGACCAAAGTATAAACTTTTAAGTGACTTCGGTTTGTTTGATGTTCAAAGACTGCAGGGCAACTGAACACTGTGTCAATGAAGAATAATTCAGCTAAATCCTTTTAGCTTTGAAACTAGCTGCCAGAAGATCTGAAGTCTGCAAAGATAGTCTCCTAAATTTAAACCACCCTTTATCAAAGCATTTTATGAATGTTGCACAACACATTTAGTTTTGCAGTTCTAAAATATGTTTTCTCTTGAATGGTTATTTGTCTTAAAATTGTCTTATAATAAAGGGGTAGCTGATCTTTTGAAGTTGACATGGCTTTGAGGTAGACATGAAAGTTATACTGAATCAAAAACGGTTTTCTGATTATTTTTGATCCAATTCGTCTCCATTTGTATTCAGAATTCAGATGTGTTAGATAAACAACAGTTTCATAAATTTTATGTGCAAAATGTTCTTTACTTATTCTATTTTTTTTTGCACGTCAAATAGGCCCACACGTAATCAAACCTATACTCTCTTAGGTTTTTTTGTTTGTTTTCCCCCGTTTTTTAAATAAATGATAGGATAAGATAAACACATTTAATATTCTATGGTGGTGGTAGTTGGGGCCCTTGAATTTGAGAAAGAACTGCAAGTGCTGGACCAAAACAGAAATCTTTGAGGCAAAAAGAAGGTGGTTAGTGCACCACCTAAACTAAATGAAATTTATTGCTTGTGAACAGTTTTGTCATTAACCACATGTATGAAAGGCCGGTTATGGAAAACATCGAATTCACACCTAAACAATTAAATAAATATATAAATAATCAATAATAGATGAATAATTTTTTTAAAATGGAAAAATATAGAAGAAAATCAAAATGACTAAAAATGCAAAAATAAAATCTGATCATTTAGTTAACCAACTAACCAAACAAAATGAACGAATAAATAAATAAATAAATCTGTTTGAAAAAATATCCCATTTTACCTGAATTCTTACTTGTCGGATCTGTAGGTGGCGTTGTTTAGCCCCTAATTGTTGCAACGGAAGAAACACATGCACACACACACACAAAGAGAGGGAGAAAGCATCAGCACTCTGCTGCACACTCCTACCACTACACATTTCATTGTCCCAAAGCCTGGAAAGAGGAGAGTGACTGGACAGCTCTCCTCTGGTCTGAAACCTCTCTAAAGTAACAGATTGAGTTCTATTGTTGCTTTTAAACCGGCTGATTTTCCCAACCATGGAGCGGTAGTGTGAGCGCAGATCTGCAGCAGCTGTGACTGAGCGACACCTGCGCTCTCCATTCCTCTCTCTTTTGTCTCCAACATCTCCGCAGCCCACGGCCAGCAGCACACAGGAGGAGGAGAGGAGGAGGAGGAGGAGGAGGAGGAGGAGGAGGAAGAAGAAGAAGAGGAGTGGGGTGTACCTGACACCCACATCCGCGTCTCTCGCAGAAAACAGCCCGAATCGGCCGCCGCGGGCGCTTCTCTCTCCTGTCTGGCTGTGTTAACCGGAGCTTTGTGCAGCTTGGACGGGACACGTTGCTCCTTCTGTCACACTGAAAACTCTTCAAAACACTTAAATTGCAGCAAAACACTGAAAGGATCGTTAAAGAACTCCTATACGGGATTTTCTGTGGGGAAGAGGACTACACGTCAGAAGACTGAAGATGCGTCCTCCGGTGCTTCTCTGTGCTGTGCTGTGTCTGTGTGCAGCACCGGGCCCGGTGGCTGGGGCGGATAGAAGCTGCTCCTACCTGCGGCAGTTCTACACCGGGAAAGGGTTCACTCTGGCAGGGGTACCTCAAACAGAGATCTCCGGTGAGTTTTCAGGAGATAACTTCACAGCTCTGAAGTTTGCAATCATATTTAAATTACCTGGCTTGCTTTTATTACTTATGATATGATGAATCAGCTACAGCCTTTTGTGGCTTTACCTTATTGTGTGGGAATTCTTATGGCATGATCATATACAACATCTATTTGATATGTATAACTACTTTAGAATATTGTCTAAATTTGAAGGTTATTATTTCTCAGGCTTATTTATAAAGTGCTGAGACTGTGAATGTTGTGAATGACGATACTCCACCTAAAGCCAAGTTTTTGGTTACAAGACGTGTTTTGTTGTTCCAAATGGCAGGTGTACAGTCCATATGTCTCATTGTCTATTTAGCCCATCTTTACACCCTCATGCTGTACCTTTACCAAACAACACAAGTACACTGTCTCCCAGTCTATAGGCACTCCTGCACAACACTATTATAGTCTTTTGTATTTTCATTGTTGAGGGCAGGTGGGTGTGATACTCTGGAGCTATTTATTATGTTTATGGTAGTTTGCTGATTTTTACACTGTAAGTGTGAACACAGTTAAACAGAAAATACAGAAAACAAGACTTGCTTTTTGCTTGTGGCTGTTATTGCTACATTTATGTGTCCTTGGCCATT
This sequence comes from Atherinosoma microstoma, assembly GCA_037177055.1. Lineage (NCBI taxonomy): Eukaryota > Metazoa > Chordata > Actinopteri > Atheriniformes > Atherinidae > Atherinosoma > Atherinosoma microstoma. The sequence goes on along the minus strand of JBBBVU010000015.1, from coordinate 10,054,237 downwards.
TTTCATTGTCTTATTTGTTGTGGACTGCAGGTGTGGTGTGGTGTGTGTGTGTGTGTGTGTGTGACTCAGGAGATGCTGAAATGGCCTTCTGTTTGATTTACATAAACTAATAATTTAAGCTTGCCTTGGGCAATAACCAGTAACTTCTGTAGCTCAAAAATCTCCCAAGATAAACTGCTGTTGATTTAAACAAAGGAGGGAATGGTTTGGAGTCACTTTTGCTTCATTCCTGGACCCTGTCTTGTCTATCAGCTATCCAAGTCGGACAATTATGCATTTAATCAATCAGTCAATTACCCAGCCAGTCAAGTAATCAGTCAGATTGGGATTCAGTTAGTCTCAGATCACATGTCAAAGTCTCTCTATCCTTTTCTTTGGCTGCTACCATCCACAAATACTGATTAAACTGTCTTGGCCATGAGGAAAATGAAATTGAGTTGTTTTCCCCCTTTAAGGCAATCATCTGTCGTTCAGTGTCTCTTCTCATTTTTCACCTAACAATGGACAGAAAGCAGGAGCTTCACAAAAAAAGAAGAAAAAAGCGAGTCGGGTTTAAGGTGTGTGCATGCTGTGAGCAAACTGAAGGTCATTTCATGTTCTGTCAATGAAAATGCTCCTGTACAGGCTTGTGAGTTATTAATATTGGATGTGTGTGCGTGTGTGGGTGGGTGTCTGAATGAGATAGACCACTGCGAATACAGCAGATAAGAGTGAAACTAAAGAGGGACAGAGAAAAGGAAAGAAAATAGATAGATAGTGAGGCAGGTTAACAGAGATGAGTGAGTCACTCAAGGTCTCCGTTGAGGCCTCACAAACAACTGTGGAAAACACCCAGCATGACTCCCTCCCTCCTTTTGCATTAAAACTCATGTTTTATTGACAGATGAAAAACACAAGGCTTCAGGCACTTGGAGCTTGATCTGCTCTGGGGTCTGAACTTTGAGCAAGAGTTCCCAGAACAAAACGATGGAGACAGATGCACAATTTGTCAGTCAGGACATAGCCTGCTAAATCCTTCTCTGGTACCTCTGGTTGGTCATTTTAGCTTTTGAAGAGAGAGCTGTATCAGGGTCAGTCTGGAGGATGGGTAAATTTCCTGATGTAAACAGAATTTCAATGCAACTGTATGCTTACGGGGAGAACTTTTGCATATAGAGTTACCCTTTCAGTCATTTCGTTGGATACCTTTTCTGGATGTTTAATGTTTGGAAGATATCAACTGTTAGCATTCTCCATTTAAGTTTTTGAACTTACCTATTTTTCTGAGAAAGCATGCAGTACAATCATAGGGATAAAAGTTTGTAAGTTTCCATTTGCATTATGTTCTATGGTTGATAAATGAATTGAATATAAAACATTCAAACATGATGTTTCTGTCACTTGTCTGAATTTAGAGCTCTTGAAAGAACAAGCTGGTCTCATTTTGTATGGGGTTTTTGCTTTTTCTCATTACTTGTCACGGGCTGCAGGCCATTTTAACAGCATAAAAGACACTTGAAAAGCTTTAAATGTATATAGGTGACATGCAAACTTTACCAGAGGAGGCATTTACTACCTATGCAATGCCGTGAGATTATGTTGGAATTACAGATTAATACTTTGCTGGTTCAAGGAGATTTTATGCACATGAACAAGAAAAAGAAATGTTTTCCCATGACTTTAATTCAGATTCATTTAAATGTATATAAATGTGTCATAAAATATGTTTTGCCTTTTGTCCTGCCTGTAACTATGGTGATGTTTAAGAACTGTTGGAATCTCAGCTCATTACAGGTTACAACAGTTGTATTATAAACAAATTGAAGATGAATTTCTGCTTCTTTTACTGGAGGGAAACCAGGGTCCCGCTAAAAGATCATTCTTTTTGTAATTAGCAGCATCCACCCAGTCATACTTTACTTCTGTACTTTGTCTCTGTGCATTTTACAGATCAACAGATGTTTCGATCATGTGACCTTCCTATGTGTGTAGCAGACTCACATTTAGAGGAGCAAACACCTCACTAATGACTTTGGACAAAACCCAGCTGTTGCCATTCAAGAATTTTTTACAGTTAACACTGTTTGCAGAGCATTACATAGAAAAGGTTAACAACAGCTTAGTGTGACTGTCCTCTTTCCCGATATCTCCGGCACGCAGATGCTGACTTTAATTAAAATCAAATAATATGCAACCTCTAGTGGTTGTGTAAGCAACTGCATATATATAGTAAAAATGCCATCCATGGTGATAACTCATGTGTAGTATTTTAGCTCAAACCATGCTTGCTTTTTAGCTCAATCCAAGTAGTTGTGATGTTTAACCCCGGACCAAATGATGGTACAACCTTAAGCCAACCAGGAAGTAACAGTTGCTTTGTTGTCATGGTTGACAGATTACATGTTGGTTTAATTTTCATGTAGCATAAAGTCCTATGCTTGAAAGCACAGTGAGCACCATCCACCACCTCAACCCTCCTTTCTCCTGATGAGGACTTTGTGACTTGTTAAACAAACAACTTGACAGTGATATCTGCTCCATTGTGGAAAAGCTAATGAGTTTTATTTCCCTCCTGCCTCTTGTAGGCACAGTACTTTACATTATGTTGTTATGGGTTGCATTAATGGGGTATGAGCAAACAATCTCTATGACAGTTTCATTTGGAGGACTTTAATCCTCAGAAGAAAAAAACACTTGCAGGATGATCGTTACACGAAATTGGTCCGTCGGTTAGTCGGTTCCTGACTTGGTTAAATATCTTTTTTATTAGTAGCCCTGCGGAAGATCCTGCAAATGTTCCTGTTCCTCACAGGATAAATTTCATCTATTATTTTCCCCCCGACTTTAGATTCAGCACCATTATCAAATAAATATCCTATTGATCTTTCACTTCGGTTCATGTCCAAATACCTGTAAAATTAACTGTTGGCATGAAAGGTGTTATTGATATGATTCTGTGTGCCTAATCATGGTGTAATTTCTAATTACAGATAGCACCCACACTGTAGCGCTAACTATCAGATTATTTTTCTTACACTTGGACAGATTTAGCTGAAGCAATCAAAGCCGAGTATGTACGTCCCACCCAATCAGCACTGAGTGAAGTGCACTGGATGTTGGAGGGCAAATAGAGTGATTTCCTCTTCATACTCTACATCCCTGTCCTGCATTTTTCATTTTGAATCTACTAATATGTCAACGAAAGACATTATTAATGGAAAGTTTGCAGCTTGCAAGGCAGAGAAAACAGTTTTATTCACTATATCATTTAAAGTGTATATTGATAATCAAAAGTACTTGTCAGGCCTAAACAGGGCAGCTGACCTGTGTTTGTAAGTTGATATGATAAATATGATACTAAAATGTGTGTAGTATATAAAGCAAATGCCCTGAATTCCAACCTAGAGGTTTCAGAAAGCCTATTATCTTCAATCTTAGCTCCCATCTTTTGTCCTATAGCTTCAACACAATGTGAAGACATGAATGGAAGCTGTCTTTTCTGCTGTTTGCCTGTCTGTTTTTTGTGCCTGCAAGGGTTTTTAACTCGCATATTGTACCCTTCGCCCGGTCAATTGTTAAAGATTGGCTCGTCCTACAGCATGGATGTGTGTGTGTGTGTTTGAAAGTCAGTGAAAGCCAACACCTTCTCCAGTGAAGATACTAAGCTTCATTCACACATGCTTTGTCTGTGTGGAGCTACACACACCCATGTGATCGAGTGACACCCAGAAACAGAAGCAGACGACACAAACTGCTCACTTCATATTCTATGTAGGGAGGTTTTGACACCTGTGTGGGTTTTATGTGTGAGCTACACAGGCTACATATTGATTAGCTGTCACGTTATTTCATGTTTGAATGGCAGAGTTTCACACAGCACATAGTACACATGTTTTAGGTTGAGTTACCATTACATTAGGATGCATTACAGTGTTGGTTTCTGGCTGCTAACTTGCATGCACAAAATCTATGTTAGACACAGCACCAAGGGTGGAACAACTCAAACAATTCAAAACAGCTATTTTCCAGTTACTATTTCAGTTCAACTTCAGCCCAAATTAATTAAAAAGATCCTAAATGTGTTTCAGTAAATTACTGTTAATGTTTAGTTGATCAAGATCGATAGCTTATGATGCTAATTCTCCATTAAATAACCCATATTATGTTAATTTCCATGTTCATAATGCTATTTTATATTTTGTCTAAACTACCCAAGACTCTTCTTTTGTATTTGGAAGTTTACTGTGAGAATATAGCGAATGCTAAAAATTCATTAAAAGTCTTGTGTTTAATCGAACCTAGTACGAGTATTTCACAGCGGTTTTGAACCTGCAGTGTGCGTGAACGCTTATGAATGCATGTGAGCAAGGAAACTGATACTGTCCGTCATCTGTCACACATCACATGCTCACTCAGGCGCTCGCATCACACACCACCATGCGGAACGCCAGACACCCAGCACACATTTGCGCACACTCGCACAAACACCCACAAATTCTCTTCTTTTGCTCTTCTTCCTCCTGTGCTCTCTCTTGGTGTCTGTGTGATTCCTGGTAGTGTATCTTCAATGTTTTTCTGGACAAGCTTAGATCAGAGTGCAGAGTTGTGTGTGTGTGTGTGTGTGTGTGCGCGCGTGCGTGTGTGTGTGTGTGTGTGTGTGTGTGTGTGTGTGTGTGTGTGTGTGTGTGTGTGTGTGTGTGTGTGTGTG
>JBBBVU010000015.1:10021884-10047855 GCA_037177055.1 Atherinosoma microstoma | reverse complement strand
TATCTATCTATCTATCTATCTATCTATCTATCTATCTATCTATCTATCTATCTATCTATCTATCTATCTATCTATGAGGGGAGTAAGAAAATATCGATTTATCGAAATATCGCAAGATTTTGTGTGACGATATTGAACATGAAAATCTGTCCACCGTTTTCATTTATCACTAGTAATCATTCTTTAACCATCACCGTTCTGATTTGCCTGATTATTATTTTATCCCTAACCCTTGTATTTCCCTAATTTACGTGCCAGACAGTCAAAGCTAAAGAAATATTTAAAAAGTGATGGTTCTTATTGGAGGAATTGTTGGGGACATTGCTCCTTCAATAATACACATTTACATTCTAGGTGTGTACCCTTATTATACAGAATGACTATGAGTAAAGGCTTGGGAAGATTAAATTCCTCTAGTGTTAACATACAATCAAGACAAACTGATGGACGCAAAGGTCATCCCCCCATCCCCCCCTGCATCTCCATGATCATCACATATTAAAAGACCGGTGGGTGAAGGGGAAAAAAAGTTAAGAGGCAAACCAAGCAGCCGTTCGATGCCTTAACATCAATCTTTGCACCTAAAATCAATGCGGTGCAAACTAGAATTGCAGCTCAGTAACCTCTGGCTCTCTCTTCCTCTGAATCCTCCTGCTCTCTTTTCCCCACGCTCCAGTTCACACCTCTTCTCCTTGTTCTCTCCTCTTGCTTTAGTATTCACTTCCTCCTCCTTATCAGACACTTTATTTACTTTCTCTTCCTCCTCTCATCTTCTCTTTCTCCTGTCAGAGAGTTGAGCGTCCATCTGTTTTCCAAATGAAAAGATGAGTTGTGTGTCTGATGCGGTGGACTCTGTGGTTGCTTGGCTGCTTTATAAGTCAAGGCACATCATATGCTCCATGGAGCCATGTACACAATTTGTGTGTATTTGTATGTGTGTGCGCATGTGTATGCATATTACAGGGTGTGAATATTTTTAGAAGGGATGGAGATTTGTTGGTGCTTGTTTCAAGTTTACATAAAGTGAAATGAAATGTTGCATAACCGGCTACACTGATGCTTCTTGAGATGGTCCTATTTGAATTAAGTGACATATGAGCAGTGTTACTGCCTGCTATTTTCAGTCAGAAGGACTAGTGTATTTGTGCAACAAAGATCTAAAAGTTTTAGATAACAACATAGTATGGGTTTTAAACTATTACTATGCTTCTTAGTTTGCATTTTAACTGAGAGGGAATGGAGGTTACTGACCTTACATTGCAGAAGTCATTCAGACCTTAAACAATACAAATAAATAAAGTGACATAACATGCGATCTTATGTCTCTATGAACCTCTGTTGCTGGAGCGTTTTTAAATAACTTATAACGGTGACTAAAGGAGTGGATTAGCTGTGCCAGGTTAGCAGAGCCTGCGTTTCAGCTTTCACAGCTACATTTAGCTGTCATACATTGTGACTTGTAATTTCAGGGAACTATATGAGCGTAGTCTCCTCACCGAGTTATGTTTAAACACAGGGAATGCAGAGGTCTTACAGTATGCTGCTTTGTATTTCACTAATATTTGCGATTCAGTAAACCACTGCAGAACCGAACCTCCTTTACTTTGTTTATGATGAGGATTAATTGTTGCAATTTAAGCCTGTGCTGCTCTATATAAAAGGAAAAAGCCAATAAATACTTTATAACAAAGTAGGTTAACATGTAATGTTTACCCCTCCAGGTAAACATTACCCTCTAGTGGATTTTTTTATTTTTAAATCTTTCAGTCGGCAGTGGTCTTTTGACTTTCTGTCTGCACAAATTAATGTTTATGACTAAGTGTGGATGCAGGGATTCTGCTCCTTTTTGTGTTCTGTTAAAAATAAATCAGCTCCTTTGTTTTTAACCAGTTCTGTGCAACATAATAAAGACTGCGACATCTCGAAGGGAAAAGGAAACTTTTTCATTTCTCAAAACACAAATACTGATTGCTTTTAGCAATCAATTTACGTTATTGCAAGTAATATGACTGATCTGAATGTGTATTTCTTTTACTTGGAATTTTGGAGTTATAGTGTGTCTGAAACAAAAAATATTCAGGATACTTATTTAGGTTTATGCAAAACTTTCATAATATATTGTACACATAATATATTCCTTATTATAGTTTTCTTTGCTTGACTTTTGTTTTTTTAAGAAAATATTTAGTCCTTGTTGTTATACTGTAGAGATGTTTTTTGTTGCCCTATAGTGTCCTGACTGAGAGGTCACAACCACTTACACATGTCCAACACATGCATGCACGCTACAATGCTGATAGGATCAGCGTGGAGGGTATTATCGAAGGTAAGGCTCATTGAGTTTGATTGGGTGTCCATGGTAAGCATATCTGTCACGGCTTTACAAGGTAGAACACAGACTTGGCATCAACTTCCAGTAGCAAATAAAGGAGATGATCATGTGTGATTGAAGTTCTTGAAGTGAAACGGTGATTGATTTTTCGGCGGCGGAGTGGATTTAAAAGGTTAAATCAATGCAACTTAATTCTGTTGCTTCCACCCAGCATGAATCCCAATGTTTAATGAAATGACCAAATTGATAATTCACAGACGGTTAAGACACACAAGGGGCTACTGCATATGTTAGCTATTTCTTCATTTTTTTCCTTTTTCATTATACGTTTCAGCATGCTAAAACCAGACATAGGCCTATAATTAGACCTGTTGCCATGAAAATCCCGTCCCTGTGCACACATGCAGTGTTTATGCTTTTCTCTGTTCTCTAGAGGCAGTCTCTCTCATACTTTTCATCATTTTAACCTCTCGCGTGTCAGCTCAGAAGTTATTTAACGTTATTTGTTATTATTTCATGGCAATTCTGCTTTATTACATACTTTGCTGCTGGGAGTAACACATAAGCTAATATGAAAGAGGTGATGTAGGGCATAAAAACAGCTCTTTGGTATTGCAACATTTTGAAGGCATGGTGTGCGTCACATTCAGACAATACACCAGAGTCTGTGTGACTTTTTTAAATATACCACACTTTTCCCAGTAACTCTGTAGCTGTACATGCTGAGTTTTACCCTTTAGCACTATGTGGAACAAAATAATGATATTCTGTAAACAAACTTCTAAGTAAAGGAAGAACTTCTCACTGTGAAGTTAAAATAATTTTCCTCCCTTTTCATTTAAATCCCTTAATGTTGTGCTTTAAAAAAACACATTCACTCAGTCTTGCATGTTTTCTGGCTTATTTTTAGTGTTGTAAACCTTGAACATCAACCAAGACTATGAAAAAAAATTACCATAAAACCTATTGTAGAAAGGGACTGTGTGGCTATTTAGCATTTAATGCAAAGAATGGATGTAATGAGAAGCTAGCACAAGCCATAATAAGCAGTGAGCAAGTGGCCAACAGCCATCAGGAACCGGCCCAAAAGCCATACCCACCTGCTCAGCAGGAGGAGTGGCTTCTAGTCACGCCAACCCTAGTCAACTTCTTTTTGCAGTCATCATTAGCCTCTCACTGCATGGTGAGCAGGAAGTAAGAAGGCAGCTAAGGGAACCAAGTGGACATTGTGTTGATATATTTGTTCACTCAGCAACTGAAAGTGTCCATGTTTCTGTGCAGTTCATTTTACAGTCACTCAGAAACATACAGCTAGTGACACAGGCAGCCATTGAATGCATTTACCATCTCCCACGCAATTCACACATTGTGTACAAACTGAAGCTATTAGCAACTTAGCCTTTAGGGAGACTAAGATGGACAATAGTGTAAGCATCATTTCCTTTCTCGATATTTCCAGTGGGATGTTTTCTGCCTCAGACTGACATAACCCGTAATTTTGGATAACTGCAGGTAATGAACATATTTACCAAACAGAAACGTCCTGCTGTAATCTTTGTTGTGGTAGTTCACCTTCATAATCTGGCTCATACATATACTGCTGGATTTTAGGTGACGTTATGCTCAAAAACAGTGATTTTTGTCAAAGTAGCCCATTGTTCAAAAAGCTTCTTGATTGGACAAGTCCCAATTATGCTTCTGACCTCTCAGCAGGCCTCCAACCAATCAGACAACACCTCACCAAAATCCCCTTCTGTTCAATAGACTTTACATGCAGCCAATAACCCTTTCATAACCGGAATATTAGTAATAACCCGGTTGCGCACGGCCATGTAAACACCTGCAGAGCAAATTGTGTTCTGCGCATGTTCTATCCACAAGGACTCTTGGTCTTTTAAATAGTAAACAAAAACAAATACTGCTGGTGGGTCAGCACCAGCAGCAAAACGTAAGCAAAAGCGACTGCTATCGGTCCCAGATAGTTCATTTTCCGCTTACTGTTATTGTTGTTGCCATGGACACAGGAAGAAGCGGGTCGGGGTATTCCAATTGATTGTAACTATCATGTATACAGAAGTAACTCTGTCTGCTCATGCATGTAAACGGGGAATTCTAAAAGTCTCAGAAACGGGAATATTGAGCTTACCCCGAATATTGATGGCATGTAAAAGTAGTCAATGTTTCCCTTAATGAGAAAGCTCTAATTCGGAAATGTTTACAGCCCATTTGGAGTATTGATAGGGGCAAAGCTAATCTACAGGTACCCAAGATTAAGAATTAAGTGAGTGGAAATGATCATACCAGGTTCCCTTTAATCTTAACTGGTTTTGACAAACTCCCTTTAAGTGGAAATGTTCTACTATTGTCCATGTGTAAGCTTTAAATGTCAGCTCTCTCACTGACTTACACTGTTTAGATTCATTATCAACAATTGCATATTTGGCCATGCCCTCTAACTTGGCAGACAAAACTTGATTTAGATCAATGGTTATCAACCTATTTTCCCTGAGGACCCCCTTTAGACAAATACTAAAAAGCCATGGACCCCCGGCCCTACCTCGTGCTGAAACCATGCTTGGTTTTATGCTTTCAGAAGTGAAATTCTCACCATAGATCCTGTATTCTGGCTCAGTCCTGTCCTTCCATGAAGCCAAAGTTAAATTAACAACATATAACCTTACTTTTTTTTTTTCTTAGAAAAGGTACAATATGTAGACATTAATCCCAATGGCTCTGAATTGTCAAAGCCTTGGGGACCCCCTGTGCTCTTCAGGGGACCCCCTTGGGGGGGTCCTGAACCCCAGGTTGGGAACCACTGATTTAGATCACTAGCTTTATATAAAGCATGGATAACATGTCACCACCTCCTATCGTTGAACAACAAGGCCAGATACAGTTTCTGGGTTTCTTGCTCGGATGATTTCAGTAACAATCAGAATTTATGAAGAAGTGAAGATGAGAAGAGTCATTACATTTATTCATTCAGCCATTATTTAAATCCTGAGAGTCAACTGAAGGCATGCTCTCATTTTCAGTCATGTTCAAAGAAACAGAAATCAGACAATAAATGAAGTCTTGCTTTCTTATCATTATGTAGCAACACATATAGAGGTAATCTTGTTTATCCAGCTGTGTAGCCACATATTAACTACTATTTCAGGATAAATTGTTGTTGGCAGCGTGTTAAGACTGAACATGATCATTGATAAAAATGACTTACTGTAATGTGACAGAAACTATATAGGTGAAAAATTTACTAGAGGGATGTTTTATAGACACTAGATTTTCTTATAGTGCTACCAGTTCAAGGACTGCTTAGATAGAATGTTCTATACTTTCTCAGCACATCCTTCTACAGGAAGAGGTATCCAGTGCATGTGCAATGGGAATCAAACAGTATACTCTGACAATCAGAATTTACTAGCAACCAATAAGGTGTGTTGAGAGAGACAGATTGGGCAAATACAACACATATAGGTAAAAAGGACAGATGAGAAGTTAGTTGTTAAAGGCTGACCCACTGAACTATAGGCAGCATCACATACTGGAGGATGGTGTTGGGTGAAAATGTTTATGATTGTTTTTTTTTTTTATAGAAGGGTACTACAGTCTATAATGACTGATTATGTTTTGTTTTTTTCTTTTTCATGTTAGTTGACTTACAGAAGCCTGTGAGGATGATCCATTTCTTATATGTTTGCTTTTTCAATTAGTTTCCTCAACGAGCATAACTACTGACTTATGCTTAAAAAAATCAAAGATGTGGGCAGGAATTTAACTGATGTGATGGACCACTAGCTTCACGCTGCAACAGAGATATCCAACTGATGTCTTTTCTTACTTCATTCAAACTTCCAGTTTCAGTTGGAAAGCACATGGGCCTTCTCCCTGCTGCTCTAATCAGGCAGTGTCACACTCATTCAGTTTCTTCACTGTTCTGACTCTGAAGACTTGACCTGGAAACGACCGACCTCAGGCTGTGACCTAATGTGCGCCCGACTTCAGAGATTTGATGACCCCTGCTGAGAAAGAGCAAGAATGGAGGATCTGCCTCTAATGTGCCCCTATGTGCCCCTTCTTCACACACACGAGCTTTCATATGTTCTCAACTCTCATTCACCACCTTACCATTGCTGCTACCACCACTTTGCTGTTGGTTTAAAGCTGATGACTAATCTCCTGCTAATCCTGGCCATTTAATCTATCCATTAGAAGTTATTACCTTATACCAAGTCTTCTAATGCACTTGCTTACCACACACTGACATATTCCATATTTGCATCCCTCTTTATGACTTTTGGTCCTATTGTGCATGTTTACATTTCCAGAAACTTAATGCTGAGGACACATGAGTCTTCTTTTAATTCTTGACAGAAGCAGAGCAGTCTGCTGTTAACAGACAGCTGTAGAAAAAGACTAATCCCTACAGGCAGAGAAAGCTGACATGACCTTTGGCTCCTACAGAATTATCCACATACTTGCACAAATGTGCACACTCTCTCAGACAGATGCTGACTCTTTGCTGCATGCATGGCATGCACCAGTTGGTACGTGTGGAGATTTTTCAACAGACTGAGTGAATGGGAGTAAAAGTAGTAGTTAGTTTAATAGCCTTTAACTGCTCAGAAATTACATAGAATTATGGTATTATACAGTAGAGCTGGTGCCATATGAACACACAATAAACTGGGCAGCAGACAGAGCTGAACCGTGGGTTGGTGGGATATTTTTAGTTTGGTGAAAGTTCACTCAAAACATGGCTTGCCTGGTCGCTGTTTTCTTTTTTGTAAGACTGTCTTTCAAAATTTTTGGAATCTCACTTTTCACATTTATCTGTTTTGAACTGACTCAGCTTTAAAGCACATTTGCTGAACAAACATACTGATATGTTTGACAGTAATTAGTGTTTTGCATGTAATATTCATCGCTAAGGTGTTGCAGAGTAGTGTTACAGAGACATTGAGCAGAAGAGAAGCGCAAAATTGGAAATGTAAACTGCCAACAGACAGAACATTATGATTTTTGGATAAAAATCTTTTCGCCACTGTGACTTAGATTAAAAAAAAGATATCTACACAGGAATTGGCATAATTTTAATACAGATATTTACATCCCTTCTCAGGATGGATTTGATTCCTTTTTTAATTCTATCTTCTGTTAGCAGAGGATTTTCTCTACTTTTTGTATTCTATTTAGTTCAAGCTGCAAGACAAGCAGCATCACTGATTTTCATGTTGTTGAGAACTGTAGCTAAATAGCTTCGCTTGCTGAGTTACAAAACTTCAGCATAAGCAAGTTTTTGAATTAAGTGCCAATCATTTATAAACTTTCAAAATCACAGGAAAAAGAAAACAAGCTACAGATTTATAAGGCACTTAGAAGTCAATTATGGCTTTTACATTTACTCTTTCCCCCCTTTTTCTCTTGGCTTCTGCCTTTGCCACCATCAATGTTTCTTGCTCCCCTCCTTCTTTCATTTCTATTTTATTGCCTTCTCATCCCTCCCTCCATCTCCCTCTCCTCACCCATCATTACAGCTCCTCTCCTCCTCTGCCCTCCCTCACTTTTTGGTGGATAGTAAAAATGTAAAAGTGTACTTTGGGAGGAAGGCCATGTGGGACGTTAAATCACATACAGGTGGTTTTAAATTGTGAAGAGAGTGTGAGATGGAAACACACACACGCAAACACACACACACACACAGACGTACCATCAGACCCTCATTTAGGTAGCAGTAATTCGCCACAGTAAGTGACAGGGTTATTGTAAGACGCTCATTAAGAAAGGGAAGCAGTGAATAAACGTCTGACTGAAGGGAATAAATTCAAACCACTGCACCACTTTTACTGCTCAGCAATAAGCTGCTTTGATGTGGTGTGTGATGGCAGAGTGAGGGCAGGCTCAGGGCGTGTGTGTGTGTTCAAACGGAGGCCATTATAGCACTGATTTAACTTTTTATTTGTAGAATGATCAGAGAAGTGAGTTTATGCTCTGCATATGCAACATTTGGGTGCACTGTACCTTTTTTTGCATCTGTTGTTACAACTGCGATGGTCAGAGGTCAATTCAGTTACAATAAGATGGGTTGTTGCCACAGTAACACAGTGCAAGGTCACTTCCTGTGACAAACTTTCATCTCAGCAGGAGAAAGGGAAGTTAGGAGAGATGGAGGAATGGGTGAATGCAAGGAATGAGGCCATGACATTGGAGTGAAATAGTGGGACGGATGAAGAAGTTAAACACATTTTTTTTTAAGAGAGGACTTAAAAGGAAGGATGGATGGATGAAAGGATGAGGAGATTTCTTTGCGGGAGATGGGGTTAGACAAGACGAGAGGGAATTGGAGTGAGACTGAGTGGGATCAAGTGGGTGAATCTAGTATCTACATTATTCAGTTTTTGCTTTGTGGGATGCGAGAGTGTCTTTTTCACAATCTTACTTACTATATCATCATGAGGTAATACATTTACGGTAGTTTGTTCATTGACTGAAAATATTAAGAAAAAAGTACTTGAATATTATTTTATTGACATCGTTTTACACTTTAAAATACTTTGAAGCAGTTTGAATTATTATTGCCTGACAGCCAACATATTGATGTTTACTCAAGCAAATCCAAATGTCAATTAAAAAATTAGGCGGAAAAAACACAATTTTCCAAAAAGTGAAAACAAGAAACTTACCATTTTATTCCATCCATCTAATTTTATTGTCATTCAATCCAATTATTTTATTGAATGTTTCACCTCAGGACAACTTACTTAACTGTCGAGGCCATCCAGAATTAGAGACAATGTGTCAACAGTGATCTAACAACCACAGCTGACAAGAGTGACGGCCCAACTTGCCAATTCTTCTAAATAGTATTGTTTTGTCAGCAGTTAAAAAAAGGGTGAAATACGTTCCAACACCTGGAAACGTGTCATTTAGTTATGCTTTATAGTGTGCTGATTCAGCTTCAGCGTATAATATCCTGACCTCTGAGAAAGATTAGTCTGCAGTGTCGGTGCAGGTTAGATGTGTGATGAAGCACTTCTGCTGCAGCTGACGGTGTAATTAGATTTTCATGTTTCATTTAACCTGCTAGATGCCTCAACAGTCTCAGCTATTGGAAGCATTTTTTGAGTTTCTCATGTAAAACAAAATTGATCTATTATTTTTCTTGGTGCAGAAACGTTAAAATTAAAGAGTTCAACCAAAACACATTTTATTGTAAGCAGCTAAGCAAAGTTCAGCTGTTTAGATAAGTAATTGTAATTAAACATCTAATTTAAAAGTATTTTTTCCAAAACATTGCAGCAAAGTCTGTGAAGCATCAGTTTGTTAAATCAGAAAACTGAACTGTGACAGTGTGTGTTGATAAATGTATGATGCATATTCAGAGCTGTGATGTATAAGAGTGCAAAGGTATTTTAGATATATGTGATATTAATGTCTGAACCATTTATTTAGTGTAACCTACATCTTAAGGGTATTTTTTAATGTGAGTGTCATTAAATGGCTATCTGTTTCACTGAGTGAATGTGTGTTTTTGTGTTGCTTTGACACATAAAAGCTTATACTGCACATTTGCCTATAAAGTGTGTGTTTTGGTCCTCGTGTGGTGGTTCTAGTGTGTCTGGTGACCCTGATCCATCCTAACAAGGCCACAAGGGGAGGAGTGCATGTTTATGATTTGTTCTGTTAAGCTCCAAAACAGTGAGGACAATAAGCCCTTTTACATTTAGCAGAATTAATCTTACTCCACATAGCACTATTGTTACATTGTGTGTAGTACATTATATGTTATAGCTGGCCAGCCAATCAGACACAGAAATATTGATAGAATTTATGACTGCTCTATAATTCAGTATTTCCTTTATTTCGCAAAGCTAAAAAAAAGAAAAGTAGGAATGGAGCCCTTGATTTTTAGGTCATTTTGGGCTGCATGGTCGTTAGCTCAGCTGCCTCGCAACAAGACGGTCAGTGGTTTGAGCCTTGGCCAGGGTGGGGTTCAAACAGGGGCCTTTCTGTGTGGAGTTTGCATGTTCTCCCCATGTTTTGTGTGGGTTCTCTCCAGGTACTGTGGCTTCCTTCCACAGTCCAAAGACATGCATGTTAGGTTAATTGATTATTCTAAGTTGGTCTCTCTGTGCTGGCCCTGTGATAGACTGGCGACCTGTCCAGGATGTAATGTACCCTGCCTCTCGCCTTGTAAATGCTGGGGTAGACTCCAGCTCCCCCATGGCGATGAATTGGAATAAGCGGCAGAGAAAATGGGTGGATGTTTGACGTTTTTCATAGTAAAACCACAATATAAACCACATTAATGTCTGTGCTGTAAGTGTGATTATAGCCATCAGGTGATTAACTTTTCTGAAGATAAAGTCTAAAAGTAAAATTAGTCTAATTGTGTGAACTTTTAGCCCTGAATGATTCGTTAGGTTCTCTCAGGTAAGGTGTTGGGCATTAATCTTGTTTTTTTTATAGTGTGTACATTTAGCTACTAAACAAATAGGTAAGCATATGGAGAGAGAGTTAGCTTTCCAACGCCTGTGAAGCTTAGCTTACCTCATTTGTCTAATAGCTAAATGTCCAGTGCTATTAAACTGTCAGTTTGTGATTTAAAAGAGATTAAGGCTCACTGTTCTCCATGTTTCTAGTCTTTTTTACTAACTACCAACGCACTGAAAGAAGTGAACGAGTGCATTTGCTGAAAAGTGCATAATGAAAAGACTTGAATGTAAACAGTTACATCATTAGGAGCTGTAATTGAAATAAAACACACATCAGTTGATGTAAGAATCTCATTAGTAAAACACACTTGGAAAAACAAGATTAAAGCCCAACACCCCACCCGAATGAACCTAACAAATCAGTTAGGGCTGAAACACTTCCCAAAAGATCAATTCAAGTTTACAAAATCAGACTAATTCGTTGTTCTTATTAGATTTAATCTAGCATGGCAAAAGAGAGAGTGGCTATCCGCCCCCTAACGAGTCACTGCCATGCCTGATGCATGATGGTTAACGTTAGTGCTGACCATTTTATGCATCATATTGCACCAGTTTTTTTTTTCATGTGCTTTTTTCTGTCAAAATACTATTCAATGTGGGAGCATTGTTAAACTTTAAATTATCCATACATTTTCTAATAGTCCATAAAGTGAAATGTGAGTACATTGATGACACAATATAAATGAATGCATCTTGATTACATTCAGTTGATAAATGCAGAAAATCTGTAAATGATTAAAATACCTGTCTCAGGCTGCATGTTCAACTATTTGATTAGAAACACATTCAGTTTTCATCCTTAACTCAAAGCAAGAACAGTTTTTTTCCATCACATTTTATATTATGAAAATGTTGCACTAGTTGTTATGGTAACAAAAGATGCTTTCTTAAGCTTTTACAGCAAACACTGCTTGAAAGGAGGCTCTTACTGGTGTCATTCCCCTAACATTCTTCTTCGCCAGGAAAATCTATGATATTTTTCTCAAAAATCCCCTGTTCTTTTAGATCCTAACTAAAAAATGAGCAAGATCACTCTCCAATGAGACAACGCCCTAATTAACTACTTCTGGAACAAACAAAATCTTTCCCTGAACACAAAAACACATTTTACTAGAGGGCAAATACAAATTATGTGATGATAGCCAGAAGTCAAACCAGTAAGTATCCCCATGCCCAACAGTAAAGCCAACACCATGCTGCCGCAACACAGAGGAAAGTTTAAGTGAATTCATAATTGAGTGTCAGTGAGGTAAACAGAGAGCTGTTTAGACAAATTCATGTATTAAAAATTTTATTAAATCTGGGTGATGACTAAATATTGATTCAGCTTCTTGAAAATTTGTCTGAGAGTTTTGGTTTAGTTCTGCTTTAGTTAATGGTGACAGATTATACTTTTAGATCAGAGTTTCTAACTTCCTGTCACTGCATGGCTTTGATTCACACTTCCTGTCAAGCCTGCAGGGTGGTACACATTGCCGTTTGTCTGCTTGGCACGTGTGCTGAGGTTGGCTCACTTGTCAAGACGGGTTCAGGTATGTTGGGGCTGCCATGAAGAATGTGGAGAAAATAAGTGGGACAGAGCAGAAGGGTGTAATGCCAAGAAGGAACGGTTAGCCAGATGCTTTTGATGGAGAAAGGAAATGGCTAAGCACTGTTGTCTTGATGTGCTCTCCATAGCGACAGGGGTAGGCTGTTATATGTCTGCAGGCAAAACCATAAACAAGTTTTGAATTAAATGGATTCACTAATGATTAAGTGCAAAATACCCTGCAGCAGAACAAGGTTCTTAGGTCTTCTAATGCCGCTCTTAGCCCCAGGTGGGCGGTGAGAATCTGTGTGAAAACTTGGCATAGTGATCACCATTAAATAAGTTTATCCTCATGAATATAACATCCAACTTTTCCTCATAGTCAGTACTAAAAAAGAAAAAAAATACCATGTCCGCCTAATGAGGTGAATAAATCCCGTTCCCCTACTAATAAGCAGGGCAATCCTAGTTTAAATGGATTTTGCTTTGACAGCATGTTCGACTTTAAAGAATCTGTTGTCAGTTTGACCCACAGAGCTGCTCATATATTTTAAGTTGACTGACTGGATGTATCGACTGGAATATTTGACAATATATTAACTTATAACTTTGAAAATCTGCGTCTTTTAAATTGCCATTGTGTTTTTTTACTGCTTTGATTTGTCTTATTGTAAGCAAAGTATAGGTGCTTTGAGAAAGAGATTACATTAGTGACCCAATTACACATTCCCAAAGAAAATGTTATAGATTAAAAGAAAGTAAACATAACAAACTATTGTATATAAATTTGCATACACTGGAAAGTCTTATGTATTGCAGTTCTCACATCTACATTTAAGAACTGAGAAATTTCTGTTTTTTTAGAGAATCTGACTGGATGACAAAGACAGGTAAAGTCAATTATGAACATAATTTACTGGTATGTTAGCTGACTTTGTTAAAACTAGTTCGTCTGAAGCAGAGTGTGTTTGGCAGAAGCTCCCTCGGATATATTTTGATTGCACATATTCAGAGAAATGGAATGCATGTAAAACCACAGTAAGCAACCAGTGATTGACAAAATCCTGGAAATCCATTTGGTATTCTATCATAGCTTGTCAGATCTCCCCTCATCAAAGAATCTTTTCTCATCTGAAAAAAGGCCCTGGGCAATCGGGAATGAATTAAGTCAATGAGGGTCCTATATACAGTAGTACAAACCCGTAGATGTATCTGTTCACACCCCAGGATGGAGACTTAACAAAATGTATGCTGAAGCCCAAGGGCAAACACTGTGTGAGTAACCAAATAACCTACAGAGGCTGTTTTTATTTGACCCAGATCTCCTCTCACTGTGGAGCTAATTTCTCCTGTGCTCTCCTCTCCTTGTTTACACCCTTTTTAACAGCAGCACTTAGCAGCTGTTTTCCTTCAAGGCTTTGCACAAAAACAGTTTCCACCATTCCACCACTATAAACACATGGATGCACACAGCTTCCCCATTTGCCATCATGAAACTTTTGAGCAAGGCACTTACTTTCAATAGCCTCCACTATGCTGAACCCTCTGCTGTTTAGTGCAATGCACTTTTATGCATGTGTTAGCAAGTTTGCAAGCTTGCTTTTTGAACATGTGTTATTGTGTCATCAGTGTGCTCTCATCTGTCTCCAAATAAATTAAGGTTTTATAGCAGGATGCCAGTTGCTTCCATTACACAGAAACCCAAGAATGCTATAAAACATATGTGTTTGTAGTAAATGCCTCATGTTGTCTGTGTTGATAAGCACAGCACTGCACATCCATCAGAGATAATACAAACGTTAGATCTGGTGCATGAGCGTCCTATGCTATGAGGCGTCTGCTGATGTGGTTTTAAAATGCTGGTTTTAATTAATGTTTCTCAAGTCCAAATCTCACCGAACCAGTTATGATATCAGCCTTCCCAGCAATGACAAAGTGGCCCTTTTTCATGCCTCTCATGAGAGTCTGCCATGTAGTATGAATGCACAACATGGGAACTGAAGTGGGCTATAATGATTTTTTTCTCTTGAAATAACACATGCAGCCTTGTAGCAACTCTGACACATCTACCACAAGGCTAATCAGCAACAGCTAAGGAATACAGTTCCACATCTCTAAGATGATTTGCTGAATATAACTACAAGAAGGGAAAAAAGACTGCACAGGCCTTCGTGTGGTTAGGATATAATTTTGCACAGACACGGGACCGTTGCTGATAAAACAGGGCCATTTTTGTTGCAGTGTCATCTGCTCCTGGAGTACAGTATGGTTTCAAAGATAAATTGCATTGGCGACTGGTCAGAAATACTATGTGTTTACTGAATCTACAGTTATGATTGTAGCCTGAAATGGTATATATCAGTGGTTCTCAACCTATTTTCAGGACCCCCTTAATGGAACGATCAAAAAGCTCTGGACCCCCTGCCCGCCACCTGTTGAAACCATGATTGGTTTTATGCTTTCATTAGCTAACTTCTCACCAGAAATGATACATTGTGGCTGACTCTTTTCCTTTGATAAAAACCGAAGTTAAGGTAATTACCAACATATAGCTTTACTTCGTTATTATTTTTTTTTCAAAGTAAGGGCAAATCATCTGTACTGTGGCATTATGTGCATGTCTCATTAATGAAATGATGCAAAGTTAATGTTTTCTTGCTCCCAAAACACTGGTTCCATGTGAATGAAACACCCAAATGATAAAAACTTAAGTGAACACACCTGAACTCATCTCTGTGTGGACATGGCCTGAAATTAAATCACACAAGCTCTGAACAGTCAAAGCCGCGAGGACCCCTGTGCTCTTTGGGGGACCCCAGGTTGGAAAGCACTGGTATACATAATTAAAATCTTCAGAATTTTAGCTTTCCTATGGTGTGTAACGTGTAGGTATTTGGAAGGTAGCCTGAGTGAAATACATTTTTATTTGTCACGTCCCACCCACGGGAAGTCTGGTACCAATGGATTAACACATATTTTTGTTTGTTGGAAAATTCTCTCCTCTAGGTCTCTTTTATTTGATTGAAAAATTTAATCTTTATCTGGATACAATTTGAAGAAATATCTCCAACTAAAAGTTGTCAGTACTGAACCACAGCATGCCAAGCACTGCGCCTGACCCCCCCCCATATCCTCCTCATCCTCATCCTTCTTCTTTTTCTTAATCTTCTGCTTTTTCGTTTCTTTTTATTCTTCTTTTTTGCTGTTATTAAGCTGGATGTGCAGAAGTAGTTTTGACATTATGTTGCTAAAATGAAGTATCTAGATTCAAGTCTATAATGCAAAGCATGAATGTGTCTCTCAGTGTTAATGGTGCCTTCACGGGTGTGCAAGTGTCACAGACTTTTGAACTCTGGATGCAGTATCTGGAATTTCTTTCTTTATTTTCATTTTTTAATTTGTTGTTGTGGTCAAATTTTAATTGAGAAAATATTTTGCAATAACAATCAAATATTAGATATGCTGTCTCTGTACTGTTTTAAATGAGGATTTGACCTAATGTAGCATCAAATACAAAGGAAAACATGTGCAGTATTGGCTCTGTGGTTGAACTGTAATAGTTCTGTGGAAGCTAGATTTAAGGTAGAAAATGTCAATATTTAAGTGGTAGGATGCAAAAATATTTGAATTCTCTCTCAACTTTAAATGGTGAAGAACAACTCAGCAAGCAAGAGATAGAATAACTTTTTTCTGTCTTTTAAAAGAATAAAGTGTCTCATCTCAGTCTGAATGGCCTGTACCTGAAATTCAAGGACTACTAAAGAAATTAGAAAAAATATTAGGTACATGATCCCTTTAATTGCAGTTGTGTTTGCAGGTTATAACTCCATAGAATTTAAAATCCTATTTCTCCATGCATTTTGTAAAAAACAACAACAAAAAAACATGAAAAAATCCAACAAGATATGAGCAACAAACAAGGTGGTACATTAGCTGCTATGCCCAGTAATACAGCTGCCACCGTTTATCTTTGTCCATGTTGTCACACTACACGCACACACACCAGCAAGTGCCAATGAAAGATTCATGGAGCGGTGATGATGAAGGCGTCTCCTCTTCTGCTCCACTTACCATGGTGGACAAATTCTGCCCTGCAACCCACGTACACACCCGCACATTCACAGGCACGTACACACATATACATACACACAGCCACAAGCCCACGACCTGTTAAGAAGGGGGAGCGCAGTGAAGCACACAGCTGTGGGGTACTTACTCACCCTTAACCTTCTCAGACGTGGGCACACAGACACGCACACAGAAAAATCCTGAGGCCTCTAATCTGTCAAGAGACGGAGATGCTGCAGACTGTTCTCTGGCTGTCTGGCAGACACTATGTGTGAGTGTGTGTGTGTTCAAGTACGTATATATATGTGTGAAAAAGATCTTCATTTTTACTTTCTCTCATGGGCATAAGAATCCCCATGCGATAAGGCAAAAAAAGAAAAGAAAATGCTGAAGGGGAAATGTTATCAAGCCTATACTCTGGTACCTTTCTGTGATCCATGCAAGTCACGATCAAGGTCTTGGGATTAGCTTGAGGAAAGAAAAATTTGCAGATTTCTTTTTCAGCAGCTTCTGTGTTTCATTGATAAACATAAAATCTTTCAAGATGGCACATTTTTTGGAAACTTTATGGCTTTTTAATGGCAAAGGTGTTTAATAGTGATTGGGGAAATAAAATACAGCATAAGAAAACTTTCAAAATCATTAAAAGTTGCCTACATAACATTTCAAGTTTTTGTTGTCTTCCAATTCAACTATTATTTATCAGGGTAGTAATTATTTTTCTTAACGAGGGGCTTAAACACACTAAAAATATCAATCATTGTTATCAAGTTTGGGATGTTGTTTAGTATGTAGTGACAACACAGAAACAGACCTGGAAGTTTCAGAGATTTGTCCCAAAAAATACATTTTTGAGTAATGTTTGCTGTAAAACCTTAACATACTTTAACAAAACAATTAAAATCAAATTCATGAAACTCAGAATCTATCAAAAACCTGACACAATATATATTAAAAAAAATATCTCTATGTGTCAGATGTAAATGTATAGAACAGACAGTTCAAGCAGACAGCAACCCAAAATAAATGAATAAATAAATAAATAATTGTGGTTACTATTTATAAACCAAATAGGCTATACTGTATTTCCTGTACAGAGTGCTTTTGTAGTTGGTATTGTGACTTAGGTAAAAGGATTCTGAGAAACCATTAATACTTTATAAAGATGTGGAAGATGCTTACAAATTCTATAAATAAGCAAAAATGGCTGTAGAAGAAAGACACTCCAGCCCCAAAATCCAATTACTGTAAAGAGTTTAAATTTTGTTTTTTACACACATAAATATCAGCTCAAATTACTGACAAGACTGATAGATTAACAGATGTCATTAATCTTATTAAATCCTCTGATTACCTCATTGTGAAACCCATACAAATCTAGTTCAATTTGAAGTGCTGCAAGGATATGTGAGCAAAAAAGTAATTTGCTGTTTCTTTTTGGTTTTTGTTTGTTTGTTTGTTTGTTTTCAAGAAACCACTTTTGTGAAATGTGATGGTAAAAAGCAGGAAAACATTCTGTGTGCACATCAATTCAATGTTACTGTTAGATATACCTTTTAACTTTTCACTATCCACATTTTAGCATCCATCATAGGCCCTACTTTTGTCAAAGTATAGCTCCGTACACACAGTCCATTACTCTGGATAGGATAAAAAAGAAAGAAGTTTCCATCTATGTGTAAATACATACTGTCTATAATATCATGCTGAACACTAGTTTGAAGATGATCTGTATTATGCCCTCTTTTACAAAGCACTGTTGAAATGAGCTCTGAATCATTTTTACATTTACTCAGACTTAGAATTATGGGCAACCTAAAGATTTTTGCATCATGATGACATTGGATGTCAAATTTATTAATGCTATTGAGATTTTTTAAGTGTAAACCAGAGTGAAAAACCTTACAGATGAGACTGAAACAAGTGGAGTTACTTTTTAAACTGTTAGATCCCTATGCTTTTGTTTGAGCTTGCTTTGATTTGAAAGTAAATGTACTTGTTCAAGAACTGGCATGTTAAATTAAAAATTTATATTAATCAATGCAATATATTCAAATGAAGGACTCTGTGTCTATGTGTACCAGGTGAACATCTGAGGATGTGTCCTCAAGGGCCAACCTGCTGTACCAGCAAAATGGAGGAGAGCTTGGCTGGTTTGAGCGCTCAAGAGACAGAGGGATTGATCAGAGAGGCCGGCAGGTCCCTGCAGGCTGCTTTCAATGCACTCTACAGGAGTTTCGACAGTAAGTAGGGTGTGTGTGTGTGAATGCATACAAGACTCTTATTAGTGCCTGAGCTCAATAGCAAAGCTTCAGAAGTCAGCCCATAGAGCGTGACATTTGTATCTTGTATATTTGCGAGATTGTGTGTATGTGCTCAGCGTTCAATATTGTAGCTTCAATAGCGGCAGTAAATTTGTGTGTTGATGAATGCGTTGCTGTGTGTGTGTGCTGTACAACAAGGGACCCCTGACTGGGTGCTATAATGAGAGCAGAGTCAGCCAGACACAATGAAATGTGATAAGCCGATCCCCTGATCTCGGGGGAAACACACACACACACATGCATTCAGTAACACACACACAAACAGAGGGGTGTCCCCTGGGGCAGTGGCTAGTTCAGCTAATGAGCAGTTGACCCACTGAGGAGCTGAGTCTGCAGATCACTGCACATCAGAGAGAAAAAGATGGAGAGAGGAAGGAGACTGAGAATTGACAGAGATAACAATACAGAAACAGGCAAATACAGCAAGTGAGAAACATGCCATTGGTACTGAGAAGAAACAGTGAGGTAAAATACAATAAATAAAGACAGAAGGAGGGCTGCATGAAGAGTAGTCATTGGAAGAGGAGGACAATATTATGAGTCTGAAGGCAGCAGGCAACCTCAGTAGCAGTAATGTGGCTGTCCATCTGGTTGTGGTTAGAATGGGCTGGCACTGCTCCACGGCCTTTGAAGCTCAAGAGTAAAGCCCAGACCATTATATTGCAGAGGCAGCTCTCTGACTCTCTTGTTTGACCTCTCTGTCACTTTGTATCTATTCAGCTACGAAGGAAATAAAAATGAAAACAAATATTAAAAAACATTTTTGGGATTTTTGTTCTGTTTGTTTTGTTTTTTTTTTTTTAAAAGAAAGAAAATTACCTTAAAGCTAATTGCACCATGGCTATTAAAAAATAATTTTCAGTAAAGAGTGAATGATATCATTGTTCTATTTAAACTGTTATTATTCACCATCTTGACAGCAAATAAATTTGTATGGCTGTACTGAATATTTCCTCCTCTTAATTTGTTCTTACCATTTTTCACACACTAAATATTCATGCTATTTTTTACCAAATTACTTACAAAATGATCAAGGACTCTATCATATCCATGTAGTAGTTGGGATTGGCTCGAGCCCGAACTACCCTGATTTGTATAAAGCAGGTTTAAGAAAAAAGAAAAGGGATGGATATATAAAAGAAACACCTTCTGGAGTGGAAAGCAGTCAGTGCCAGAGTACGCTTTCAAGGCAGTAAAGTACAAATACTAAAAAGCACTTTTTAACACACATGGCTATCAGTCCCATCTTCAGAATGTTTAGCTCGATTAAGAGTGGTGTGGACCTGTATAAACATGATAAATGGCTAATAAAGCGCCTACTATTTGCAGCAATTTGATAAATGATTAAATGACTAATTGCCCTTGCTGGTTCTAGCATGAAACTTCCAAAGTTGACATTTCAAAGACACACAGACAGACATTTAACTCCTAATAAAAACAACTAGTTTTCTCTGATCCTGGTGAAAACAAAACATATGAGTAAAGTGAAATAGGGGTTGAATTTGTCAGGTGGGCAGAAACATGACCCCACATCCGTGCTTATGTTGCTCTGTTTCTACTGTTTAAAAAGGCAACTGTCACCTGTACTGTATGTCAACTTTACAAGGTCATGATTTATCGAGCTTTCCCCCCCAAGTAGTCATCTGAATTTCATTGCTGTCTCTCCGTCTTCCATAGCCTATTTCACTGATCTGCATAGCCGCTCTGAGCGCTCCCTGCAGGAGGTGCTGTCTCCACTTGGCCCCCTGTACTCCCAGAACACACGTCTGTATGGCGATCTCTACGCCGACCTGCGCCAGTACTATCGGGGTTCTGCTCTCAACCTGGACGAGAACCTGTCTGACTTCTGGTCCCGCCTATTAGAGCGAACTTTTAAAACCTCCACCCCCACAGATGTGAGTAAAGATACTGAGAAATACAGCCTTACTCGAAATGCTAAATTTGTGAGATACAGAACAAAATTGAAAACAGAAGGCAAAAGGGTACACAAAGTGAAGAACAAAGGTCAGGAATTACATCAGTATAGTTGGATGGCAAGAACAGTATAGCTAAATTGATATTGGTTGAAGTAAAGTAAATTATACTAGAATTTTGGCAAAGTTGCAGGTCCTTTCATACCCAACTTCTTACTTATTTAATTCTAATTTCATGCTTAATATTGCATATAAATTGAATCTAATTTTCATTCATGGACATGAATAAAAAGCATGTTTGTCTTTTAACGTCTTACTGAGTGACATATTTCTCTTACATTGTGCCTGCTACTGTCATCTCTGTCCGAAAGGTCACTTTATCAGAGGATTACTTGGAATGTGTTGCTAAGCAACAGGAGACGCTGCGGCCATTTGGAGATGTTCCTCGGGACATGAAGGCAAAGGTGATCCGGGCTTTTGTCACTGCCAGGTCATTTGTCCAAGGGCTGTTAATGAGTGCAGATGTTGTCAAGAAAGTCTCACAGGTGAGTGTATGTACTTGTGTTATTCATGTTGTTTGCAGGTCACATTGTTGGGACCCACCTTCTTTCTGAAGACAACATTGTTGTCCCTTTAACATAAATGATTAAATCTAGGCTTAAGCAAGCAGTTATTATGGTTTGCACTCTCTAAGTTTCCAGGAACTACATGTAAGTCAGATAATGTTCTGTGATGTGGTTGGAAACACACGTTTCTGTTTGTGTGTGAGTTTGAGTTTTTTAATTTTTGTTGGGCTGATTCCCAGTAAAGTAGATATGATGGCTGCATGGCTGTCACACCCCAACTGCCAAAGAAAACATCTCCACCCTACAAATGAGAAACACAAAGATCATCAAAAATGAACCGTCAAACACTACCATCAGAATAAAGCTCTCATTTAGAGGCCTTACCAGACTGATGTCATGTTAAGGGTGCAATAATGTTTTCTTTTTTTTCCTCTTATCTTTTAACTCAAGGTAGATTTTCAACAAACAGTAATATCTGTGAAATCCAACTTTTTCTTCTTGTGAAACCTTGTTTTGAACGTCGCTTCTGTGATCACAACTTATTTTTAAAATTCATTTCTGATACATGAAGAGACCTGTTCATGTACTTGAATTTTCCTTAAGTGGGTAATACCTTATTGTGTACATCAAATCTCATCACCTCGCAACAGTGAAGTGACTACTGTGACAAAAATGAATGCAGAGCAGTTATGGATTAAAGATTTGAGTCAGTCAGTCTGTCCATGTGACAGCAGGTGGGAAAAATCACTGAAACATTTGAAGCAGATATCCTCGGTTTAAATAGCCCCTCTATCAGACCTCTGAGTAGTAATTGTAAAATAGCCCCTTTGACAGAAGTTGACAGTCTGTACATTTTCTAGAGAGTTAGATGGTGGGCAGGCATCACCTTCATGTTCAGCCTGTGTCCTCTTTACAGTAATGTAGCAATGCTGCCCTCTATTGTCATATTTTATCAACTTGGACTAAAGTTCCTGATAAAACATAGACATGAACAACTAAACAGTCACTTTGAAGAGAAACATTTTGAACAGCACCACCTCTGCATTTCTTGTAAACAATACATAAATGTACTCCTTCCAATACTCAAACCTGAGGTTTGTGATTCTACCTACACCAGGTTTCTCTGGGCCCAGAATGCTCCAAGGCCCTGATGAAGCTGGTTTACTGCCCCCACTGTCGTGGCCTGGCCTCCGTCAAACCCTGCTCCAACTACTGCTCCAACGTCATGAAGGGTTGCCTGGCTAACCAAGCTGACCTGGATCCAGAGTGGCAGAACCTAATAGGTGAGATAGATCAAGAATTCACTAAGTTATTCCTGAAGAAATCTGGTTATTTAATACTTTCTTAGTGACTGGAAGAAGACTGATTTTTATTTTCACTAAATAAAACAAATCCTGCAACAACTACAATTTTAACAAACAAGATTGTTTAGATTTATAGATTTCAATTATTTCTATAGTTTATAAGTGGACTGCTGTTAGACTATATGATGCACAGTTAATGCAGTTATTAAACAGAAGTTTCTCCCCTCTTCCTCTGTTCAGATACAATGATCCAGGTGGCGTCCAGTTTCAGCACAGAGCCCAGTCTTGATGTGGTTCTCATCTCCATCCCTGCACGAATTTACGAGGCTGTGCACTATTTGCAGGAAAACATGGACACATTTACAGCAAAGGTAAGATATCTTAGTTTTTCTCATCGACCTATCACCTCTTTTTCAATTCATTTGGTTTGATTTATTCCCAGATTTAATGTTAAGGAATATTCAAAATCACATTGAGGCTAAATTATAAACCTAATTAAAATTAACTAATAGGTTCATGTTATTTCTGGTTTCCCATACATGTCATTTCATCTAAATGCTTACCTTCTATTTAACATCACATTTACACAACCAGTCAAAATTTTGACAGTTTCCCATTACATTCAATTGAAAACTGTCTCCAAACTTTTGACTGGTACTGTATACTGATGATAATCTATCTATCTCTTCAATGGTATTTCATGCAGGAGATGAAACGTCCTCACTGTTTGAAACATTGGTATATGGTGACATCTAGTGGATGTTTCAGTTCTCATAACCCTGAAAAGCTTCTGCTGCATGCTTGTGTTGATTTTTTTGTTTTTGTATCTGGATGTGTGTAGGTGTACCAGACGTGTGGAACTCCAGGTGAACCAGGAACAGGAAGTCCTACCCTCCATGAGCAGAACAGGAAAAGCAGCTCCTTGACAGCACTAGAATACAAACCCTCCCCAACAGCTGGACTCAGACTGGAAATGCAGGTGTGTTCCTCTGCATATGTATGTGCTGCATGTTTTTGTAAAGCTCTTTTTTTTCTCTCATTGTTTTTCTTTGTCAAGATGATTTATCTAAGAGATTGTTTTTGTGATATTCATTTTGCCCCAAAAAGTCTTAAAGCTTTGAAAACAATTGGTAATACCAATAATTCGACCTGAAACTGGTGACAGTGTTTTGGTGTTTTAGTTTTAGTATGATTCATCAGAGTTCTGGTGATTGTCATCTATAGAGAAGATGTAAATTATGCAGCACTTTAATGCCACTAATGTGCAGATATATGTTCTTGAGTGTTGCCCAGCCTGCAAAGACATAACAGATCAAAAGCATAGTCTCCTTTTAATTAACTGCAAATTGACTATTTCCATGAATAATCAGTATCCTGCATAAAGACAGGTGGAAATGAGGTCTCCTGAGCCTTTTCGATTCAGCACTTATTCCTGTGAATTCACCATCACACACTTTTTAATGAGTCTTAATGAATGTTCAGGGAGTACAATAATGGAACAGCTGTATTAACAGCTTTTTGACCTTTTAATCAACGACACATACCCACGCTGATGTGTGCACTTGTTACCTGCTTCCTGCTTACACACGCTTGCTGCTTGCTCTCACTCTTAGGTTTTGATTTTTGTTAATTTTTATGTTGATTTATTTTCCTTTCTTACCTACAAACCGACGCACAGTAGTTTTTGAATACCTAGATCACTGGGACCAAAGCATATTGTACAGAAACTGCAACATTTTTTATAGTTCTTTTATCTTCAGTGTTATGTGTATGTGGCCTGCACACAGCTGAAGCCTGCACTTAGATAAAGCTAAGTGTGATTTGGAACAGTGCTAAGCAGCAACAAGATGCCTTCCATCTCCCAAAACGACTACGGAGATTTATATTAGAAGATTACAGCACTAGAGGAGAAAGTCTCCCGCCTTGAGGTCAATGCTGAGGTAAACGGACTGTGTGGGAATGAAACAACCTTGCCATTGTCTCAGAACAGCGGAGATGAGCAAGCTAACAGACAGCTAAAAGGCAAAGATAACGCTAAGAAAGAGGCAGCCTCTGTGCACTCCAAAAAACCATCGGGCAATAACCCTCCCTGGAATTATCTTTGTGCAAAGCCAAAACGTGAACTAGGTCTCCTGGAAAAGGGAGGTCAGCGCATCACAGGCTGGGCGCTACAAGCTGAAGTCTGGAATAATAACGACTGGCCTGCACTCCCTTCAAAAAAGACCTGGACAGCTGAGGCTGAAAAGATCAACAATAACTCTCCCAAACACCAGAATGTGAAACTGCAGAACAGATTTGCTTTGCTGTCGGAGAACCTGGGATCTTTAGCGGAAAACCAACCGTTGATGAGGATTGCTAACCGATCAGAAAGGAAAAGGCCACAGGTTAAGCTTAAGGGAAAGCTGAATGCCGGGTCTGAAACTGATTATCGGTGACTCGACTATAAGGGATGTTCAGTGGATGTGTGGAAAGAACATCAAAGTCCTCAGCTCTCCGAAAGATATGTTCAGTGACACACAGGAGAGAATCCTGAAAGCCGTGGCTGATTACCCGACAGTAATAAACATCGTCCTGCATACTGGAGCAAATGATGTGTCCAGTGGACCCGTGCCAACTGTCAGAAGAGGAGAACAATACTTCCGCAGATTGATGACCCTGAACCAGTTCCTTATATCAGCATGTGCTGAAAGAAAACTGCATTTTATTAACAACTTCTACATTTTTTGGGAACGCAGGCATCTTTTTATGGGAAATGGATTAAATCTGAACAAGAGAGGGGTGAAATTGTTCGCCTCCAACTTATTTTACTTCTTGCGTCATCCCTCTGAGCCCAACGCCAGGGTTGAGATACAGGAGAATTTATCTCATTGAGGATACCAAACAGACCCAGAGGAGGAGCTTTCCCTCCCACCCCCCAGAGAGAGC
Organism: Atherinosoma microstoma; assembly: GCA_037177055.1. Classification (NCBI taxonomy): domain Eukaryota; kingdom Metazoa; phylum Chordata; class Actinopteri; order Atheriniformes; family Atherinidae; genus Atherinosoma; species Atherinosoma microstoma. Next base: position 10,022,400 of record JBBBVU010000015.1, on the reverse strand, counting down.
CTGGGAAACAACAATGCAAATCGACAGAGTCAAGTGGAGGGATCTTTATTTGCCCCCAACAACACAGACGATCAAGACAATGGACCTTCATCCCACCAAACCCCCAACAGGTCATCGTCATCCTTACTCTCCCACTCTCCCTCCTCCACTCACCTGAAATTCACAAAACAGATGATGGAGCGCGTCGATACCAGGCTCAGATCTACCCTCCAAACCAACATGTTTCTGTCCCCCATAAACCGCCCACCAGACTGGCCAAGACACCAAGCCCCTCTTGTCCCATCAAGTCTTCTATTGTCATCTCCCCAGTCTGACGTATGATGTGCTGAGAGTTTTCCCAGGACAAGCTGGGACCCTGTTTATTATTAGAATGCTCCAAAATATCTGTACTGTTAGGTAACAGAAGGAAAAATGTAGCTCTTTCAAAACACAGAGAGCTGCACTCCAGGATTTCAAACATACCTTGTGAGCCACAGCGTGCCCCCAAACGCAAGTCAAACAATGCTAAACCCTTGA
>JBBBVU010000015.1:9984987-10016182 GCA_037177055.1 Atherinosoma microstoma | reverse complement strand
TTAAAGAACAGTGTTGGCAATGGAAATGTTTGTGTACATTACCCTAAAGACTTGCGCCATGTGGAGCCATGAAGGGGCTCTCGTGGTGAAAAAAAAAAAAAAAAAAAAGGAAAAGAAAAGCCTCATAATCTGTGTTGTTGTCGTCCGGACATGTTGGCATAATCAGATACATTCAGTAGGAATTGTTTGTGTTGCAGATAAATCATCACACTCCTGAAATGTATGAGATGTTGTAAATGCAAGATTGTACCTCACTTTTACTTCAGAAGGAAAAAAAGAACAAAACTGTCCACTTTTTTTAACAACTCACCACCTTTGTAAAGACGTAAGTAGTCTAATCAGAGCTGTTACAACAAGCACAGACAACCAGTTTTCTTGAGTTCTGCTTTCTGAAGACAGAAAATTGCACAGTATTCTTACCCATCTGGTTGTTAAAACCATAGAAAAAATATTAAATAAAAAATAAAAAAACTCCACAAAGATTTCATAGGACTTTTCAAAGGGACATCTGTGTTAACTGACAAATCAACACAGTGGTTGATGAACTGTAACCAAAGCTTAATACACTGTACATATTTTTCACATCAGACAAGGCCTAAAGTACGTTGAACATGAACTCCCTCGTCAGTTTTTTTTTTAATTTTTATAAATGCACCTCTGGGAAAACAAAGGTTTTCAGGTCCTGAAATGTTTTGAGTTTTGTACATACAGGATTTTTGCAGACCTCTGTCTACATTTGCCTGGTGATGTATTGTTTAACAGGGCATGCCTTTCTTTAACTTTGCACTGCTATACTGTTGCATACGGAACTCCTGATTCATACACATGGCAAACGTGTTACATGCGTACACATTTACACACTCTGGGACTGTGTATTAAGCTGGTTTTCAGTCAGTGTATTTAATCACACATTTTGTCCATTAAACTCTGTTTGGTTGTAGCAGAGGACTTTTGCCGTTGACAGTTTTATTTGATTATTGCTGTTAAAGTCGCTATGGAACATTTAGTGTCTTATCACTTTTCAATCTACTCATACTCCATCCTCCTGAGGTTATTGTAAGCACCGATACAATATCAAAACAATATCTTCGTCTCTGTTTAAACTTTAAACCATGACAGGTTGGATATCTCAGTTTAACTTGAAGTAGTTCTCAGCTTCCATTAGTTATGTATCTCCTTGACGCTCAGTAACATTTAACCCTTTCTCGACCGCAGAAGTGTCTCCACAGTATCCCAGCCTCCTGGTTGTGGTGCCTCCCAGTATACACTGTCTCAGTTACAGGCAATGAACTCTCAGTTTCCAACATTTTGTCTTGTTGTAATCTGCTAAATTGGCACATCACAAAGTACAGGTGTTGCTTGGAAGGATTCTTGAAGTTGGCCAATAGGAGGAAAGTGTATTTTTGGGGAGGAGGGCCTTAAAGATATAGGAGCTAAACCAGCTTGATTTAGAAAATTAATTGGATGGGGAAAGAAAAATGTGTAAGAAGAATCAAAATTTGTAAATCAAGAAAAGATACTCCAGTGAAGTTCAAAAATAAAAGATAGAGCTAGAAGTGAAAACAACTGATATAAACCCAATAATTTTCTAATTCCTTTTATCTTGTTTGTTGGCTTATGTTTTGTTTTTTGTTTTTTTTTGTTTTTTTTGTTTTTTTTTATCCAGTAAGAGTAAACAGGTATATGTTTTGTTACTATTCAACAGAGCTGTGATGTTTTCTCCTGTTTCCAGTCTTTGCATTAAGGTGGTGTTGGGGTTTGTGGAGGATGTGGACCCAAATGCAAGGTTTAATAAAAAGAAAAAGAAAAGAAAAGCCAAACAGGACTTGGAAAACTGAAACAGCCACATTGACTTTGTACAAGGACAACCCAGGGAAACAATCTGGCAAAGAGTAACTGACACCATACTGAGGAATATTTAAAAAAAAGCAAATTAAACCAGATGTGCTAATGAACAGGAAGTCAAACAATGTACACAAGAGGAATAAACCACAAAATAAAAACAGGAAATGAGACCCAGACACAACCAAGAAGAGCAACTTAGGAACAGACTAGTAAAGGAAATGAAAACGGAAAATCTTGGAGCAGAAAACCTGGACAGTGACTAGGCAAAAGAAAATCCAACAAAAAAAACAAACTAAAACCTACAGATCATGACAGGTGGCTTCTTCCTCCCTGGGAGAAAAAGAAAATAAATGATTAAATGACAGGTTTTAATGGTTATATTTTATTTAAAGTCACCGCTGTTAAACGGCATGAGCTCCTCTGATCACAGGCAGCTTTTCATTCCATTGTCAAAAAATAGGCCACATAATAAAGCTCACACAGAATATTTTTTTTACACTGCTGCCTATGTGCCTGATGCTGTGTACTTACCAGATTCAGTCATCTTTGTCTCCTTTCCTTTCCACAACATGGTGAACCAGATGCCTCATCCTTTCCAATCATGAACAGCAAATGTAGGAGGATTTCATGTTCTTTTAAAAGTCTTGGCTTGCTAGCTGCACCACAGCTATGAATAAACATATAGCTCATCTCAAGTCTCATCTGGCTGTGCTGGGGGAAAATGGAGCTGACGACAATCCTGCACCAGTCATGGGGTTTGAATTTAATTAATGATTTATCTACCTGATGCTGATGTTTTCAAACAGAATGAAAAGGAGCACATACAGGCATAGAAAACCACCAAAGGCTGTCGAAAAATGTTGAATGTTTCAGTTTATAGCTCACATTTCATTTGTCAGCACCATTGTCATGAGAAACTTTGAGCTGGCTTGATGCAAACATATGTCTGAAATAACTACAAAATATCTTTCCTGAAAATCGTCCTGTAATTCTGCTCAATTTGGAAGTTAAATCAGAATTTTATATTCATTTTTCCGATATATATTGGAGGACAATTTGTGGCAGCCACACACCACTGTGCAGTGGATTCTTGCACTGCTGTGTCTAGACATGAAAAAGATTAATCAATGCTCAGCTCAGTCTGACCTGTTTGCCCATGATCAAAGTTAAATCACTTCTTTGAGTCTCTAAGGGCAGAGCCACCTTTTAACAAAGGGCTCCACAGAGTAACCTTAACTTTGGAGACAGTTTAAACATTCTTGCTCTGCTCATGTGGCAGCCAGTAGGTCTGCAATTGATTTTTGGGTCTCCACCTGAGGCTGGAAGGACGTTTTAACTGCCTCCAGCAGCCAGCCTTTAAAATAAGAATCAACTCTCTGTGGCTGTAGTCACAGACACCATCGATGTGAGCAGGATATACAGTAGAAGCTGCGGAAGAACTGATGTCACGGTGACATAAAATAATGTTGACAGCTGAGATTTCATGTCAAGAAAAAAATGGAATATGGCTAAAAAATAAGTCAATGTCATGCTAATAGTGAATGGCATAAGATAAAGGAGGCAAGAAAGGTGAAAGGAACCAAAGGAATAAATTGATTTGCAGCCACCAGGGCTAAAAAGCTTTACTTTTCAATTAAATGAAACAGTTCTCACTTATACTTTTAAGAGGCATAATACACAAATTGTACACACATTTACAATAAGAGAAACAGGACTTTGTCTGTTATAATCTTTCAATATTAAGTGATTGATTCCCAAGACACTATTACCACACAGTGCCTTTATAAATTGCAAAGAGAGCTTACAGACAAATGCACATTTAATCTGTGTGTTGATTCATAAGACCTTTTAAAGCTCTATGTCCATCCCACAGAGTAATAAACCCTTGAAAACATTATTTTCAAGTTCATATAAAGGTCTCATGTTCCACAGAAATGGGTTTGTTTTTATCTGGTGAGAAATAAAGTCCTTCGTAGAGCTCAAGACACAGAAGTTTTCACTCTGGCAGATTAGACCTGTGTTCATGTTCAGCCTATACCAGTGAGAATAATAAAAGTTGTTCTAACCTAAAAGGTGCTCGGAGGATATTTAGGGAAATGTCACCAAACACAGTCCCGAGATGAAGCAAGTACACATGAGTGAAAACACCTGTGTAGGTGTTATTCACTTAATCCCCTTCATCCCCTGCAACACAAGGCTACATACTCTGGTATAGTCTTGGCTTTTTCTCTTAACGCTGCAAAAGCTGTTTTCATGTATCAAATTAACCCGGAGGTCTCTCCTGGCTTGACTCTCAACTCTTGATTTTATTTTATTTTTCATTTGAAGCTTTGGGCTTGCAACTGAAGCAACCAAGCTCACACTTGCACCTTTCAATTTAGCTGAAAAGCAGATAAAAATGTTCTTCATTTTTTGATAAAGTCTTTTATTTATAACTATAACCTGGACTCACAGCAGTAAACAGATTCAAGTAGATGAGGTTGCGTGAAAAACTCAACAAACACGATTGCAGCACCAAATTTAAATTTGTAGCAGCAGAGAAGTTTGCAAATTGGTCAAAAACTCTACAAATGAGGGAGAACAAGGGAGTCACTCATTGCAGTGACATATATGCAGACATGACTCATGAATTAAAAATAATTGAGTCGGACCTGCAGGAGGAAGCTCATTAGATCATTTTTTTATGGGTATGAGAAGGGTAATGTTCTTCTTTGATTCCTCCCTCAGACCAGTCAGTGTTAATTGTACCTTTGTAAAGGAAAATAAAAATCCTGAAGGTTCAATTGTAACCAAATCCTCTGTGACCTGAGGGTACAAAATATGAAGATAGTAAAGTCTCAAAAATCAAAAAAAAAAAAAAAAGACTCTGTCTGAAGTCTTTTTTGATCTTCAAGAAATGCATTAGGTTATTTAACTTCTGTTATACCGATGTCCACTGCGAAAATGCTATTTAAAAAGCATAACATCAATATCAAGATGAAATGACATAATGAAGTGACTAATCCTGGTTGTATACTGAATCAAATAATTGTCTTGAACAATATTCCAAGTAGGCCTCTAGAAGGACTGTTATCCAAACACTTTTAAAAAATACTTAATTTCCCATCACATCCTATAATATTGTGGCTCGACACATTTAATACGTTCCTGAAGGGACATCGACCTGCAACGCTCTGAAGTTTGGTTGCTTTGCTTCAATTTGTGACCACTGGGTGTCGCTGTTCAGTCACACGCCGACGCTCCCAGTAACGAGGGGGTCCCTGACCATTGGGCATGCGGCTTGGGTCAGGTGGAAAAGAATGGGTGATTGGTTTTCGGGCCGGCATCCTCTCTCCTGATTGGACAGTAAGGTGTTGAGAAAAAAAGAGGCTGAGCGGAGAGAGAGCGGAGGCTCAGCAGCAGTTTATCTCTTCTCAGTCCCAGCTGAGTCTGCCGGTTCTGCGCACACAAACTGAGCACTGAGATGTGACAGCTCACCGGAGGAATACAGCGTGTTTCTGGGGGATTTTTTTTTCTTTTTTTCTGTCGGCTGAATCATGGGAGAGGACAGGCGGGGAGTTGTTACGGTCAAGCCGGCCACTTGGGTTGCATTGCTTTTCTGTGTGATCACTTCAGTTTGCGCAGTGGAAGGTAGGTGGATATTTTAATTGTAGAGCTGATGCAGGGTGGAATCTTGAACTAATTTATGCACTACAACTGTGGTTAAAGCAGGAAGCCTGAGAGGTTTTCAGATAAGCTGATTTACTTGAATCATTCTTGCAGACTTGATTTAACTTTCTGAGGAACTCTAAATAGCTTTTCAGAGGAACTTAGACGTTTTATGATGCTGTTTTAGGAATTACCCACAGTAAGTTTGCAGGTTACTCAGGGTGTAAGTTTGAGGTTTAAAAAGGATGATTGCCTTCCAATAGTACAATTTTGAACCAGTTGGTACCTTTATTGAAGATAATGTCAGTTATAGATCATGTACACATATGGGGGATGGTTTGGAAAAAACAAACAAAAAATAAAACAAAAAACAGACTAAATTCCCTCTATGCTCAGTTACATTTAGAGCCATCAATCAGGTCAAGTTGCTTACACAATCTTTGGTGTTATTGTGGTATGCATATAGTTTCTGATAATGTGTGGTGTTTAGTTTCACACGTCTTCCCTCTTGGGTGGACCGTTGCAGCTTTGCTATCATATAGGCAGAACAGTGAATCATAATTATAGCTCATAAGCGCTCGGTGGCCCCATACTACTACCTCTACCATTGCCCTGCTTCCTTAACATCACCTCTTGCCCTGCCTGCTGTTTCCACAGAGGTGTAATTTCCCCCCTGCTCCTTCCCAAACATCACCCCTGCCTCTTTTGTCTCACTCCTCCAAGTCCGATCTCCTTCTCTTCTCACATGCTGAAGCCCCCCCCCTGCTGCTCCTGTATTCCTTGCTGCTGCTCCTCACCAAGCTTGTTACTGTTGCTCCACGTCCTCAAGCATTCCCTGTTGCGCCTTTGTTTCTCATCTCTTCAAGCATCTCCTACTGCCTCAGCTCCTCCGGTAGCATTGTTTGCTTATCCATCCCTCCTCTGCTCCTTTCCTTTTTAGAGTGACCTCCCTTTTCTCTTGCTGCACTCTTTTTTTTTCTCTATGGCACATACAGCTTCCTCAAACATTATCTCTTGCTTGTTGGCCTCTCACCCGCCGGCCCTGCTCTTGTTCCTTAAACATCCCCTATCACCGCTGCACTTCTTCACACATTTTGTCATCTAAAACTACCTCTTGCTGCTTCTCCTCAAGCATTAACTCAGTGTCCTTCTCCTCCTATTTGAAATTCCGAAGCTAGAATCACCCTGGTTCCTTATCGAATACTAACCGCCCGCTCTTGTCAGTGTACCTACCATGACCTCTTGCTCCTTCTTGTTCACTTCCCTAAGCATCAAACCACATTTAATTTTTATCTGCCAGTTTTCAGATAGTTGTTTATCCCTAGCATCCTTTTGCTTCCTCTCCTGATCCTCCTGCTGCATCCCCTGTCAGCCTACACTTCCATGTTGTCTGCTGCCTCCCCTCCTGCTGCTGCTGTTGCTTATGGAAGCGCTAGATTAGTCTACTGCTGTGTTTTAATGGTGCGTGTAATGACAGGCCCCGTATCGAGTCTCTCCCATTATGAGACATGTAAATGTGTTGAAGGGCAGCTCTGTTTTGATTAAACCAAAAGCCATTTGAGTCTGTGTGTTTGTTTGTGCTTGTTGGGGAGGCAAAGGTAGGTGTTATAGCTAGAGAGGTGAGACTATTACTGTAGGTAGAGTGTGGGTGGGGGCTTGTTACGGTCATGGTAGCCTTTTCATGGTAAGTAGGTGCTTAATGAACTACTTTATAAGCTGATTGGAGTCTGTTGGTGTGAAACAGTCCCTGTGCTGACACAGGGCCTGTTTTTAAAAGGCAGGTTTAGTCTAAACTCAGAGTTAGTGCACACCCAGTTAAAAGAAACTCTGAGTTGATAGAGCGAGTTCAGCTGAAGTCTGAGTTGGTTACCATGGTAACATACTTCATGGGACTAACCTGCTCACTGGCAGGATTAGACCCAATAACTTTGAGTTTATCCTCTTAAGTGAACAGTTAGATTGAACAAAATCGTCGACATCTAAGCACAAATCATTCACAGTAATCTCCATCTGGAGAGGGTGATCAGTCCCCGTTTTTAGATATGTCATTCACAGATGATTTTCAGTTTGAGGGCTTTCGTATCACCTCGCAGTCCATTGTTTATCTGAAATAACGTACTCAGCCCTCATTTAACTTGCCAAACACAGCATTGATGTCCCCTCGTGCCGGAATAAGTTCTTTGTATCGCGGTTTGCTTTTTGTGGCAGTTTTCTGTACAATATTGGTGATGCGCAGCACATTGGCAGCCGAAATTTCACTCTTGCGTGGATGCAGGTGGAAGAGCTGTCAAGAAACCCCATATGCAATAATCACTTATGATTAATCTGCGTCAAATAAAGACAACACACAATACATTTTATGGAGTCTGTATTTCCTGTAAGTGGATATGACCTTCATTGCATTAACTTTAGGAATACCTCTGGCAGACAGCCTATGGATATTAACCCAATATATCATCCAGTCTATAAGAACAGACACTTGTAGCCAAAGACATTTTCCTCTAAGATTTGATCCTTCATTAATGCTTCTGAAAAAGAATCTTAGAAGCAAGCTGCGCTGTGGATGCAGTTCGTTTACTGTGGCGATCATCTGCGTTGCTCTGTGAAATTTTTTTTTAAAGAATGGACTTATGGTACTACTACCATTTTAAGGGTGCTTGTTATTATCGGTTCCAAAAGACAGATTACCCCATCATTAACTGCAAAGTCATAGTTTACAGTATTTCAGGATCATTCCCATTTGAATTATTATTTTCATTAGAGACTTTCAAATAATGTTTTAAGTATTAGAGATTATATTAGCATATAACTTCAGATTATTATGCAAATTTGATGGGTAGCTGAAACTGAACCAACCCTAGTCACATGCACATATTCACGTGAATGACTTACTTTTTATGAAAGAACTTTGGTCCTAATTTTAATTTAGACTTATTTGTTTAGTTTATTTGAATGGGACGGTGCATATTAATGAACGCACAATATTGCCGTAAATATACCGGATTTAGCAAAGTGCTAATTTCCACCTATAGAGGTACAGCTGTATCAGAAGAGCTTCCTCCAGGGATACTTTCAGTCACTCGATGCCCAGAGCATTGGCTGAGGGCCGTTTCCTCAACCACTGTCAGTGGGGGTGGGGGAGGGGGTGGACCTCCACCCATTTTCGGCTTCTGCATTTTAGTTATTTTCTAATTCAAGAATCCAAACTAAAATGTGAATGTATGAAGTAACATGTTTGAAGACTTACAAATATGTACAAATATTTTGGTCTCGCCTTGATATTCATACTGCCAGAGAGGTTAGTATCTGTGTTTTAGACAAACCTCCCATGCTCCATCATCATACTTACCCCGATTGGATTATATTTTTACTTTTATACAAACGCCACAGATATATAGGGACACAAAGAAAGAGTACATCATTAAAAATATTTTAATTCTTGAATAAACTATAATCAGATTTTTCATCACGCATTCACTCGGTCAGCAATTTTTTGCCACATTTGCTCTCGTTCTCTAGCAGCCGTTACGGTGTTGCCAGTTTTTTCAGTAGCCTAGTTGTCCATCCTCACTATATATAGTAATTAACAGTCCTTGTTTCACTGGTGTGAAACTGTATATACAACACTTTTGATTGGTTGTCATGAGTAACAAAAGAAACATGGTATCAAGCTTCTCAAATCTGTGTTTGATTGATGGAATATTTTTATGTACTCCTGAGTGTCCACTACTCAGTTAATTGAACTCAGAGTTGTTTAGAATAACCGTTACCACCTTTCCTAAAACTGAAAACTCAGAGTTTGAGCATTCAGAGTTAATCAACTCAGAGTTCAGATTTCAACCCAGAGTTTGTTAAACCTCTTTTCTGAAACAGGCCCACAGTCTCTTATTATGTGTGACTTGTGAACACACTAGCTGTCTGTTATTTTCATGATTGGCTGGTTGGTTGTTAGATCAATGATATGTAGCTTGATAAAAAAATAAATAAATCCCCAAGTCAGAAAAGCAATAAATATTTGTTTTTGGCCTGCTAGGATGACAACATGGTGTTCGCCTTCAACAAATCAAACAGTTAGGTGAATGCACAACAGGCAAACTTCAGCCACAATAAACTCTTTTATTTAGACTCTGACTCCAGTTATACTTAAAAAATATGCTAAATTACAAAAAGTGTTGCCGACATATTTCAATTTTCAAAATAATGAAAAATGTCCATTTCATTTACTGTTGCTGAGGAAAGATCTGTATTTCTTTTTTCATTAAACAATCCTTACAAAACACTAAGATATACTTTTGTGTTACTTAGAACTGTAAATTAAAGAGATGAAGCATTACATAGAAAAAGCCAGCCAGTACTCGCCAAAGAATGTAAAAAAAGATGGATGGGGCCTCCTGTTTTAAATTTTTTTTATCTGAAGTAGCCTGAAGTGGTTGCAGTCTACAAGAAAATTACTTCTCAGTTCATTTGTTGCCTCAATGAACATTTCTTTTTTGAGATTATGGCTTTAAATCAATAATTTTAAATCTTACTTAATAGAGCTGATTTCCATGTTGTGAATTAAGTTGTTGATTAGAAAATAAAATAGTGTATGCATTAGGGCTGCCACAAATGATTATTTTGATAATCGACTAGTCACCAATTATTTTGGCAATTGGTAGACTATACGGATCATATGTACATTTGTAGCTTATGGCACCAGCATGCAGCTGCTCTTGTATAACCATCGTTAGCTTCCAGCTTGAAGTGTTACCGCCAAATGTAATGTGCTATCTAAAAATAAAGCCAATTAAGATGATAGCTCATTTAATAACTTTTAATGAACTTTGAAACTTGTAGTGAAATAAAGAAAACATGGCAGTGGGCATAAGAAAACAATAAAAAAAATAGTTGTATAGGGTAATGAAATCTCCATTACTACTGTTAAGGTTACAGCTATCATTACAAGTAAGCAGCTCACTGTTGACGTTAATGTTAGCAGCTAACTAGCCAATTAGCTTACCGAGACGACTGTCCCTCATTGTCAGACATTGAATGAGCTTCAATGCGCTTCCTTTTAAGTTGCTCGTGCATCACCGTCGTACTGCCATGGAAGGCAGGCTTTACCTTGCAGATTTTGCATTGCGCATGCGTCTCTTGAATTTTTATGAAATGCTCCCAAACTCTTGAGCTCCGTTGCCGGCTTGCCATGATACTGTTGTTTGGGCATAATTTTTCAGGTGATTTCACGGCTAACCCCTGTTTGCCACACAGCGGCAGTTTTGCAAGAAAAACAAAGCTTGAAAAAATAAACAGTGATGTTGATTATTAAATTAGTCGACAACTATTTCAATAGTCGACGTAATCATGACTAATTGATTAATCTTGGCAGCCCTAGAATGCATTAGTAAAGAGCAATGTTCTGATTCACAAGCCACTATCCAAGATGTTGGTGAACAAATCCCTTGAGCTTGAGGGTTCAAAACCCAAAGCAGTGGATGACATTGACACTGCATCTATCAATTTTATACAATCTATAGTTCTCCACTGACAATAAAAGGAAGTCTTTAGTGTCAGTTTTCAACCTTTTGGGTCAACATGATGAAATAGTCAATTTGCATGTTTATTAAAGAAAAATCATTCCAAGGTCATTTTCCAGAGTTTGCGAAAGTTGTGCGTTTATTTGTATACTGGTTAGCTTATGAACGAGGTGTGTCTAACAAGGCGAGATGAGTCCATCAATGTGGTGCCACAGCATTTATTCAGAAATCTGGGATGGGCAGCCTTCTGACCATACTTTGTGTTCATTTCGTGTGTATTTCAGTCTTTTTTCAAAGAGCTTGCAGATGTGTATCCAAATGTAGCAAACAGGGCAGCACAACTGGAAACAATGGGGATAGTGATGCTCAGGTGCAACCAGCGAAAGCAAGAAGAAGAACTGGAATGTATTTGGCCGCACAGACCACTGCTACCTCTTTTTATGTTTCCTTCTGAGAATGTGCGTGATCATGAGCTCCTCAACCATCACCATGTTTGCTGTTGTCAGAAACTGACATCAGAACTAAGATGTGAACTCTGAACCAGTCCTGCGTGGGTCCAATTTTACCAACCCGCATCTACCCAAACCTGTTAAGATGATTACCAAACCCAGCCTGTGAGCTGCGCTGCGGATATCTTCCAGTGAAATCTGGACCCCGATCTTCAATGGGGGTGACCCAGGCGCCTGATAAGTAAAGCATCATGTCCACAAAAATAAGAAAGAAAAAAAGAATAAAGGAAAAAAGTAAAGAAATATCCACCCCCACACCTGTCGGAGGACTCTGCTCTGAACTCTGCCCTATTTGGACAGAGACGTTTGACAACGTTTCAAACGGATGATGTACCTATTCAAAGGTACTATTAAAGGCATATTAATATCAAAGAGAGCATAAATGAGTCCTAAAATCTGTTTTTGAAGACTTTGTCTCCCCTGAATACCCTAACACTGTGGTATATCATTACAGCTTTTGCCTTTATCATCTTATATTGGTCTCTTTACAACATTTAGGAAATTGTTGCCTGTTAAAGTAAAGCTCATATAAATGCCAGGACTGAATGTTCCCAACAGAAATGTTATGAAGTTCACTTCACACGTCTTAATGTAGATATACCATTCAACTGATAAGTAGTTACAGTATTATCTCTGTTCGACTGAATGCTATTTTTTCAATTTCTCTTAAATCTTCTTTGTGCCTCAACTCCCAAGATTCCATTGTATGAAGTCAGTATACTTCAAGATGTGAGGAAGCTTCTGTCTTGATCACACCTCTTTTTAACAAAGGCAACCCTAAGCAGCTTTTTGAAAATGTGAAGTTAAGCAGCTTTTGCAGATTTGGTTGAACAGAGAAGATGCAGCAAATTAAGCCAGCATAGTTGAAAACTTTGCTAACAAAACAAAACTGTGAGCAGGCTTTAGCTGTTGCCTGTCACTTGTTATTGCTCAGTGACCTTTATATTCTCTCTGGATTTTCACCTGTTCAGAGAACCTAAAAGCCAGTGCAGTAATACGCTATTTGACCCCGTTATTTTTAAAGTCAATGCAAAGCCTGACCCAGCGGATATTGTTTGGTATAAGTGCTACATATCCCACAAACAAGCCCTGGGAGAGATGGCAAAGTCATTTGAATGCCTGAATGAAATACCCAGTCAGCAGCAGACCTTGCCACTAAAAATGCTGATTTGTGTCAGTGTTGAGTGTCAAAGTGTCTGGGGACTAACTTCATTCTTTTTAAATGCAAGAACTGCTAGTTGAGGCCTAATTTAGAAATCATGAATTGGTGTTCCCCTTCCATACTTGTGTAATTCCTTTTCCTATTCATGAACGGTTTCAGGCCTTTTCACTCATGCGTCTTCTTGTGACAAGCTAAAGGTTAGATGTCATAGATCTAGATTTATATGCTGGTGTTGACTTGACAAGCTCATATCTGTGACTGTGCTCCGCGTGTGCATTACTACAACAAATGAACAATTGATTTACTCGACCAAGAAATCTTTCACACTTGGTGTTAAAAATGGATCCGTAGATGACACATGGCACGTCCACACATACATATGGCAGCCCGCACCATGCTTTGTCAGCTCATGTTTTAAAGATGCTGTTTCCATATTCATCTGTTGACAGGTTATCAATATGGCAGACACATAGTTGAACTGGGGAGAGGTGTGGGCTTGGAAAAGGATCTTTTGCATCAGGCCTCAGGCTTTTGCTCCTGTGTTTTCCCACTAAGTTTTTTTAGGGCCAGTCCTCAGTTTGAAATATTTCTGTCTACACAGCAGTCAAATAGTTTAGAAAGTTGTGCTTTCTATGTGGGAATATTTATATTTTGCCAGGAGGCTAAGAATCATGTGCCGTGTTTTCCATGGAGTATCTTACATAGAAGCAATTTTAGATGGGTCAATATGGTTTTAGACAATGCACTCCATACTTGCAAAAACTAACACGCTAAACTATTAAAGTTTATGGATATTGAAGAAGTAATTTCAAACAATACATGCCTGATGTGTTCTGAGATGTGATGAATAAGCTATATTAGTGTGAAATTACATCCTTCACACACAGGCTGTGATTTTTCACACAATCACCTCCCTCTTTTGATCATACAGGATTGATTAATTTTTTTGTCTACATCAGTGATGAGTCAGTCGGGGAAAAAAAAATACAACATTTTTAAAACAGATGGTTGGGTTACAACCCTGTCTGATCATCACAGACCCAACCTGTTCAACATGTTGTGGACTCTGGGGGTGTGCACATCTGGTTTAAAGTCAAAATGCAAATCATGTAGGGCTCTACCAAACATAGTTCTTCAGCAGTAAACAGCAAATCAAGATCCAATCTATTCTACATAGGTCATTGAAAGCAATAAGTGCACACCAGTAATAAAGTAAATGACGATAAATAAAGTAGCCTACAAACAAAAACAATGAGCCAAAGTTCATATGTTCATATGTTCAGATGTCAATTTCACATTTTCTGTTCACTTTTCTGCACATTTATCATACAGGTTTTTTAGTGATTACAATCACTCATCCACGAATAGAAAACTTGGTGCCAGTTTAGTGCATGCGATGGCTTTTCAAATGACTATGGAGGACTGAACTAATGAAAATAAAAAATAATTACAAAACTCATAATTTATTTTAATAAACAAATTAAAATGCAACAATAATAATGTTATTAAGATAAGATGGGAAACAATACCTCCATATAGAAATAAAAACATGTATCATTTTTATCATTATAATTCTCCTATGATATTAAATACGCACTACAGAACTTTTGCAGTTTTTCTCAGTGTTGCAATAAGTCAATTAATCGCAAGGTAAGAAACAATTAGTGCAATAAGTTTGCTGGCCGCAATAACTTTCATTATCTATCATAATTATTGTTTTTGGTTGTGTTTGGTTTTTATTCATTATTGATGAGACTGAGAGTCGCTTCTATTGATTGTTTAAAAAAAAGAAAAAAAAAAAAGAAAAAAAAAAAAAGAAAGAAAACTCTGCTACAACAATAATTTCCCTCAAAGGGATAAATAAAGTATTTTTCATTTCATTTTATTCATTTTTGTTTTGTTTATATAAAGTTTCTTCCAGTTCCAGTGAAAATGATTTTTAAAAATGAAAGTTTATTAATCTTTGAAAGGATGTACTTGCATCATCATGGTATTACCATAATATTAGATGAAAACGGTCTCAAAATGACATTATCTCATAGCGCAATATTATAATTTATATCAATAATTTCTGAGACGATTAATCGCATAGCAAAATTTGTTATTGTGACAGGCCTAGTGACGCGCCCCCATTGACGGCTAATTCGGCATCCATCTAGCATCCTACCTGTACTATGAGGTCTTTCCAGACAGTCATCTTGACTCTTATCTTATATCTTGCTCTGTCCTTCTCTCTCTTTCTTTTCCTGTCTTCCTAATATCTTCTTGGATTTATTTGAATCAGCCACTGTGCATGTTCTTAACATCTAGTGTGTTTATATCCGCTTCCTAGCGTGTGGCGTGGCATATAAAGAGAATCTCAGTTGCAACGTCACGCAGTGTTCCAGAAGAAAAAGTTGTATAGTGTGGCTCCATAAATGCACTTAATAGATGTCACTGTGCAATCAAACGAGTCTGGAACGGAAGGGGACCGGAGGGTGTGCTCCAACTACGGGGTGATCACACTCCTCATTCTCCCTGGTGAAGACTATTCAGGGGTCCTGGAGAGGAGGATCCATCGGATAGTCAAGCCTCGGATTAAGGAGGAGCAGTGTGGATTTTGTCCCGGTCGTGGATCAGTGGACCAGCTCTATACCCTCTTCTGGGTCTTTTAGGGGGCATGGGAGTTTGCCAAACCAGTCTACATGTGTTTTGTTGACTTGGAGAAAGTGTTTGACCGTGTCCCCCAGGGCCTCCTGTGGGGGGTGCTCCGGTAGTATGGAGTACAGGACCCTCTTGTACGAGCTGTCCAGTCCCTGTAGGACTGGTCACAGAACTTGATCCGCATTGCAGGCAGTAAGTTGGACTCGTTTCCGGTGAGGGTTGGACTCTGCCAAGGTTGCCCTTTGTCACTGATTCTGTTCATAACGTTTATGAAAAGAATTTCTAGGCGCAGCCGAGTTGTTGAGAGGATAAGCAGTAGAAGATGGATGGATGGATGGATTTCATGTCTGTTGTTTGGCGTATCCTTCTAGATTAAATTAACATCCATGCTTCAGAGTAAAAGCAGTTGCTAGCAGCCAGCTAATGGCATTTCCTGCATGTAACAGCTGTTCTGTTTGACACACTCATTGACAAACTGCACTTTCTCACTGACAGAGAGCAGAAAAAATGGCCACAAGTTTTTATTTCATATAAATGTTTAAGGGTGTTTCTGGTTTTTTAAGACGATTATACAAGTGTAAAGAAGGCCCCAGTTCTCCAATGATTCAGATCAACAAGCATTTTTTGTAGAAGCAGTGCATGTGTTTTTACAGCTCTTAAGTTAAAAAAATAAAAAACATAAATAAACATAAGTAAAAATATATAAATGAATGAATAAAGAGAAACCTGCTGAGACAGTTTTCTAAGCATGTCTGGCTCCACTGCTTTTCTCTGCATCACACACAACAGTAACAGTTAACTGGGAAATTAAGATGAGGTGTTACACAATGTCAAGAATATGTCCATATTTTAGTGCATGCTTTAGGGGACATTTATGTTTATGTCTACATCTATATCTATATGGGTGGACGGACTGACAGGCCACAAGATGACTAATATTGATGGTATTATGCTATCCATGCGAGTCGGTTAGCATTTACCAGCAATCTCATCTTAATCGATGACTCTTTTTAAAACTATATTCAAGCTGAGAGAGACAAAGAATAACTGTGTATCATCAATTTACCAACTACCCAAACTCCTCAGGTTATTTGCATAACAAATTTGTCTAAATAGATTCTAATTCTCTGATATGAAGCTCTTATTGATCTTGCTAGAGAACAGAGATCTAATGGACATAAAGGCATGAAACAATCCTTTGTTTTCACTTAAATTTCTGCTTTTCCTTTCATGGGGTCCATTATACTGTCACTTCAACTAATTTGCAGCTCAAAGAGTCACATCAATACCCGACTGTGTTAGACAGACGGTAATGGCATGCTCCTTGAGTTGTGCTGTCTTCTGTATTGATTCTCTTTTTCAACATGTGAGGTAAGCTTTAGCATCAATTACCCTTTGTTTCACGCAAAGGCTGAATACTTTCTCTACACTCATGCATTAGCCTTCACTAAAACAAAAGAAGAAGAATACTTCAAATAAATTAATTTTACCTCAGTAAAAGACAGAAATATATATATATATATATATATATATATATATATGTATAATTTTCTTTTACTTTTCTTAGTAATGAAATCCAAGGCCGTAGTTTTAAGCCTTGATTGCAAATTGTTGTTTTGTGTTTGTTTAAAACAGGATTGCGGTTAATCATTTGCAGATGTTTGATTAATTTTCATTATTGGTTAAGCCATCAATTTTTTTTAATTACCTGACTTTTTTCCTGAAGTTTATGAAAGAGATTAAAAGTGTTTTTGGTCAGCATAAGTTAGATCAAGGAAGGGCTATTGGATAGAGGAGCTAAAGTATATGACAGCTCTGTAAGCATGAGAAGATCAATGTTCCATCAATGACATAACAACATATTACTAAAACCTTTTTTAGAAAAACATTGCTCAGGTAGAATTAGAAAACAATCATGGATTGAGATAAAATACATCGTTTCTACAAATCGACTATCACCATCATGGAAAACATTTTACAGGCTGCTATGGCCTCCTATAGAGACAACATGGTACAATAAAACATTCTCTTTTTTTGTTTGGCATTAGGCAGTAAATTCTCTTGGTCGAAGTAAGAGAAAAATAAAGGTTAGAATTAAAATTAATCTGAAATGCAACCAGTGTAATTATAGGCCGCTTCTGTCTGCATAAATGTATGCAACATGAGGGACAGTCTTATTGTAACAGAATTCAAATAACAATGGAGCTATGTTTTATAGAGCAAAATATGTATAATTTAAATCTTTGGCTTTATTGAAAGGTTGCATTCTATGCAGTATTTCTACACTGTATGCTGCATACTACAGCTCTGAGCTTTAGACCTTTATAGCTCAGCATATGATTGAACATAATGGCCCATTATTTATTTGCTGGTTGTAAGAGGGCCTTCTGCCAGCCTCTTCAGGGTTCCTGCCGTGGGCATATGGTCTCACAGATATCCATGCTTAAATTTAAGGACTGTCACAGTTGGAGCAAAAGGAAAATAGTGAGGACATCACTGGTGAGACAATGCATATCAGTTTTCTTGCTTCACCTTGAAAAGGTTGTGGAGGAAAATAATCTCAATCACTTTTTGCTTTTGATTTTAATGTTAGTAGAGAAAATGCTGACAGTCATTGTAACGCAGGTTTCTAGTAAGCTTAGTTTAATTATTTATTGTTTATTATTTCAACTTATCTGGTTTAGATTCAGTGTGTTGTTTGTAAGTTCTTTTATTAGATTGGGTGTTGGAAAAATGTAATGGACAGAGTGATACCTTTTAAATTCCTAATCTTGAGTATCTGTAGATAAACTGCCATGCAATGTTGTAGATATATTTATGTACCCCACAGGATTAGATGCAATAACAGATCTGGTCTCCCGATTTTTAGTGTTTCACTGCATGGATGAAAAAGGGAAAAAACAAAGGGAAAAAAAGGGTATCTCCTAATATCTGCTAGGCACATTTACATCTGAACTGCAGCCTTTAGTGATACAAGAGCTACATAGTTCTTTTTCAAGCAAGATGTGTTTATAAAATGATTTTGTAAACATTATAGAGTGCCACTTTTCTGTAGACTCACTATTAACAAAGGATAGCGGCAAAGATTTAAGCAATGTTCAGGTAGCAGGCAGATCCGAATTGTCCCTTGGTTAACTAGTAACAGAGTTATCTACAGTAATGTTTTTACCAAATACATATTATTGTGATTAGAAAATAAGAAATTTGTTATGAGGGTCAGAAAAAAGAGTTTTATGTCTTTACATTTAGACAGACGTCATTAAGTGTGCAAATTAATTCTGAATATCTGTTTTGATTAGCTCTCTTGTTTGAATTTGGACCACATTTGGTCAAATCTGAGCATGTTGCTGTAAACAACCTGAGCCTGCCATGCCTGCGGCCAGTCGACCATGCTGTATTGGATTACTGTATTTGAGAGGAACACCTTTCAGTGCTATAAATTTCACATTGTCTGAGATTAGAAAAGGGCTCTGAAGCTGTTTAAAATATCTCAACCTTTAATGCTGGAAGACAGTTAAGAACCAATATCTAATGTATGCAGGACTTCTCAGCTTCATTGTCCAATTTCAACAAACATTATAAAACCAGAAAAAAGTAACATCTATTATGTAACAATATAATCAGAATCAGAAACTAAATAACATACATTTCCCAGCAAAGATGTAATTGAATTATAAACTAACACTTTTAGCCCACAAATTACATGCTGTCAAAATCAAGTGTTTTTTTCTATGGCTATAAATTGGTTGAAATCCTGTGCTTAAAACCTGTGACATATCATAAGTTTAGCTCTCTAGCTGCACAATCTTCTTTTCCTCTTTTGGGTTTCAGGTTTATCAGCTCATGGTAGGTTGACCAAGCATTCGTGCTCTTTTATAGCAGCTTCACACTCACTCAGTTTTATCCACACTGGCCTTTTACAGTCACAGGCTTCCGTTCTGTTGGCTGCTAAGCTGCCCTGCTGGAGCAGTGGAGCATTCAGTGTTTCTGCACAGGAACAGAAGGAGAGTGACCGCAGGAAAGAGAGACAACTATTCGGGTCTAACACATGTACTCCAAGTGTCGCCTTTTGTCTGGCAAAATGTCACACACTTCTGCTATGTATATATCATGACCCCACAGGTCAGGCTTTTGGTGGTTTCAGACTTTCTTTATTCTCATTGTGAATTTTTAACACATCATGGGAAAAGCAAATACCATGGCAGACTGGATGAGGAGGGAGGCAGTTCCATTTTTTACTCCACATAACGGCAAGTATTCGGACAAATTGAGAGAGCAAAAGAGGGTGAAGAAGAAAATATGTTAAACCAAGAAAGAGACATAAAGAGTGACACACTGGACTTCTGTGCAGTCTGATATATGGGGCAAAAAGCCAATAAGTGTCAGGTCTCTCCCTCTAGGAGCCTTTTTAACTAGCTCTTGGAAAGCTGAGTGGTCATTAGCAAGGCTTGTAATCCAACCAGAAATCTTTTTTACTACGGTGGATTTGAATTATAAAGCTGGTGCATGCATGCATACACAGGTTAATAGTTTACACAGTCCCTTTTTGTCATAGAACTGTGTGAGCTTATTGGCTTACTTTCATATCCTTTGGTATTTCTGAGAGGTTTTCGATATTCATTCCTCAAGATACAATTTTTATAGAAATAAAAATGTAAGATGCAGTAACTTGTCAGATGTGAGTCACATTTCTTCCCATTTCTGAGCATAATTTTTCCCTGCATCGTACATTTGCAGCCATCTGTTGGTTAGTGGACAGGTCAAGTATTTGTACTGCAAACATAAAATGTACTTCATGCTTCAAGGCTACCTAGGCTATTAGTTTCATAATATAAGAATCTTTTTTTTTATATGACACTTGGCCTCAACTCCTGCTGCGGCATTACAAGCATGCACATACCCAACATGCAACATACTGTATCATTGCATTTCTGTGAAAGAACTTTGATTGAAAATCAAACCTGTTAGGCCTGCTCAACATGCTCGTATGTTTTTGCAAAGAATACAGTATATGAGTAATGCACTTTTCATGTTGTCAAAACAATTGAAATATGGATTTAGCAACTTTGTTGTGATAACAATGAAAACAATACATCAACCAAGAGAAAATAAACAACTTTTGACCTTGTGTAAGCAAATTAATACAACAACTACTAACACAATAGATGTAAACAAGCTATGATATTATTCCTATTTGTATGTTCTGACTGACAAGCATAATGATCCTGCCCTGACTGCTAATGCATATTTTTCAGACTTTCTCACAAACGCTACTTCTTTCTGATTGAAATGACATTGGAAGGCCAAAGCAAAGAGTAAAAGTCAGCTGTGGACACCATTTACACTGATAAACTGTGCTTCAAGACCCAGAAAATGAGAGAGTGTGAGATGAGAGGAAGAGATGGAGATAGAGATGGATGCAGCTGCTGTATCAAAGTCCTCAGGGTCACTCCAGGAGAAGACATGGGAACATCTTTCTGACAGGTGGTCAAACTCTTTGTGTGTTTTAGCGTGTGTGTGTGTGTGTGTTTGTAAATGCATTCAAGCGGCGCAATGCAGTTGACTAGACACCACCACTTGACTTCAGCGACCCTCACATGCACACACTTCACACTTAGACAAACAGCATCTTCAAGGCACAGATGATGAGTGCTGCAGCGATCAGAGTGACATGGATAATACTGCTGAGCAGTGGCTGGAAGAGAAGATGAAATTTTATTCCTTAGGGGCACTTTTCCATAAAGTTATGTATTTTCTCTTCGAGAAAAAAGAAAAACTTCCATTCCCTGCTTCTATCCTCGGTAACCGACGCTCCTCAGGTTTCTACCTCAAGAAGCAAAGAGGTCAGCATGCTTAAAAAAACAAACAAACAAAAAAATCACCTCACAAGGCTAAATATAGCTCTCACATAACTAAAATTGTTTATGAATGCTTGGTTTACCTAGCTCGCATGCAGAATATGCATAGTCATCCTCACTGACTCAGAAAATAGCTGTGCCCAGTCACGGAACAGGTGACCTTTAAGCCAACTGTGGCTGATGTTACACGTCTAATCTCAGCTTGGTCTTTTCACCCCATGACTTTAAGCTGATGGGTCTCAGGGAAAAAAACTAAATTTGAATGCATTTTCTTTTATAGCTGTTTAATTCACACATTTAATTTCACCGCTCTGCTCTTTGTGGCCTTTCAGCATTTGATTAAATAACAGTGGATCGAAAATAGTACATGTTCAAGTCCTTCATACCACTGTGAAAAACATGAATTCTGCCATGTAATTATCTCATTTAATTTCAAAGGACTTTTTCAGTGAAATTGCTGCTGCTTTAGCATTAAGTAGCACTTTGAGTACTTTTCTTGTAGTTATGTAATCCATTACAGCGGTTGATGAATAGATCTGAAATATCACTTTTTATTTTTACATGTTTAAGATTATTGATTGGTATTATAAAGATTGGTCTCTTTCAGATTTTCTTACACTCATGGTAATGAGGAATTGTGTATGACTGCTCAAGGGAGTGTTTCTTTGTATTTTTGTTGGGTTGTAACTGTTGTAACTGGGTTATAACTGTAAGGAGAGCCATGGAGTAGGAAAGATTGGAAAGTGCCGATACTTATGCAATCTGTTGGATTCCCCTGGAAGTCAGATCATCTGACAAACGTAACCCACTATTTGGGTATTCCTATTTGTTTGAGTAATCTCACTGCATGCAGTGCAGACTTGCACTGTTTTAAGTGGTATGTGGATATGATATAGTCTGAACTAGTAACATAAACAACAGTCTGTTAATTTAAACTCAACACATTCAGATGCCCAGATTAATAGCAAGCAGTGTATGTCTGAAAACGTGCTAAAAAATAGAATGACATGTTGTCAATAATAATAAGATAAGATAAGAAGACCTTTATTCATTCCCAGCGGGGAAATTGCGGTGCAACAGCAGCAAGACAGAACAGATCCAACATGGAGGACAGCTTATATGTCATCTTCCTTTCTCCCACAACTCTACAGGGTCCAAGGGATATCTCAGTACAGAGCTGGCCTTTTGATCAGTTTGACCAGTTTCCTCCTCTCCGGAGCAGACATGCTGCTGCTCCAGCAGACGGCTCCATAAAAAATGTCTGATGCCACCACAGTGTCAAAAAAGGTCTTAGGGAGCGCCCCCTGCACTCTGAAAGAATTCAGTCTCCTTAGCAGCTGATCTGACCTTTTATTTTTATTTTTTTTTTAAAGTGCAGCAGTGTTCAGGGACCAGTCCAGTTAAGTTTTGTAGTGAATTATTAACATAACTCACTAGATAATGGTAGATTAGAGGCTAAAAATGTCACCTCTACATTTTTAGATGCATAGGTTTTGCCCAATATTTTTCATGTATGAATAAAGGAATGGATAAATGCATAGCTCTTTTAGAAAAGTTTTTTTTTTTTTACTCCAATTCAAATGCATGCAAAAACTGCACATCTTTAGGGCAGAAAGTGTGATATCTGATCACGGATTAACAGCTTAGGTTAATAGATCAGAGTCCTGCAACTTCAACCTCCTTAGTGATAATCCAGCAGTTATGGACTTTCTGTTAAGACTTACAAAGAGATGGAGAGGAGCAGTTGTCTGTAAGAGTAATTGCATCTGATAACATCCACTTAATGGGGTGTAAAATCTAAATCAAGTAATTCACATTTCAGAGGTTAAATTAGACTTTTTTTATACATTGTTTTCTAATAAGGGTAGATTTAGTTCAGATTGGGCTACATCCAGAGAATATTATAATTAACAGTTTATTTGATTTCTTATTTAGTTTCTTCATTTATTTATTATAATTTGATGATTACCAATAACTTCCACTAAAGTTGAAGAAAAGGGTTCAAATGTTTTGCCATTTGTTTCGTTTTCTCTATATCAACAGCACGGAGAAAGCAAAACCATTTATGTAACATTTACAAGATACAGCGAAGCAGCATATTTAAATAAATATATAATTTGTTTTATATCATGTTTTCATATGATATTATAAATGAAAATAAAATAAAGAAGTTTATATGGTTTTTACAATGACGTTGAAAGATGCTGTGGGCTGATAAGTGATAGCAAACTCTACAGTATTGTACAAACAATTTTAGTTATCATTAGCAGTGTCAGCTCAGTATTCTACTGTAACTCATTGTCCTCTAAAGAGAAATGTATCTCTCTGATGGATGCTATTTGTCTTATTCCTGGTCCTCTTTTTCAGTTCTTATAGTTGAGCTCACTATTTTACATAAAGACAGAGTTCTGAATAAAAGTGATATTAAAACAGCTCTTAATGTCATAGAAATTATTTTTTCTTTCTAATAGTAATAGTAGAAAAAATGTCTTACTGCACAATTTTGTGCTTAAAGTGACTAAACGCGTTAACCTACTCATTGCACTTGGATGAAACTATTGAATCAAGCCTTTTCTAATATGTATCGTGTAGTGAAGACATCAACACAGTGCTGCCTCTGAAAAGGGTCCTGCTCACCCAATGTTGAGCCATCAGCTATTCCACCGTCACATCGGGGTCTACAGTATATTTGTGTGTGTGTGTGTGTGTGTGTGTGTGGCTCCACATGGTGTAGCTTCATACTGTGCGAGCATGTGCTCTTAGCCACTGCACATTCTAATTTAGCATAAGGCGTCTCACAGAGCTAGAGGATGTCTTTCTGTGGAATATCTGTCAACAGATTGACCTGCTGATAGATTTCGACTGTCAGGGGAGATACAGCAGAGGCTGGTGGCATGTGGTCAACTGATATCTCTTTCTCTCTTTGTTCATTTAGTCTTCCTCTAGCTGTCTCCAGGGATACCAGAGGAGACACATGCTGGCATGTGATAAACACATCTGCAATGGTCTACTTTAATAGAATACAAATTAGATGATTAAACAACCTCTTATTTTTTTTGCCGACGATTGAAACTATACTGGGTTTAAAAAATACAGCTGGATGCGGCTACCTTTATAGTTTAGTGATGCCTATTAAAAGAGTTTCAGGTTTGTCCAACTTGATTTACCCACTTAACGCAACATGGGTCTTTTTCTTGAGTTTACTCAGAAATGCTTTGCAGCTGGTTGCCTCACTTTTAAAAGTTCTCTCAACTACCCATTCTTTTGGTGGGAAGCCTGCATTGAGTATATAAATCATGTTCACACTCACTTTTAGGAAGAGTGAATAATAAACCTTTTGAACTGTGGTGGGAATCTGGAGTACCAGTGAGAACTCTTGCATACACGGGGAGAACATGTAAACCTTCTAGCCGTGAGATGACGGTTCTCTTGCCACCATCAAAACAAAACAATAGCAGGTAATAGGCAGTGATCATGGCAGCAGCAGCAAGCATGAAGAAGACAGCAAGGGAGGAAGTGTGCAGCTTAGATAGACCGCCCAGATTGGATGGGTATGTTTTACATGTAGCATGAGGCAGATCACATGATGCAGCAGCAGCTTTCCCTGTTAGTGTAATGTACAGGTGTACATGCTTTTCATGGGAATATGTTAAATTTCTGGAAAGTGATTAAAATATGTTCATATTTGCCCTCTTCTTACATCTGTTTCAGTAAGAATAAGTTAAAATATCTTCAATATCTTCAATAGTTTCAATTGCTTCCCATTATTGCTTGGATTCATCTTCAATCCATTTTTTTTTTTTAATTTTGCATTGAGCTACAGTTAAAATGACATTAGTTTGCTATCATAGTTGTATTTAATCTGTTTTGTCTCTCTGATGTATTGGCCTCTGGTAATATTCAAAACCTCAGATTTATATTTGCTTCTAAATTAGCTCATCTGAGTAACTATGCAGCATTCAGAATTATTGAAAATACCTTTTCATTCATACAAAAGCTACAGGAGGTTTTAAGGTTTAAAAGCTGGCTTCAGCACGTTGGTGAGTGCTTACTTTTCTTTTTCTGGTTGCCTTAATTCTCTGTGCACTTACTGTATATAAAGCAATGAAGCTATATAGTCAAAGCTGGTGTATTCTATCTGAAGAAGATCAGCTTGTCACCATTTGTGCTGCAGTGTAGATGCACATGCTGTTGACACAATATGCACTGTTGCTCTTTTCCCTTCAGTGGAGTTCTCCATTGCTGCTGAAGCTACATAAAAATAATTCCTTTTCCCCCACTTTGGCAGACTCATGGGTTTTTAAATGAGTCATTCCCATGTCAAAGTGCAAAAGAAACATTCAATGGGGAAGTATACAGTGCAGTATTTACTTAAGATTGATTTGATGAAAAATGTGGTGGATGAGAGCTTTTTGATGTTGGGGCTTTGAGATTACTCGCTTGCATCTGGATCTGTAATGCTTTAGCGTGGGGCTGGCTGTTATGTCTTGTCTAATTTAGCATTTCACTCATCTTTCACTTCTGACTGGCAGCTCAGACAAACAAAAACAGTTTTCACCTTCACATTTTAAAAGATGCGCACAGGTAAAGCTCCCAAAGCCCTTCTGGATCCTGCCAAAGTGTTTAATGAGTTTGTGACCCTTTTCTTTTATACTGTTAAAATAATAGTCTCGTTTGCAGGGAGAAGTAGTAGAACAATGGTGCAGATTTCATTATCAATAATTCTGATTGCAGTTATTTTTTGATTGATTGCATTTAATCAATTATTTCCAGTTTTAATGTTAGAAATGTTTGTTTTTTATCATTGTAAGAAAAACAGGTGAGTTATGGTTAGTGCAGTGCTGTGTTTTAATGGGTCCGTTGATTAGTCTGTTTATCAAGCCAGTTGCATTTGGTGGCTTGTGGCTCTGAAAGATCTCTGTCAGAACAACAATTCTGATTATACCATCACTTACCTTGGCTTTGGCTTGCAGATTACAAATTAATACCAGAAAGCCTGCATTATCAGTTGGATTATGGGTAAGTGTGTGCAACATGACTCTCCCAGGGGATGACAAGTCAGAATATCTCAGGGACTTAAATTTGACCTTTGGAAATAAAAAGCAGGTTGTTAGTCATGATTAGAGTAAAATCTGAGGTTTAGGCCCCGAATGTTATTCTTTAGATAAACTGCTGTTTACTTTAGCAGGGAAATAGCTATATCACTCAGACTGTAGTAGCATACAGCCCAACACAGTTAATGAGGTTACACATGTAATCAGAGATCAGTATATATACTACTCACAGAAAGTTGGGGATATTTGCCTTTCTGTATGATGTCAGAATGTTCCTAAAATACACTAGAACTTTTTTTTGTGAACTTAATTTCACAGTATCCATGCTTTTGAATACACACATACAACTATTCAATGTTTAAGTACACATTGTAGCCTATAACATGCAAGGCGTGTAACCACGAAAAAAATCCCAAAAGGTGTCTGAACCACGAATTGTTCACTAAGCGTTCTGGTTCAATGTCAACTTGTATCTAACAGTCCTCTTTATCACACTGTTGACATTTAGACATCAGACCAAGACGACGGCTTAGCACATGACAAGTTACTGAGACATTGTCATTTTTTATGCTGTCAGCTTTTCTTTCAGTTGTATGAAATGGAGGAATTACTACTGCGTTATTCTACTTAAATGTCATGCATTCATCATATAAAATCAGATTAGCATGAACATTTAAAGTTACATTTCCCTTGAAAGTTGAATATCCCTAACCTTTTGTGAGTAGTTTAGGCTATATAAAAAAAAAATCTGCTTTTATTAAATCATGATGTTGTAAAAATGTAATTGATTAGAACAATAACATGCTAGTTATAGATTTTTATCATCTAAAATATAAAACATGAATGACAAACTCTTTTAATATACAGTCTATGATGACAACACATGGGCGGATCTGAGCTGTCGGGAAGTTTATCGGTGAATCTACAAACTCCTTACAGCATCCGGTAATTTGGGCTGAACATCAGTACGGTTTTCAGGTTGCAGTTAAAAAAATAAAGTAATATATCTTTTCAATATTTAAAAACAAGACTGAGCTCTTTACTCTGATGTTTAGTAAAAATAAGATCAAAGATTGTCCGCTAAGACTATTGCAACATATTAATTGTTCTCTTTAAAGCCAATTGATGTTTTCTTTAACAACACTGCTAAATCTCATCCTGCAATAATCCTGTATTTTGGATAACTCAACCAAATTCTCATCATACACGGAATGTTAGATACCAAAAAACACACAAGGCGAGCTCATGTTCTGTTACACCACTTTTAAATATCTGTTTCCCTCATATTTAATATTCAGCACACATTCTGAATATTCAAGTGCAGCAGATCTCCGCCAGCTTGGATCAAGCTCGATAGCAGTAATTATGCATGTTTACAAAGTGCAGAATCATTCTCCACAAACCAACCCATGCAGAGTATTTCGCTCTCATCCTATTCAGATGTTCCTGAGTGAGGAGAGAACATTTAATTTGTGGCTACGGAAGCTATATTCTCTGCATACTCATGGAAACCTCTGAATTACCCTCCCCGATCAATGCTCTGAACATCACCTTAACAAATGATACGTCATTTGACAGTGTCTAATGTGGGATCTACATTCACCCTCCATCCAAACCCAGCTTGTCACTTAGAGGCCTGTTCCCCTTGTGTTAGTCACAAAGGCACAATGGATGCTGCCACAGTGACAGACTGGATGCTTCAAACTGCACATGTGTCTCTGAGGAAGTGTGTGCATGTGAGCACATTTCTTTGTTGTAGTGGTGGCAGTTTCATTTTAAGTTTTCTTACAAAAAAAGAGAGAAAGACAGCTTCACTGGGGCACAGTTCTAAAAATAAAATCCCAGTATGTTCCCGTTTTATTGTTGTGCTTCTCCTAGTTTTTAAAAGACAATAACTTATTTATTTAGGAATAAATTGCACCTCCTGATCAAAAAAACCTGTTGTGTGTGTTGTGTTGCAGTCATATTTTTAGTGACAAGCCTCTCCAGTGACAGGCAATCATATTTCCGAGAACCACAATACATCTTATGTGTTTTAAAGGTCCTGTTTTACTGTGTTGTATTGAATTATCCAACACATAATATGTCATAGTGACAAGTCATCAAAGTATAAGAACTCAAGATTATAGAAGCTGTGACAGCAGCATTTTTCAACCTTCTCTTGCAGCAACACAAATAATGGAGAAAGCTTTAAATTGTAAAAAATGTGCAGGTGTAGGGACATAACAGGACTTTATTTGGTTTCTAAAAAACCTGAGATGGCGAAATGGTGACAAACATCTCCTCTTTCATCATGTGAAATTGTGGCGCCACACTGGTCAAGGCGGGATCCAAGATGGGATTAAAAGGAGAATTGATGTAGAAGAAGAGATTCAAGGAAAAGCCAGAGAAAGAAACAAGGCTGAGACTGAGAGTGTGTGTTGTGTGTGGGATTTGTGTGCTCATGTGTGACAGCTCAGTTGTTCTTTTTGACACAACCTTCCTGTGGTTCTATTCACAACACCAGCAACGTGTCAGCAATTTGAAAACAGCCTGATACCTAAGGGCGTTGGTTACACTGGTGCACATGTCTTATCCAAATGATCTGTTGCTGTGAGACCACGCTATTTTGTGGCTACACTTGGCCTGAAAACGTCAACCATGTCTTTCCTTCTGATGGATAGATGGACTGGTTCTGTGTGCATGCATTTCTGAATTACTGGATCACCACCTGTTGTAAGAACAGTTTCCTGTTTCTATTAGCTGCCGTCTAGTTTTTGGTGATTTGAAAGAATAAGAGAAAACTTAAAGGACAACCTTCCTATTTATTGTCTTTAAAAAG
The DNA here is from genome assembly GCA_037177055.1 of Atherinosoma microstoma. Classification (NCBI taxonomy): domain Eukaryota; kingdom Metazoa; phylum Chordata; class Actinopteri; order Atheriniformes; family Atherinidae; genus Atherinosoma; species Atherinosoma microstoma. The sequence continues at coordinate 9,987,126 of JBBBVU010000015.1, read as the reverse complement.
ATGCTTTATTGTTTGGGGACTCAGGGACTCTTTGTTGTTGTTTTTTTGCTTGTTTGTTTTTTAATGTAAAGCACTTTGCACTGCAATTTGTTTTGTTCAAAAAGTGCTTTATAAATAAAGTTTTATTGATTGATTAATATAGAGGAAATTTTGTATTTTTTTCTGCATGACGGGCACAAGTCTGAGGTTAATGCAACTTTAAGCTTTATTTTGGGTTTAAGAAATATCTAGTGCTGTAGTTGCTGTGAGGAAAATTATTGTGAGCTGGAAGGACCCAGGCAGATTAAATTGACTCATGCAAGGAAATCTCAGGAGACCCCCTGAATGTATTAAAGAGAGGTGTTTACTGACAGAAGCTTGCTTGAGGTAAACAGGTAAAAATGAACAAGTGAGCAGCAGCTCTTTATTTTGGATTTTAAATTTCATTCAATGGAGCAGCTTATATAGACCCATATTGCATCTCCCAGAGCTCATCACATGCCCCAACAAGGCAGTTTCTTAATCACAACACAGATGATAGAGCTTCTTTGTGTCTCTGTGCCAAATATCTTTTTACTTCCCAGTGGCCTTTTGTAACGTAGCTCTGATAACTTATTTTAATGCAAGGCATAGATGGGTTCACAGTGACTCCCAGTTTACATATTTGACTCGTGACCCTCTATCCACTGCAGTGAAAGCTGACACTCCTGGAATACTTTCTGGTTCATAGCTGCTGTTTCCTCTGTGGTTGTTGACTGCCATTTGACACTAGGCAGATATAGTAAGTTTATTTGAGATTGAAATTAAATAAGATCAACAAGATTATGATGATATAGCTGCGATAAAATATTTATTTAATCATTGAATCCATATTTGGTCCGTGTATCATTCATTTTTTTAATATTCAGTTCAGTTTTTTTAGGTGTTTCTGGTCCGCATCTGTCCCTCTCAGCATCAAGTCACCATGACACGCACATTCACCTGACATTATGTCCATGTTAAGAGAGGAAGCATAATGTGCTGCAACAGATTAATTAGGCCTAAACGCAGACAAAGAGATTCTCTGGAATCAGAAACGTAGCATGTTGCTGCTTCACTGTTTTGGCTTCTCATGTTTAGAATATAAAATACAATTGTTATGATTTGTAGGGGGCATGTATTGTTTTGGGGTAATGATCACTTGATTGATCATTTGTTTTAATGTTTTATTTGGTTGTTGTGGTGATGTGGTGCACGGGTCACATGGATGCAGTCAGTGACAGGCTGAACTGTCAAAAGGGCTTAGCCTACCTGTCGGTCACGCTGTGGTTTTGCCATAGAGAGGAGGGTTGGGTAGCCATAATTTTTTTGACCTCAAGGCTTAAGTGCACTACCAAATGATATGTGGTAATCTTCAACAAGTTTAACACATTTAACTCTGCATACTGCCCTTTGTGTTACGCCTGTGTGAACTACAATCACTTATAATTTTTAATTTTCAATTTTATGCAAAGAGGGGGGGGCAACATGTTTTTGCGTTGGGTGTGTGTGTATGTGCGTGCGTGTGTGATGATGAATGTGTGAAAAGTGAAAAAGACTATGATCAGGTGTGTGCTATTGATTTTGATGTTTTATACTTATTATTTTTTAGATAGTTGTTTTCATTATGTAAAGCACTTTGTGATGCATCATGTATGAAAGGTGCTATATAAATAAAGTTTGATTTGATTTGATAATGAACAGAAAAATGTATCAAATCAAATTGCCCTATTTAGGAAGCTGAAGGTGTATCAACAAGCCAAACTTCTCCTCTGCCTATCCGTTGCAACTGTGGAACTCGTTATAATTTATTAGTGATTTATTAGATAAACCCCAATTTCCATTTTATTTTCATGACTGAATTTTTCAATTGCTTTCAGCGCTGCTTATTAGGCAATTTGTAGCCTTTAGGAGCTCTCATTTATCAGCTGTTTTTCATGATAAATCCGCCAGATCAGGCAAAACTCTAGGTCAAATATTACAGAACTTAAACATTAATTATCACAGTTATGCAGACGATACACAACTTTATGTGTCTTTATCACCAGATAACTGCAGCCCGATGGACTTACTGTGTCAGTGTCTGGAGCAAATAAACATCTGGATGAGAGAAAATTTTCTACAACTTAATGAAGATAAAAC
>JBBBVU010000015.1:9973741-9984887 GCA_037177055.1 Atherinosoma microstoma | reverse complement strand
TTATGTAAAGCACTTTGAATTGTCTTGAACCTGAAAATGTGCTATACAAATAAACCTGCCTTGCCTTGCCTTGCCTAATAAAGTCAGACTAGACGGACAAAAAAAAAATATGGATTAAGGAAGCAAAAGAAATCAGAAAGCGGGTCAAGATCCCCATCACAGCGGTCAGATGACACTTCTGAGGAAGAGCACAAACAAAAGGCTAGGCTACATTTAAGAAAGAAGATTAAATTATTATTTTTGTGAAATAAGAGAAAATAGCACTATGTATTATGATGTATTTTTGAAAAAATTTACAATGAACAGTAGCCTACTGAGCAGTTAAATAGGTCACAGCCATGAAAATAAATGGAAATTTGACTTTTTTTAATTAATAGATAACAGTTTAATAAATCATATTAGTTAACAACTCAGTAGGCTACTGTTTATTATTAAAAATTAAAACATTATTAATTGTTTCAAATAGCATTATAATACATAAAATGCTTCTCTTGTGGCATTTGTTTCTCAAAAAGGATAATTTTATCTTCTTTCTTAGATTATTTTGTCTGCCCTCTTCCCCAGAAGCATCTAACCGCTGTAACGGGTCATTTATCAGCTGTTATTTATGAGCGTGGCCAACCTGATGGATCTGACAGATCCGTCAGGTTGCCTCACCGCCCGATGGTCTCTGTGTGAGATCATAAAAGCTTCCTCATCCTGTTGAAGGTGTTCTTTACATGCTTTCTGATATTATGGCTGCCCAGCCCTAAAACTAATGCGTGACCGACCGACAGTCCCTTTTGCCAGTTCAACCTGTCGCCGATGGCATCCACTTGACCCGCACTCCACACCACCATGACAACCAAATTAAACAAATCATAAATCCAGTGATTACTCCAAACAATATATAGAGCCTGTACAAATCATATCAAGTGTACTTTATATTCTAAATATGAGCAGCCAAAACAGTAAAGCAGCAACATGTTGCATTTCTGATACCAGAGAACCTCTTCATCTGCACTGGTAGACCTAATTAATCCGTTGCAGCACTATGTTATAACAACATGCTTCCTCTGTTAACATGGACATAATGTCAGGTGAATGTGCGTGTTATGGTGACTTGATGCTGAGAGGTACAGATGCAGACCAGAAACACCTAGAGAAACTGAGCAAAGCGGCTTTAAAGACAAGGTGCATGTTTGCAGCAAGGGGATCTGCAGCAACTTCTGGGTCACGGAAATCCGCCAAATTAAATATTAAAATCAATTTCTGTCTGTGGGTCATTTTTCTAGCTTAACTTCTTCTAATCTTTATGATTATCGCACTATTATTTGTATTTTGAACTGCAATTTTGAATTGAATATTAAAAGAACAAATGATACACGGACCATATTTGTATATATGTATAAACTTATTGCAATAAGTTTTATAATAGTAAAAATGTCAACAAGGTTGGCAACACTAATAACAATAAAGATAATAATAGCAGTATTAATAATTGTTTAGGAGAAAGGAAAAAATGGGAGAAAAATGATAGAACTTAAAAAGTGAATGAGAAGAAAGGGAGGAGAAAGAAAAGGGCATGGTTTAACTGAATAGACAGGTTTCTCTGATGTGGCATTGGTTAGATCAGTAATAATATACATAATATTGTAAATAATACTACTAATGATAACAATGGTAGTAATAATTATAAAGATAACATGCGATATAAGGGTAATAATAAGAGGGAAAATGTAATAATAACACTGCTAATGAACAATGGGGAGGGAAAAAGTAGCATAACAGAGATAATTGAAAAATAAGATGTTTTCAAAAATGCTTATTTAATAAAGGAAATATTGAAAAAAGTAAAAAAATTTCAAATAATAAAGTGGAGGAAAAGCAAAAGCAGCCATACCAATAATGGTAGTGGTCACATGTGCTGATAATTGATATACTGCAATGCTAATAATGGTTGCAGTGTGTAGATATGAAATAATAACAACAATGACATTCATATTTATTGTTATCTTTATTATCTTGGTCACAAAAGAAAACAAAATAATGAGAGACTTTTTTTTGGACATTTTAAAGCATGCACAACAACCCAGAGGCACTGATCTGTAACTGCATGAAGATACATCTTAAACTTCCACTGGACACCATAGAACGAATCACATTTCACCAAATGCACTGCCTTGGAGGCCAAGATCCCATTGTTGCAAAACTGGATCACTACAAACATTAAAAGAACCCACCAAGGAACTGGGATTCTACAGAGATCATACAACAATAAATGGAACATTATAGAGTTGGCAACAGTTGGAGAATGAACCACACCTCATCCAGAGAAAATACTCCTCCATCCATCAGTCTTCTTCCCAATTTGACTTTTTCTTGATTAGCATTTCACTTACCCATGTTCCCAAAACCAAAATCCATCCAATCATAATTAGTGATCATGCTCCTGTATCCCTCAAAAATGTCTCTTGAACACATCACTACTACAGGACCCTGATTTTGACACCTTCATTAAAACGGAATGAACAGCCCTCCTTGAGATGAACGACTCTCCAAATACCTCTTCATTATTACAATGGGAAACAGGCAAAGCGGTGATATCATATTCATCCTACCAAAAAAAAGGAACAAGAAATGGAATCCAATCTAAAAAAAAAATTAAACAGCTAACTGAGTCATATGCTATAAAGCCCAATGAACAAACTCAGACAGACATAATTAATTAAAGAATTATGCAGAGAAGTATTTTACACAGAAAAACACAATTCCTCTTTCAACAACTCAAATACGAACACTTTCATTATTGTAACAAATCAGGTCAGTTCCTTGCAAACCAACTACAGCGTAAAAAAAAACAACAAATAAATAATTCCCTCAATCCTTAAACCAGCTCAAGATATTGTTCAGAACCCACATTAAAGAAACAGTGTATTTGATACATTTTCATGTTGGCTTTACTCCTCTGAACATAAAACAAGAACATCTGAAATAAAAGCCTTTTAAAACAATTTAGAACTCCCTGTATTATCAAATGAGCAAACAAATATGTTAGATGCACCACGCTTACTCAGCACTAAACAGAATACCCCAGAATAAATCACCCGGCCTAGAGGGATATCCTGTTGAATATTATAAATTTGAATTTTATAAAGATTTCTGGCAAACATTATCACCTCCTTTTTTCACAGGGTCACAACTGAAATGAAAGATAATTCCACATGTGAATATGGCTGCTATAACATTCCTTTTAAAACCAAATAAAGACGCAATCCACCCTTCTAGTTACCGACCCAACATCAGTTACAACTAGTTACAACATCTGATGTTTATATAATAGAACAAAATGTCTTTTTGGGACATAATTGTTACAAAATCATAGAAAATCACTGGTAATTCAAAGAATACCACTCAGCATACCTTCAAATAAGCCCACCAAAAAACAAACTCCCTCTTTAGTAAAATGCATGATGTTGCCATGCTTTAACTAGCAGATCGTTTTGTTTTATCTCTGCATCTGCAGATCCTCATATAACTCTTCAGTTGTTGCATAGTTAAGTCTATTTGTGCTGATACAATGGGTTTCTGAACTGCTGAGCAGACTCTTTGAAGACAACAGGCTCCTCCAATTAGCCAGTGCTTCAGAGTGATGTTGAAAAAGGAAATTATTGGGTGAGACTAAACGGACTGTTCTTACAAGCCTGAGTTTGGAAGAAAGGGACTTTGTCCAGATAAGAGCAGTTTTGAAACATGAGAATAGGATACCAAACTTAGAAATATTTAGTTATGTTTTTCTTAATTGAATTCAGTCCTGTTTTAATTTGATTATTCATCAAGTTTCCCGGGTACATTTGCACTAAGCTTTTTTTGGCTACAAGTTATTTAGGTTTTGAGACCAGTGTGTCCCGGCTTATAACTGTTTTTTGTAATTGATTTTGGGAGGCATGTGCATGAAATGAGTTTGTGTGTGTGTTTGTGTGTGAGAGAGAGAGGGGGAAAAAGAGAGTGTACATTTAAGTGCTCATCTGCTTCTGAATGTGTGCTATCTTGACTGAATCGTCCTTCCGTGATGCTGTCATTCCGCTTGAACGCCTGATTGGTCAACAACTGTCTCTGCGGGTGGCATGACGTCTCCCTCCCTAGGAGGGCTTTTAGCGTGTTTGGTTTGTGTGCATGTGCTCATCTGTGTTATTTTGGTGTGCTTCCATAACCACGGAGGTGATGCTTTCAGCCATACATTCAGCCTTTTAGTGAGAGGCATATGTGCATAAAGTTTACACATCATCTATCATCATCATCTATATTTTTGATTTACACAACACCTTCCCTAACACCAAAGGACCTTAATTGGCATTAACTCGTTAAGTAATTGATTCAGTCAATATTCATTCAAACTTTAAAACAGCGAGCCATGAAGAAATCATTTACAATATACAATTGTATAAAAGAATCTAAGCTTCCATGTACCAGAAAATAATGGGGGAAAAAATCTGCTCCTTATTAGGTCTTATGAATAAGTGACAGCCTCAGATGAACAAAAACAGATGAGATAGCATACCATGACATTTGTTTATTTGACAAAAATCAAGCCAAGATGCAGAAGCAGTGTGTGAAACATTAATTTCACCCTTACTGCTTCCATTTGAAATACGAGGGTACATATCCGCTGAATCCTGCCAAAATGCACTTAATTAATTGATCATCACTAGGTCTGAGCGCATCCATACAGACAGATGTGTTTTTGCAGTTTACTGGTCAGAAAGTTTCAGGTGTGTGTTAACATAATTCCAAATAGGGACAGCATCAGCAATAATAACAGAGAAGCAACTGCTGCTGCCCATCAACCTGTTAAAGGTTATAGGGCAATTTGGAGTCCATCATCCCACAGTGAATAAGATTATTGACAAGTAAAAAAACAGTAACTACCCTTTTCAAGAAGGGACATCTCGAGACCAGACTATACTCCCAGAATTGCAAAAAACCCAAGAGCTACCTCTTAACTCTTCAATGGCCTGCTCTATCGTTTGAGCAAATTTTTAATGAATCTTATTAGAAATATGTGGAAATAAGCCTGCTTGAGCCATATCTACCACTTGGTGTAATATCAGAAGTAAGACTTTCAAGTTTTGACCATTTAAGTATTGTTACTATATTACTAACTTTTATCTCAACCATTTGTAAAAAAAATATTCATCCTTTAATCTTTTAATATATTCCCAAGGAAATGAAAATCTCCCTTGTTTTTTTCTCATCATGAATATTAGAGGGTTAAACCCTGCAGGCTTTAATGTGTTGTAATGTTTACAAAAATACAATTTGAACAATTGGATCAGTGTCCTATGGAAAAAATGCACAGCAGCATTTTTGGTGAAATCCAAATACAATCACTTCATAGCAGCTGTCAAGGATGGAGGGTTAAAGATTTAGGGTTGCTTTGCAGCTTTGGCACCTGGACAACTTGCAGTCATTGAGTTGACCATGAACTCCTCTGTAAGTGTTTGAGGGTGAAATGTGAGACCATCTGCCCAAAAGCCTCATGCAACCAAACAATGATCCTGAACGCATTAGTTGCTCACATTAATGCCTGGTTAGGACCAGATTATTATTTATTTGCTTATTTATCTAGGGTTGTGGAGATTGGCACCATCAGCTCACAGCAAGAAGGTCAGTGGTTTTTTACCTTGGCCTTTCTGTATGGATAACATGTTCTCCCTGTGAATGTGTGGGTTCTCTTGGGGGTACTCGGCTTCCTCCCGCAGTCCAGAAGACATGCATGTTAAGTTAATTAGTGATTCTAGGAGTAAGTGTGAGTGTGAATGGTTGTTTGGCTCATTTGTTGGCATTGGCCCTGTGATGGAGTAGCGACATCTGCAGAGGGTACCCCACCTCCAGCCTGAAAGCAGCTGGGCTAGGGTGCAGCACCCCCCCTCGCTGTCTAGTGATTATGGACAATGGATGGATTTATTCATTCACTGATTATTTGTGTCCTGGTCAGAAAAACTTAGAAGTGAAAGAGGATTTATTCTACTTTTCACTTCAGTGTTGCAGCTACAAATTATATTAAAATACACAGTTAAACACCTTAACCTACCCACTCCTGCTAAAAGTGGCAGGAGTGTCCAAAAACCTTCAAAAAAGCTCTCTCACTTCCATTATATTTTCTTCACAAACCCAGGAGGAAGAAGGAGTGTGTGCGAGCATACGTACATTTCTCTCTCACACACACACACACAGGCATATAAATCAGGACTAATTGCAGTCTTTGAACAGCAGACTAATCTGGTTAGAACACACTTCGCTAATTAGCATATGATGAACTGACCTCACTTGTCATTTGACCTCTAGTGCTTAAACATCACAAACATATAAAGAGAAAGGAAAAGCAAAAGAGAGACGGAGAATTAGGCAAAACGGTGGAACTGCGTCTGCTCCAGCATCTGTTATGGAAATATTTCCTTTCTCCCTTGTGAGACACACCAGTGATTTAACAGGATCCTTGACTTGCTATAGATTTACCTGCTGTTTATTCTGCCATAAAATAGCTTTTGGCTTTGTTCAGTGGTGTAGTGCTGGTTGAGGGGGTGCCCCTCTGCGGGGGTGGTAGGCACGCTGCGATCACATCCTCCAATGTGTCAAAAGTAATTAGGATGATCGGAGAGCATTCCCTATTATGTGCAGAGAGGTGTGTGCTGTGTGCTGTTAATTAGAATGATGAGTAGACTCTAATAAGCCCAGTATAGACCATCAAATACTGTACTTGTCTCTTTTTGTTCTGATTAGACCATTTTCCTGATTTTAAGATGAGAATTTAAAAGGTAGTCAGTGATTTGTTCAAATCTTTAATAACTGTTATAAATAAGGATATAGTTAAAAGATTAGTAGATTCATGGATTAGTCAACTTGAGTACTTGCTTCAGTAGTTTATTCCTAAAATGTCAAGTATTTGCCTGTTGGACCAAATTTTTATCAATACATTGAGTCTGTTTTGGTTTTGCACTCTGGATCAACCAAACAATAAAATTGCAGATTCATAAAGATTCATTGATGCTCTAATGAACAGAGAAGGGTTTTATTACATAAATGTGATTTAGAAATGAAATTTATTTATTTATTTATTTTTTAATTAGGTTGATTTGCTTTTGGGTATCAATGCTCAAGCAGTGAGCAAATGTAATAACATCCCAAAATGAATTACATGGCCTTCCCAGAGGAATCTGGGTAAGGTGGTGCAATCAGTTTTCAATAAATGTATTATAAGCAAAGTATGCTGTGAATTTGCCTGAAGGTGTGCCTTGAATGCCCAGATTTGTAGCAGGAAGATGGTAGTGTGGTAGCACAATTGTTCTATTCCCAAAGCAAAGCACTGAATCAAACCCTGTCTTTTGAGACTTTGCTGGAAGATGTGTCTTTTTAACATTATTTCTGCCAGCATTGTGGATTTATCGCTTTCTTACCATTTCTCTGTTTCGGCTCTTTAAAACCCAAAACTTCAAAGGCCTCTTTACAGGCAAAATATGCATGTAGGAATAAAGTGTCTGAATTCTGCTGCGCATCGTCATGTGGAAATCTTTGTTGACACCGTGCCTCTAAATGCACTGAAGCTACAAATTAGGCTGCGAAACTTGTGACAGTTTGAATAAGCTTTGGTCCAGGAGTTTGATAGTTGACTACATTTTTTTGTGTGACAAGCATTTCATTATCCAAAACGACCTTCTCTCTCCAGGGAGAGCTGAAAAACTAGGTTCTGCTGTAATTAGGGGAGCTTGCTGACAAAAAAAAGAAGAAGAAGCACCCAAGGTAGAGGAGGGATGAAAGATAGTGAGGTAGAATGAAGAAGGGGATGAATGTAAGGAGAGTGCAAGGAGGAGGGGAGCAGATAATGAGAGGCAAGGTGACAGTATGAAAGAGTGCAAGAGGAGGAGTGCATGTCAAGAATCGAGCGAGGAGGGGGTTGTTTGCCGGTGGCTGCCTCATGGTAGGATTTTGTTGAATCTTCTCACCGTGTTTTATTACAAAGAGTTCTGTGAGGGTCTGTGTTTGCAGTCTGTCAGCTAACTTATGCTGGCTCGGGCATCTCAGCATGTCCACTTGCTGTGTCATGTCACTGTTAATTTTTCCTCATATTTGTTTAATTCAACCACAAGCAACAGAAGAGATGTGGTTTGTGTGGTTTCGCTTCTACTCAGTGTACCATATCAAAATGAATATGCATGGTTCATGTATGTTTAAAGTAATAAATATGCAAATGTTAATGTAAACGCATCATCTCATGATTAAATTAATCTAATTTTCCAATTTTCCACCTTCTCGACTTTGCAAAACCTCAGGGTGACGTTAAAAAAATATCTTATAGACAGTAATCTTTTCCCTTTAGAAAGGTAGGATCTCTGATATGATTATGTATAATAAGATAATAAATGAGTGTTGCTATCTGGTATTTTTGGCTATCATCAAGATTTGTTGTTGATTTGTAATATACAATATTACCTGGGTTAAATCTTTGTTGTAATCTGCGGGGATGTGTGTAAATGTGTGAGGTACTGTGTCAGTGTGTCCTTTAGTTGTTTTATGTGTACTGTTCCTGACCCAGTGTTTGCTCAGTTGGAATTTGATTTATGTGTTTTTGTGTATCTATGTGTCGTATGGCTTCATTTAGATAAAAACTTAGCTGAGCTGATGAATTTAGTTGAATGTTAGCATTTGTGGTTTGTTAGATCTGGCAATGTAATTTTAGATACAGCAAGAAGTCATTAGTAGCACTCAAATCAGCTTAGTGCAACCCACAAACATTCACATAAAATAATTTCTTCATTTAGCACAGCTGTTGACTAATTTCACATGTATGGGATAACATGCTAAATCCCGGTGTCATAAAGCACCAACAGTTATATATTTTTTTTACTTTGATCAGTTTCAAATGTTTTTTTTCTTTCTTTTTCTTTTTACATGGTACAGTAGGGCTCTAACTTTGTTTTATAGCTGATAGTGATACATCAATGATACTCACTTTTTACCTTGTTCCACCTCAGTGGAAGTTACTAGTAGGGGTGTAACAATACATCAATCTACATCGATATATATCGATCATATGGTCTATATCGATCAATATCTATCCAAAATGCAAAAATTGTTGAAAAACCGATGTAATAACCATTTATCAAACACACTTTTTTTCCGAAAACGGCTGTATTTTGAGTTCCCCTGGCGTGTCGTTTTCGCATTATGACTATTCTGTCTTTATTATAGGAACATGTTGTTTTGTATTTAAATTGATTAATTTCAACACCCGAGCTTGCTTTTTTTTTTTTATTTTGATGAATGGAAATGACTGTGTTCAATTACGTGTGATATTGTTTCATGCCAATCTTTGGATCTTAAATTGAATCGAACCAAAATCAGATTGTGACTGAATAAGAGATATCGGCAAACATCGAATCGCTATCCATTAAATCGACTGATATTGTATTGTGATCAAACTGGTGATTTACACCCTTAGTTACTAGTGATCCAAGTGGATCCTATACAGTGATGTGACCATAGACATCTGAGTGGTCAGTTGAAATCACAACTTGTGGTGTAAATAATGTCTCTGCAGTACCACACACACTGACACACATCCTTTTTCTGTTAAGTTATATGAAAGGCCAGCACAAAAACAGAAATCTTGGATGTCTGGCTTTATATTGAATATTATGTACATGATTAATGAATACAAGAGCATGTTTATTAACCAACAGTATCAATACAAAGATTGTTTTGTTATTTTTTTTCTCCACTGACTGAATTTGAATTCTCTACTGTTCAGTCATAATTTTCACTTTAAAAATATAACCAAACTCTTAAAGATAAGATCTGTTGAAAAACTCATACAGTGCAATAATCACAGACTCCTCACTTGTTAGTCATTCTTGATAAAAAAAAAAAAAGAATATGCTGAACCGGTGCAATGTATTGAAGAACACACAGTGAAGCTGTCTCTGCTTCAGTGCACCTTCAAACACATTACAGGCTGCTATCTGTTGTGGAAAATGAAGCATGGAATAGCCATGCTGAGTTTCCTGAGTTTGACTGAAGACTACTGTATTGTACTATGCTATGAAACCATAAAACATCATTGTTTTGGTTATTGTAGTTCTTCAAGATTCATAAGGTGATTTGAGAGGGACTGGTAGGATGTTGCGTGCAGGTAACCACACCATGCCTCACTCTTATCATAACCTGAAATATAGTAGTCAAATCTGCCTCACTTATTGGTGTTTAACTAGATGGGATTTGTTTAAATTGGTATCTACAGCCCAATGACTCTTATATATTAAAGCCTAAATCAATCCATCCACACATGGTGCAGAAGTAACAGAAAAGACTGGTGTAGCCACCAGACCTGAGATGTGAAGCTGTTCACTGTTATTCACTTGGGACGGGATCAAAACATGTCCGACTTAAATAGTCTCATTCAAAAAGTTAATGTGTCTTTCCTACAAGTCATTATTGCTAGGAGTTCAACACAATCAGTGGTGCTGGTTGTCATTTTCTAAAATAATTACCCATCTTTCTTAAAAATTAGACCATACCCTGTGTTCACACGGGGCACTTTCATTCGCGTACGCGCGTATATTTCAACGCCCAGATACCGGATGTTTACTTGTTTGATTTGGGCGAATTATTCGTAAGAATAGAGCATATTATTCGCAAAAATAGAGCATATTATTTGCGAGAATAAAACGCTTGATGCTAGTGAATAGGACGCTCCATTTGCGCAAATAAGACGCTCAATTGGGGCTTTTTACGCCGCAAATTCACCACAAACGCGCTGCCCTAAGCAAACAGGCACCTATTTACGTCTGTACATTGACTTAACATGTAATTTAAACGTGCAAATCATTTTACTGGCGCCCGGTGTGAACACAGGGTTACTGTGTGGCTTTGTACATGTATTATGACTGATCAAGTTTTATCCATCGACCCCACTCCCATGTCCAGATATAGATGCTTCTGGCTCCCCAAAGATAAAAAAAAAATCAAGATGGTAACGACCAATTACCAGTGTCATGGGGTAACTTGTCATATGTTTATCATTTGTAATTTTAGCATTTTCCTCCAGTTTCTACATCAAATATTCTAAACTAGATATATTTAACTCTGTGCATGGTTGAATATATATAGA
>JBBBVU010000015.1:9954453-9973641 GCA_037177055.1 Atherinosoma microstoma | reverse complement strand
ATATATACTGTATATGTGCAATATTTATTGAGCTTATTTTAAAGGATTAAGATCTTAAAATTTTTTTAAGAGATTGTATAACTATTTGTAGCTACACAACTTAATATTTTTGAAAAAACGAGAAGACAGTGTAGAAAACACCCTCCCAGTTTCCTCAGACTGGCTAGCCCCCAGTTACCTGACCACTATGCAAAATAAACATTTAATTGGACAAAGTTATGCCTCTGAGAGCAGGATGCTCCTGCTGACCGTCATCCTCTTCATACTACTTTTGTAACTGTTAATGGCTTTGGTTTCTGCTGTTGTTGAACTGTTGTTGTGTTTGCTAACTGCTCTCTGTTTCTGACCCCTGATGCTGCAAACTGGTGCTTTTTAATCATTGAAGGCCATCAGCCTTCATTGTATTCCTAAAATATTTAACAATCTACTATTGCAACAAGATTCCAACATGCTGGTTAATTTTTGGCCATGCTAATGAGCGGGCGTTACTCCTCTGCACCTGATACAGTTGGGTAACGACCTTTATCTGTTTATTTCACATTTTGAACAGAAGAGAAGGAAATGATTTGGAGAAATTATGCAAAGAGGGGTATTATACACATATACATCACAAAGCAGTGCTAAATTTCACGAATGAGCTGGCTATTATTTAAACTCATACTTGTTCTCCTGCGGTAGTTCATTCTTTTCACCTCTTTCTCCTTGTCGGTCTCTCTTTTTGTCTGACAGAGACAGTGATGGATACAAGGACAGCAACAGCTGAGCTTGGCTGGATATCTTTTCCTGCCAATGGGGTAAGAACGATGTATAATGGTGTGCTGTATTCATGTGTGTCTGTGTATGTGTGGGCAACCATAGGGAAAGCAGTTTGACTACACTTTACAATAGTCCATTAATGGCTCACTCAAAAATCCTAATTACCGTGGCAAGGTGACTTCAATTAACCACCACTGATGCAGAAAAGAATGTGTTCCGAAGAATAATAGAAATGCAACACACAAGAGTCTGCAATAGACACGTAGAAAATATTGGATTCAAGTAGTAAATAGGTTCCTCCATCCTCTTTCTTGAGCTCAGCTGGCTTCTTTAAATTCCAGCTTGGCAACTAGCCGGTCACAGTGGTCTGCTGTGCGAATGTGTTTGAGGTGAGTAGCTCTAATTGTGATGAATGGTTGTCCCTGTACAGCACAGAGCAAGCTGGAGGAGCGAAAAAGAAATGAGGGAGGCAGGAAAAAGGAGTGAGACAGAAAGGGAGGGAGGGATAGAGAAGGTTTAATTTGTGTCATGTCTTAGTAAACCCATTAATCATTTTACACCTTTGTCTCGCCTCTCCCTGTGCTTTGTCCCCTCGCATACCCTTTGCCCCTTCCTCCCACAAACATTCCCTAGTGGGAGGAGGTGAGTGGCTATGATGAGAACCTCAACACCATCAGGACATACCAAGTGTGCAATGTGTTTGAACCCAGCCAGAACAACTGGCTCCTTACTACTTACATCGACCGGCGGGCAGCACAACGCATCTATGTGGAGATCCGCTTCACTGTCCGGGATTGTGCCTCCATACCTAGTGTCCTGGGTTCCTGCAAGGAGACGTTCAACCTCTACTACCTAGAAACTGATAGAACTGTGTCAGAAGGCATTAAAGGGGTAGAATACTGGGCAAATGCCCCCTTTCTAAAGGTAACTGTCCAAAAACAAGAAAGTCTGAAATGTTCTGGTCGTGTTGTACAAGTATAATGAATCAATTTTAAAGTAAACTTAATGTTATGATAGAAATAAAAAAGAAAGCCATTAGTACTTGCCCTGAATTCTGATTTAGAAGGTTTTGTTAACCCCTTTAAAAAACTTCACTCGCTGGTGTGTTTGGACTGATGCTAACTGGGATTCATAGTGACCTCTTTCTGAAAAGTCTACATTTTCTCCCACATTTTTAAGCTTTTAATTTTTGTTTTTTTTTCTTACTGAGGTTTATTCATGTTATAGAAAATTAAGGCTGATAATGTTATTTTGTGTAGTCACAAGCATCTTCATTCAACATTTTTGCATTAGTTTTCAGTTAGCAAAAGTAAGATTTTGATTTAAGAAATAATGTAGCTCATACAAAGTTTACCTTCCTTTTTTCCATTTCCCTTTGCCCCATTTCTTCCATCTCTCAGGTGGATACCATTGCAGCAGATGAGAGTTTCTCCCAGGTTGATTTTGGGGGAAGGCTTATGAAGGTGAACACAGAAGTGAGGAGTTTTGGGCCACTGTCCAAAGGCAGAGGGTTCCACTTGGCCTTTCAGGATCTGGGTGCTTGCATGTCCCTCCTGGCCGTTAGAGTGTTCTACAAAAAATGTCCCAGCATAGTGCAAAATTTTGCTTTTTTCCCTGAGGTAAACACCAGGACAAAATAAAAATGGGGGTGATTTAATCATACTATTGCAGCTGTTGAATGGTCAAGCTTTCGTTTTTTTTTTCACTTTCATTTTGAACAGACCCTGACAGGTGCAGAGTCCACCTCTTTGGTTATTGCCCGTGGAAGCTGCATCTCAAACGCAGAGGAGGTTGATGTACCCATAAAGCTCTACTGTAATGGAGATGGAGAATGGATGGTTCCCATTGGCAGCTGCAGTTGCAAAGCAGGCTATGAGCCAGACAATGGCAACGTGTGTCGAGGTAAATACCTATATAAAGGAAGTTGTGCTTTTAATTCAAGTTTGTTCATAAGACTTTTTATTGATGAACAATATTGCGTGCTGTGTATGAATTTGATGTTGCTTTGAAGTAAAAGCTAACAAGCTATTGTGGCAGCAAATCAATATCAAGCAAACCAATATGTAGCCACAGTAGGCATCCTATGGCAGCTAACAACATGTCAAAGCATTCAACTACATGTCATGCAAATAGCATAAAGTGTACGTATTGAATATCATAAAAACATTTTTGTATGATATATTCTTTACAAAAGTCTTGATTTGGTTTGCAAACAATACCGTACCTGTACAATTACACTATTTTTTAATCTCAGTAAATTCTGTTGAAAACGCAAATGTTCTGTTGAGTCATGGAGGACAAAGTGTTGCATTTGTGGCCGTCTTAGCTGAATGATTTTATACAAGTATTGTGTGCTTCATGATGGTTTATGATGTATTTTTGCCCAAGGGGGCAAACACGATGCTCCATATGTTAATATTTGTTGAGGCACACTTGGATGAATATGGTCCAGAAATAGCTCCTCTTCCCTCAATGTTCCAAATATCTCCACCTCTTTTCCTTCCTTTTTATATCTGGCCTCCTTCCCCATTTCCTCTCCGAAGTGGTACCCATCATTTCTTATTATCCCTCGAGAGTCTCATCCATTTTGTGCATGTACGTGTGAGTGTGTGCGTGGGGGCGTGTGATGTATGTACATATGGTAAAATGATAAGTGAGGCCGCTTCATCCCATGTTAATTAGTTTAGCATGTTCAAGCCAGATTAGTCTGCTGCATATTAGTCCCCAACTGTCAGAGAGTATTAGGGAGAAAGACAGAAAGAGAAAGAAAAAGAAATTGCCGGAGGGTGAGAAAGGTCAAAATCTGATAGATAAAACAGAAAGAAAGCATGGACTGATGAATAGTAAACTCTCTGCCTTGAGTTAAATACATTAAGTAGATCAGCTGAAATGCTTGCCAAACTGTTGAAGTCAGTTGTTGGTTTTTACAAACCAAATTTCTCATCTTGTGACATTTGAGTGTGTTTGGAGAATGTAAAACAGTCCTGAGTCATGAGATATGATTAAGCCTTACTGAAATTTGATGTTCAGCTGCTTGAGTTTTTAAAGTTTTTCATTCTGGTAAATCTTTTTATTTGCAAAAGCTAGATTATGTGCTATGTATACATGTGAGTAGCAGAAAGAGGGCCTTGTTATTTACATTATCCAGCAAAGTTCATTATGCTGATGTTTCATGCATTTCTAGTTGTGTTGGGTTGAGGATTAGGGGTTAGGGTGTTTGTCCTCTTAAGGAAGAAGACAAAATTCATTACCTTGACCATATCGGGAGAGGAATGGAGTGATGTTTGGTCTATGAATTGAAAGTGTGTAAATTAATACTAAGACAATCTCCACAGCACTTTCTTCTTATTACCTTGTTAATTCTAATTGTTGTCTAAATTCATTTTCAATAGAAACCATTTTTGTTCCTCTCCATCTGCCCAGCATTTGATTTGAAAACGGCAGCATATGGTGATTTAAACCAGTTCTACCAACCCCTGCTGTGACTACTTCTGAAAGAGAGATGTCCTTTTCCACATTCCACATTCAGTCACAATCAGGAATCAGAATATTTATTTTTAGTCAATCTTCTTTCAGAGGCTCAACTTATTAGGATATTCTTAGATTGTATAACATATTTGAGTATGCAGACAAAAGACGGACTTGGTTGACATCTTTTGACAGTCTCTGTGATGGTATGTCTGTACACACCTGCTTTTTGTTGGAAAAACTTATTTCAGATGTCATGGGACAGAGTATGTCCTGCCTGTCTTCTCCAAGCAGGCTTCTTTTTGGTGTGCTTTTCTGCCAATCAGCTGATAACAACTTGGCAGGAAGCTGGACTCACTATTGGAACAGATGGTTGTCTTTTTGTGCGTTAGTGTGAGGGTTTGAGTGTGTCAAGCCACAGAGATGGTGTTTATTTTGCACCAAATCAGCATATTGTGCAAACCATACGGCAAAACTGGCTCCTGATCAAAGTACTGTGTGTTTGAAAGAGCAAGAGAGAAGGTGTATGTGTGTTAATATTCAAACCCTTTCTTGAAATCCATCACACTACAAATGCAAGCATGCATGCTGAATGCAAAATTTTCCCCCAATGTTCCCCCCAACAGTGCTTTCAGATTTTTAACATGTACACACACCTTTTGTGCAAGTTTTGATTATTGATTAGTTTGTCTCTATGCCAACTTTAGACAATTGTCATCCACATGGTCACTGCATGACACACAGCTTGCAAAGGGCACAGAGAGAACCTTAGTAACAATCTGTCTTTGTCCCTTTTTAATTTTTTCATTCATTACTTTAATGTGACTGTCTTGTGCTTATTTCACCATTTCTTCTACATTTGACCTTTCTTTTTCTTTTTGCATACCAAGAAACTAAAGATCCCAGGATTGTTACATACTCAAAATGTTCCTTCCGTGTTATTCTGAAAGGGTTTATAAATAATAAGATATTAAGAATCAGTGGAAGAATATTTATATATATATATATTTTTTTTAATATATATATATCATTTTGGTCCATTCTTTCTATGTAAGTTTGTGTAAAAGCTTACCTACAGACCTATATAAAACACACTGACACTTGAACACACACGTACACAGATACAAATATGACTGTATCTAGAGGTAATGGAGAGATGGAGCAAGACTTGTTGCCATGGTGACACGCCCCATGTGTATGAGCAAGGTTGTTGAATAAATGACCTTGACAAACCAGATGTCTATCTACCTATTCAATACTGAAAGAAAGACACACACAGAGACAACCATACACACAGAGAGTGCCTGACACTTCTCCAGAGATGGCTTCACAGAAAGGTAGATGACTTGATATAGAACTAATTGAAAGTAGACTGACACAGACAGGCAGAATGAATTTAAAAGGGGAGAAAGTCTTTTTTTAATCTTTTTTTGTTTTTTTATTATTAAATTTGATGTTTTAAGACCACTTTGCACCACTTTTGAAGGACATAGGTCATAACATGGCCTGTTTCATGGGACATTGTAGGGTCCTGTTCATCAGTAGCTTCCCTCTTTACATTTAAGAATGGTAAATTTTGCATTTATTATAGAGTGACAATAAAGTAATAGATACAGGAAACAAACAAACAAACAAAAAAACAGAACAGGTGTTTGTTTAAGAGCATGGTTCTCAATCCAAACCCAATTCTAAGTATGCTTCAGTGAAAGTGCTTGTTGCATAAGAGCTTTCCAAACAAAGATCACTCAAATATTTGTCTGTCTTTTGAAAATAGAATTATCTTCACTCATTCAAATGGATTTATTTCCTTCTTATAGAGTTAGATAAGACATTGGACTGTTTTGTTCATATTGAGCAAACTGTAGCCTGCAGGGTTTGTTGTAAATCTGGCTTTACTGCTGATGGCAATGAACCTCACTGACTAACTGGCTTAGCTGAAGATAAACTCAAAGTATTTCAAAGAAGGTATAAAAAAGTAGTAAACAATAGATGGTTACAAAGCACTGTAATGACCTGGGCAGTTCACATGGCGGAATATCAGTTTTATTGTTTTCCATTTTTACTTATTAACAACAGTTACAACAGTTTTCTAAAATCTCAACTAACTACTCAGTACCTGAAGTTCACTGTACTGTGAAATACGCCCAAGATATAGTAAATAATTGGATTTAAGAACCCAGATCGTTTGAGATTTTTGTGTGAACGGTTACTTGATAATCAAAATTAATTATTAAAAATTAATATACATAAAAAAGCATGAATTTCCATGTTATTTAGTTGCTACCTGATGCTGATTTCCATCATCCATCCCTGGCCTAAATTCAAGCACAAACTACTCATACTCTTGATATATTTTGATTGATTGATTGTTTGATGGATTTTAATTTGTGGATTCCTTTGTGTTGGAAATCACAGAAATGGATGACACCAGCATTGTCATTGTTGCTATTGTGTTAGATTGTAATGATACATTTTCTTATTGAATTGAAGCAAATTGAATATTAATTCCAAGGGAAACTTAGATCATGAAATGATTTCTGACATGGGTCCAAGAAATGCCAGGGCCAAAATCATTCATGCATCTTACCAACGATCAATGACCAAGCCTTTTTAAAAATCAAAATGGTTCTTGCAATATCTTGAAATCATTTTGCATATCTCTTTTGACCTTATTAACCACTCTCCTTCTGCAGTAATCGCCTGTTGTTAAAGTTTTAAAGACTCCCTTACCATCGCTCTTGTCTTTAATTCACCGCAGTGAATCTGGATGGGATTCAACTCATGTATTTTGAATTCTGACATATTTTTGCTTTTTAGTTTCTTGACCACTTTGGCTGCATATTTTAGATCTGTCTCGTTAGCATGTCCAGTTCAGCACAATAATTAGTTACTCTCCAGGATAAATGTGCTTAACTAAAATTTGGATGTCATCTAAATGTGGCTCCATAGTTGGATGCAAGACGAAGGACATGAATAATTCATAATGTTAACAGAGTGGTTCAGTCCTTTGTCACTTACTCATGTCATTCACAGGCTAGACAAACTCATTAATACATTAACAGTTCATGAGTAGTATAAGTAATTTTGGCTTAACCTTACCAAAACTTGGCCTTCAAATGTTAATCTTAAGAGTATCACTGATATTATATTATTTTCAAGCCTCTAAACTGCTTCATGCTATCATTTCACACACAAGCTTGATAAAGTCCTCTATGATTTTAGGTATATCTGAACAGAGATGTCTGTTTAGTTTCATAAAACACTGTGGCTCATGTGTAACATGTATGTATATTAACAATTTTTAATTATTTATTTTACAATAAAAACAGGGACCAAAGAATATTTTCCTTATTTGTAAATCATTTTAGAACAAAAGCACCAGCAAACCAGGAAAATTGTGATATGATATTTCAGGGGCAGCAACACAATAAATCAATACCACTTACAAAGAGTGTTGTCATGTTAAGAGGGGGAAAATAAAAACGGTTTCTCATCATTAGTCTGTTTCACTTCCCTGCTCGGTCTTGTGTCTTGTTTTTTTTTTACAAGTTTTTATGTTTTTCAGTCTTTTTTTTTTTTTTCTTGGCAAATTTTTTTCAGTCATGACATGCTTTAACATATGCAACACTAAGGACCTTCCATCCATCATGTGAGATGCATCATTTGGACCTCATTAAAAGGCTGCAGTCCTCCTTTGTCTGCCACCATAAATCTATTTAACGTTTGCAAATGATCTTACAGCATCGGAGGTTTCATGGAGATAAGATAAACATTTCTTACAGAGAAGAGAGAAAACATATTACTGAGGATCAATCAAAACAAAAGAAGACAACATTAAAAGACTCTTGGTTATTTTCAGCCTGAACGCTGAGTCGTTTCAGTTTTAGTCCTCATTTCATACCTTTTCTTTTACCTTGAGGTAACATATAAGATGTTGTATTTAAGATGTTTTACTGGGTCATGATTTTTCTTGTATTTTGGTATTTTAGTCAACACAACCAGACCACTTCATGATGCATTGCCAGGTCCCATTCCCCATTTGATAACTGTGAAAAGAAAAACAATGTTTTACATATATGGTCAACAGAAATGTTACTCTTTGTCTGATTTTTCCGACATTTAGATTTGCCGTTGATAGTCACATTTTAATCTCAGAAACACTAAATACTACCCAGAAAACAACCCTCATAGAAAATAGGTTTTTCTTCAAACATCTATATTTGCACAAATGGAACAGCATCCTCACTTTCAGAATTTCATAGGCTGTTTGATGCCTTATACACTGGATAACATAGCACTTGTGTTCTGCAGACTATATCGAAGACCGCTGACGATGAGCTGTTGCAGTTTTTGAATGACTCTAGCTAAGTGTTCGATTCTGAGCCACAAAAAGACAGTAACTAAAGTGTAACCTTATGAAACTCCTAGAGGAGCGCAATCATTAATGTAAATCCAACTAACAGTTTTGATCTGAGCCAGAGACTCCATCAGAAATGTTTTACCTCAACAGGTAATCGGCTGTGTTATGTTCTGTGTTGTAACAATAAACAAGCTACGTCTGGGTCATTGATGAATTACACAGGCTAATGATTATGAACAAGTCTACGCTAATTTGGTAAGCTGCTTTGATCATTATTAAAATGAGCTGATTGCCGCTGTGTTTGTAGATCAGTGAATTCTTAGGAAGATATAAACTGGACAAAAACCGTCCCTACAGACTTCAGATCACTGTAAGGAGTCAATCATTTAGAGGTGAAGGTTTTCATAAACATGCTAGAATCTTAACGTGATATTTTGTTTTCGCTTTTCTTTTCTTTTTTTGTTTGACAAACATTTACATTACAGAAGCATCCAATCCACACTTACATCCTTTTTCTTCTCCCTAGAGAAATGCAGTGCATATAATAGAAAAGCATACAGGCAGGTTGAATAACAACATTAAGCTCTGCACAAACCCCTGGGTAAATGAAAGCTGGATAGGTAATTTATCTGTAGAATTCATATACGTTTCATGTCATGATTTTGTGAAAAGGTTTTTGTGTGCGTGCCTGGGTTTTCAGGCTTCCTCTCTCACTTTAAGGACCTCTATGTTAGGTAAAGTGGGGAATCTAAATAAGCCAAAGGTGTGAGAGAAGGTCTGTTTGGTTACTTGTTTCAGCCTTTCAATAGACTTATGACCTCTGTACCGTCAGCTGGATAAGGGTCCAGTCCCCATGCGATCCTTTAAAAGCAGCCTGATCTCACAAAAATACTTTAAAAAATAAAATAAATAAAAAGCAAAGCACAACCTTATGAATACTTATGTGTTAAAAGTACGTTAACATCAAAGAAACATCGCTAATAGCAAATCAGTTAGCAGATTTTTCATCGTATAGAGAAAAATATTACTTGCACAGATTTCTTTCTTTAGTAAAAAAAGAAAAACAAAAAAGAGAGAGAGAGAAAGAATGCTCTGTTTGACCAAGGACTGTGTGGTGATTGAGAGAAACAAATGTAAGATTTAACCAAAAGACCCTGGATCAGTTCTTCTGTGCAAACATGGCATTTCCCCATTACTGTTTCTCTGGTTCGGTTTGGACATGCTGATTTAACTTTCAGTCTGCTTTTTTTTGTCTAATTTGGAAAAAAAAAAGCCTGAAAAAATCCCTACTTAGTTCATTTTTGACACCCACAACAGATTGGGGAAATATATTTGGTTTGTGTAGTTCCACACTACATAGAACGTTATAGCTCTACTCAATTTTCTGCTCTCCTTTGAATGAATGAATATTGCAAATATTTCACAGGAGGCCAGGACTTGTCGCCCTGGTAACCATGCAAAATGACATGAAATACAGACATGAGATGAGCATGACTTCCTCACATTCCATGTCATCGCTAGTATTTCCACCTTTCTGACTTATAATTCTAGAATATGTTGACATTAATGCGGTGATTTGTATATTTCATTTGATCATTTGACTGTAAAACAAGTCTGTATACACGATAAAATGTGGATAAAACTAATAGAAAGATGGATGTGTGAACAGTGTGACTCTGACCCAGTTCAAAGAGCCAGAAAAACAAAATATTAGTCCCCATTGCAGATAATCATTGCAACCAGATTTTGCGTCAAACACAAAATGTTTTTGTGTATCTCGTCAGAACAAGACCGTTTGCTGCTATTCCTAGAAAATCCCCCTCGGTGCTGTGTCAACCTTACAGCGCTGATAATAACTTTGCTGGCACAGTGTTTTTCTAAAATGAAGTTTACCAAATGTCTTTTAATCAAAAAGTGGAGGGCCATACTTCAAGAAGATTAGAATTAGCTATCTCTCTGACAGCTGAGATTGCAAAGTGATGTGCTTTTTTTTTTTTTCTTTTAAATTTCCATCTTTCTTCTCAGCTTGTCCTCAGGGCACCTTTAAGTCATCCCAGGGGGCAGGATTGTGTCAGCAGTGTCCACTCAACAGTCGCTCCACCATCGAAGCTGCCACCCTCTGTGGTTGTCGGAATGGATATTACCGCGGAGACATGGACAAACCTGAGGACATGTGCACGAGTGAGTCAGTCTTTTTCTCTCCATCAAACACACAATAGAACATTCTCTGTAAATATTTCAACAGTGTTTCTGAGCATCACAATGACCAATACAGAGGCTGATACCACCGACAGTCTAATATTTCATAATTAAATGAAAAGCCAACATCTGCTTTGATTTATCATACAGCCCCCAAATTTATGCGACTCGTTCAGAGTGCTGCAACGCTCTCCTCCTTGTTAGGGGATTTGGGGAGCAGTAAGTAATAATGCTGCCATATTCCTCCGGCTTCCCATTGAAGCGAATATGTGTTTAGTGTGTTGAAGAGGCTATATTGCCATGCAAGACGAAGCACGGAGTGTGTAAAACACAGCTTCTTGGTTCCTCAGAGAGCTGGACTAAGTAGGTTGAAACATGAATCATTTTGAATGCAAACTCCAAATCTGTGTACACACTCTGTTTTATTGTGTACCGATTGTGTAATCACACGTGTGTTTGTTCACGTCCTAGTAACCTCAATATAACTTTGTGTTTTGACAGACTAAAAACAGCCATGGTTCACTCAGGTTCTCATTTCTACTTACAGTTATACAATAAGTACATTATGAGTTACTGGATCCTACTTTTCATGTTTTTTTTTCTTTATGTTCCAGTTTTAAAAATTCCTTTCACATATATGGTTTGGTTAACTTAATCAAATCATGATGTTACCATTTATTTCTGCTCTGTTTCATGTTCGCAGTGACTTTTAGACAAACCAGTCACTGTGAGCAGTCAAATGGACTGTCAGGTAACTCGGCAACTGTTCTGTTCTGCAGCTGTGGCCTTGTCATCATCAGAGCTGCAGTCAGCTTCATGGGGAAATTCAATTCTGATGACTGACAGCGAGTTCAACAGCTTTTTAATGCACCTGACATGTTTTATTATGCTTTCTGTTATCTCAAAGATTTAACCAAGAAATTGAATTTTAATAGTAAGGACTGCAAGTGAGCATTGTTTGTCATGAATTACGGCAAACGGAGGTTACATGGTACAAAATCTGAAATTTTGCCTGTTTTTTTTCCAGAATCTTTATGTAGCATTCCTTTCAAATTTGTCATTTCCCCTGACATGTTTGCTCTGGCTGGAAACACCCCAGAATATTGTGTTTCCATTGCCTTGCTGTTCACTGGATGGAATTCTTTTTTCTTTTACCAAACAACAACCTCATTTAGCCTCATCCAGCATTTCACTGGTACTTTTTACATTCTTGTGAGTCCTCCATGGTAAGCATCCTTGGAGGCCAGCCTGTTTTTGTCTCCACCCGGCTGATACAAGTGTTCAGATTAATCAGGATGGGCATAGTGATGTAACTTAGACAACGATAATAATGATGAAGGCAAACATCTGGCAATCTGCAATCCCACTGATAGATATTACTCATGCAGGTTTACCTCTGCACACTTTTAATGCAATATAGTGTCGTCGTTGAAAAATATGTTCTACCGAACATTAAAGAGTTAAGACTGCAGCTTCCTCATTAGCATGTAGAATGAAGCAAATTATCATCTGTTCAATAGTTTGTTTACAGCAGACAAACAGGTCAGGTGCTCTAAAAGAAAAAAAAAAGCTAAATATTAGGATTGAAATGTTGAAATTCATCACTATAGGGACGTATTCCTATCACCTGTTTCATTAATGAAATTAACCAGTTATGAAAACAGAATACACATAAAAAGCATCACCCTAGCAGAGGTTGTACATGCAATGCTGATAGAAGAAAAATCTACTGTCCCAGTGGGAAAGTGTCAGGTGTTAATCCACTCAGCCTACACAGCTCTATGAATTACTTTGTGTTACTTTCAATTCGAGGGAAAACATTAAACTGTTTCAAACTTTTTTAAACACTAAAACAATGGAAAAGAAGAGTTCAAAATTAAAAAAAAACAAAAGGATGAAACAAAAGGGATCTTAAGTTTATTTATATTTGTCATGAACTCAATCAGATATAAAGTCAGATCGGTGAGATGGAAGAGTGAATGTGCAGTTTGTGGATTGTCTGACAGAAAATCATTCTCTCTACATGCCTCATGAACTGCAAAGGCATAGAAGAGGTGTGTGCATGTGTGTGTCCACTGTATAAGTGTGTGTGGGTATTTTGTTGAATAGGTCAGATTAAACAGCAGCACAAATCTGGGTCTCTTACCCCCTTTAGACGATGTCCATTGTAGTAGCAGTAAAACGTGATATGTGATCACCTCTTTGATCCTTCTTAACTCTTTGACCATGCTCTTGTCATGAACTCTGCATCCAGCAGTTTGTTTTATATTAATGCTACTTAAACACTTGTGTCAACACACTGCATTGCCTGTGTGTGTAGAATTATGACTGCTCAGACAGGTTTACACTCTGTGCAGAAATATTTATGAAAGGGCACTGCTTATATTTTCAACCCCCTACTGATAGCACTTTGATTTTGAGTCATAGCTGCCACTGACTGTTAAGAATTATACACTCATACATATTCCACAGGGCCAGCTCAGTCATTTCTTACAATTTAGCATATGCCAAGGTTGAACATTGTTTTATCTCTACTCTTCTTGTTATGTGTGCATCACACTCTCAGTGATATGTTTGTACAGTCAAGGAGAAGTACACCCTGTAGGCTTAACCTTGTGAAACCGGTAGTACTCTGAAGACTCATTTTGACACAGTGAAAAAGAGAGAGAACCAGCCAGACAGAAACCAAAGGACTGCAAAGAGACAGTGATTTTTATGACATTTTCTAAGCTGTTAGGCCCCTTTTCTAACCGTTGTGGCTGCAGCACCTTACAGGAAGGACTTACGTACAGCATGAGGCCTTAGATAACTGTTGTTGAAAGTGCAAAGCCCCTGATATCTTACAAGCTAATTAAGTTAAAAAATAATCTTTACTTATCTCTGTTAAGAAATATTTTGATTCCTCTAGAGTGCTTATTGTTTCTAAGATTAATGGAGTATTGATGTTTTTTTGTAGTTAGTGTGCTATAATGGTGACACTAGAATCTTGAAAATAAACAAGATTATTCTGTTGGCTAACATAGAATGGCACAGGAGGGTATCTCCCATGCAGTCCCTTGGATATATACTAATTACATGGTGAACAAGTAATCAGTTTCTATTTCATTTGTGTAAAAAAGGCAGTGAACTACTGATCTTTTCCAATTGATAAATGAGTCATTTGTTTGCAGAGGTGCTTTTTTTTCAACAATTCACTCATCACAGAACAGAAACTCTACTGTTGTTAGAGCTTTTTAATTGTGTGTTTGATCATTATTTTTCCTATCGGTCAGACTTGTGCCTATGGAGAAAATGTCCCAAGTCAAATATTTACTATTTCATAGTTTTGCTTGCTTGTGTTACTTTTTTTAAATATAGAAAGTGTTGTATTATAGGTGAGTACTTTAGATGGTAATTTGGTGGAAGTAACCTTTTTTTTGGCCAGATGTATGTTGAAAGTTATAGTTGGAGTATTGTGTTTATTCAAATGTATTTGCAATGTCATTGTTGATGTCAACTCTCAGACATCTTTTGCACTCAAAGCAGCAAATCATCACATTTACAAGCTTGTGCTTGTCTGGGATCACATATTCAACCCTAACGATGCTGTAGCCCATTTAAGCTGAACAAATTCAACTTGGTGTAACTCGACAAAGAGTGTACTCCCACAGTTTCATTGCATCTCTTTTCATATACTTCCTGGAAGTTAGATCTTGTAGTCTGTACAAAAGAACAACCTTTTTGTTCCTCCTTCCACTGACAGATGTGGCGGTTTCAATGTTGATGTGTCCTTGATGTGTACTATGTGAACTGTGATGGAAGCTCTAGCGTCCCTTTGTAACCATTGTGTTGTGTTTTTAAAGCTTGATTGTGCCACCAGCTTTGTTGTCGTTTTAAAAAGGAAAAACCACTGTAGCAATGATTAGATGTACGTTTGTTCATTCTATACCTTCTGATTACTGCTGCAAATGTCTTTCCACTGAGTGTTAAGAGGTCACAGATCTTCCATTTTCAATTTTTATGAAGAATCATGACAAGATTGTTCTGGCAGTTTCTTTCCATGTGGCGTCACGATGCAAACATTTAAATAGATGCAGTGTAATAGCTCAAAAATAATACATTTCTGTTTTTTAAGGAACATTTTCTAACAATTTTTGTGTTTAGACTGACAGGAAATTACAGAAGTGGTTCCTTTAATTTAAATGTTGAAAGGTTTACTAATTGGTATGCTAGTGACATTAATTTGGCATGGAATATCTTCTGTTTGCCTATAAAATATTTGTTTCTGATTGTTCATGAAAAGAAGAACTTAATTTCATAAAGAATGGAATTGTTGAAATGTAACATAATTTACAATGGTTTACAAGTAACAGACTGACAGACAGATCAAACAAACACGGTAAATTATTCCTACTGACTCTCCTTTTGTTTGTTTTACCAGGTGTCCCCTCAGCTCCTCGCAATTTGGTCTCAATTGTGAACCAGACATCAGTGGTGCTGGAGTGGCACTCGCCGCGTGACACTGGGCACCGTGATGACTTGTCATATAACGTCTTATGCCGCCGATGCCACAGCAGTGAGCGGCGGGCATGTCAGCCATGTGACGACAGCGTGATTTTTGTTCCTGGAAAGCAAGCATTGAAGGGAACAAGAGTTGAAATCAGCAAACTCCGGGCACACACATCATACACCTTTGATATTCAGGTTTGTATCCAGGGAGAAAGTGGAGAGGGCGCCTTTTTTAAGTTTTGTTTATGCTGTGAATAGATCTTTTCACTGCTGTTAACAAAAATCATCAGTGACATTCACACTTTTGAGTATAACATACTACCTGTAGGCTTAAAAGGTTGGTTTTTTTCATCAGTTTTTTCTAAGTTTATAATCTCTTTATTTGTACTGGATGGCATTTAGAATCTCAAGGCACTTTCAAAGACACAGTCCAATTCAATCCAATTCATTGTTTGATTATAATCCAATTAAAACAAATACATTACATGACCTACATTAATCCAATTTATAACTATTTATATAAGCTAATTTATAAAGAAATAATTGTTTTGCTAAGGACTTTGAATCTTTTCTTCAATTCAATCGACAATCCTGAGCATGCTTGGGGGCAACAGGTGAAAATACAAAAGGAAAAAAATCCCTTTTAACAGGAAGAAAAACCTTCTGCATAACCAGATTTGGGAGAGGTGGCCTTGTGCCTCAACCATTTGGGGGTGAAGGGAACAGGGAAAAAAGGTCAACAAGCACCATAACAACCCCAGGGATACCTATGATAAAGAAAAGAAAAAAGTGATCACGCCTACAAATTCTCATCAGAACCCTTACTGTAGCGTTTTGGATCCACTGGAGGCTTTTTGACGCACTTATGGGACAGCCTAATATTAAGGAATTCTGGTAATCTTGAAATAACAAATGAATGGACTAGTTTTTCCTAATCACTTCACTTCAGTTAAAGGACAGATCCTGGTAAAAAATAACTCAAAGGTTCAGTCATTTACTCCTTTATGTCTTCATATGTTTGTAATCTGACAAGATGACTTGTTCCATCAGAGTATAGCTGACTATCTTCTGCACAGCAATGGAAATATTTTTCCCTGCTGTTGAATAATATTACCTAATGGATGCATGTGCAATGTGAAAAGTAGCTGTCCAAGCACAGAACCCTGAGGAACACCTTGACTGGTATGTGAGGAAGATTAATCGTTGACTTGAAAAAACTGCAGTCTGTCAGATAAATATGACTAAAGCCAACCTGATGTGGTTCCTTTCTTTCTAGTAGCATATTCAAGCCTCTGTAACAGAATGTTTTGATCAATCGAGTGCAGCACTTACATCCAGTAAGACCAGTATAGACACAAGTCCATTATCTGAGGCATGAAAAGATCAATGCAAACTTTCACCAGGGCTGTTCCTGTGCTGTGATGTGCTCTGAACCCTGATTAAACTTCTTCAGATTCTGTCTGCGCAAATGAGCACATACTTGAGTTGAAACAATTTTTCCAAGAATTCTATGAATAAAAAGAATGTAGGCTTACAGCTAACAGCACTGGGAGAAAATCTAGACAAAACAAAAATACACACTCTTGTTTTTTCTTTCTTATATTATTAGCATAATTTTGTTTCCAGCAACCTTAAAAATCCATAGCTGTCAATATAGATATATTGATCAAATCCAATACAAAAGTATTGATGAAGGAAAAACTTCCTTCAACCGGCTGGTTGGGATGGGGTCATTCATTCATTTTATGTACTGCTAAATCCGATTCAGGGTCGCTGGAGCCTATCCCAGCAATTATCAGGCGAGAGGCAGGGTACACTCTGGACAAGTCGCCGGTCCATTGCAGGGCCAACACAGAGAGACAGACAACCATTCACACACACACTCACTCCTAGGGAGAATTTAGAGTGACCAATTAACCTAACATGCATGTCTTTGGACAGTGGGAGGAAGCCGGAATACCCAGTGAGGACCCACGCATACACAGGGAGAACATGCAGATTCCGCACAGAAAGGCCACTATTTCGAACCCCTCCCCATCTCGAACCAGTAACCCCCTCTGGCTTAAACTCCGCCCGAGGCTCGAACCAGCGACCTTCTTGCTGTGAGGCTGCCGTGCTAACCACCACACCACCGTGCAGCGGTTGGGGTGGGGTCTAAATGCTAATTGATGGTTTAGAAGACACAATTATTATCATTAGCTCAAAGTTCAAAAGAATTCCAAACATAAATCAGGTTCTACACATTTCTCTAATGCTGCTTTAGACGAGACATCGTCAAGACTTGGAAAAGTGTCATGGATTTTCCAGACGAAAAACAGTTTTATCTGTAAAGAAACTCATATTGTAGATATTAGTGCAATATTTTTCAATAAAGCCTATTCTATTTTTATTTCCAATTAAAACAAATTAAAATGCAAAGTTGCTCCTCCAAAAATTATGTGCTTATGTTAATACTAAGTTTAAATGACCTTGCTCTGTAATCTACTTTTCTTTTTCCCCAGCCAGATTTTCATTTTCACTATAATGTTCAAAGATACTTTAGTTATATTGACCCTTGTCGACATAGAGCTGCAGTCACATCTATCAGCTCACAAGGTCACTGTGACGTCTATAGACCCGGTCCAATGGCCAACCTTCAATCGTTTGCCATCTGCTTTTTTTTTGTCTTTTACCATGAAACATTAGGACTTGAGTAGCTTAATAAACTGTAATTGTTTGACTCAATCTCTTTGATAGATAAAAGAAAAAAGTCTTCTATTTTTTAGAATATCCTCTTAGATGGTACACTCTTTTTAAAAGTGTTGCCTACAGGTAGTCTATTGCAAGCTTCTCTGGTGGGATGAATGGTTCAGCAGCGATGGCCAAATTACAATAAAAAAAAACATTGGTGTTGATTTATGAAATTATTGATTGCAGTTTCTCTCCCTCCAGTAATCAAATAATGCACCAACAGATAACATGGCAATTATTTTAGAATAGCATTGATAATATGAATTGTGGACTCAAATCTAGATGCCATGAACTTGTGAGCCGTTGTAATTCATTTTATGGAAAGATCAGCAGATTTAATTTGACATAAGATGCTTAAGGAAAAGGAGAAACATGAAATAAAAATGAAAATGAAAACAAACAAAAAAGTAGAGCTTGGAGTAAATCATAAATTAAGACTGTCAAAGTGATTTAAGTGAGCTTGTGAAAAACAACACTTGGGAGCTAATTAGGTGATCTTTAAAACACACTGAGAACCTGCTCAGTCATTGTTTTCTCTACCAGACAGTGCCTTAGCTATGTTTGTGGAGCTCTAGCAAAGGAGATACTACACACAGATAGAGATTGTAGGATATTTTTGTAAGCCTTTATAAACCTGAATAATCTACATCTGAAGTTGTTTACATATCGGGAGTTTCAGTCCATCTAAAACTACCCTCCCTAAATAGCACATCAACTGCATCACTTCACTGTTCTGTGTTCTGCTAGGTGGAAGGTAAATAGGCTATTCTTTCCTAGAGAAGACTTTGTTCCACTACCTGTAATGCCTCATTGACAATAGTCAGTGACAAAAGATGCTGCAGTGACGTACAAAATTAAAAGATTGTCTTCTCAACCTTAAAGCTTGTAAATATATTCTTGTAGTCTCCAAAATAAAATTATGGACCTCTACATGAGCATCATACAGGCTCTTTAAGAAGAATCATATTAT
Source organism: Atherinosoma microstoma (assembly GCA_037177055.1). Taxonomy (NCBI): domain Eukaryota; kingdom Metazoa; phylum Chordata; class Actinopteri; order Atheriniformes; family Atherinidae; genus Atherinosoma; species Atherinosoma microstoma. The sequence continues at coordinate 9,954,670 of JBBBVU010000015.1, read as the reverse complement.
TTACCATAAGGTGGAATAACTAACCATTCTTCTTCAAACCCTGTAGGCTGTCAATGGAGTGTCCAACAAGAGCCCTTACCCTGCCCAGCAGCTGTCAATCAACATTACAACCAATCAGGCTGGTAAGTTGGGAGCATGAAGACTGGTGTGTGTGTGTGTGTGTGTGTGTGTGTGTGTGTGTGTGTGTGTGTGTGTGTGTGTGTGTGTGTGTGTGTGT
>JBBBVU010000015.1:9936744-9948340 GCA_037177055.1 Atherinosoma microstoma | reverse complement strand
AAGTTTTTCTAAATCCTGTGGAGACATCAGTCTTTTAATCCTTGATATGTTCTTTAAGTGATAATAGGCTGACTTCATAACTGTCTTAATGTCGTAATGTTTCACAACAACAGGACCTGGGCACTAGCAGTCACTGATTTGACCACAAAGTGCTCTGTTTACTAAAGTACTGCAGAGTCAAATGTGAGGCCAGCTGTCCAACAGCTAAAGTTTGTTTGCTTAATGGGAAAACAATCCCAAAAACAACAGTAAATATAGAATAGATAAAAAAAAACAAAAAAAACCCATCAATTTGTTCCTCCACAATGATGTGTGAGACTGACGTTGGTGGTCGTACATAATCTTATATCATGGGCTGTGCTTAGTTTTTCTCAGAATGCTGCCGCATTTTGGTTCAGTTTGTCAGTCGGTCATTTTCCATACTGCTCTCTTAAATACTCGCAGGGTACCAGCTTTTATCAGACTAGACACAGAGCAAGAGCAAGAGATTGAAGCTGATTGGAGATGAGACTGGAGGAGATCTACAAGTACTGACTGGTTAGAAATCTTGAATCTTGCCTTGTTGATTCCTGAAAAAAGTAAAATTCCACATCATTTCAGAGACCACATAATCAACAAATAATAGAAAAAAAATTTTTAAAGCGCTTTTTTACTTGTATAGTGCAGAAAAGATTCAAGTGGGAATGCTACTCTTTCTTTTTGTTATGTGTAACACTTGACCATCTTTTTGCATCTATAGATGAATCACTTAAAGACAAGAGTACTAGAGCATCAATTTCTTTTCTAGTGGGTGCTGTTCAAAGCTGTTGCCACACGGTTCTCTGTGCTGTCTGACTGAACCCCAAATCAACCCTTCAGCTGGCCCTATATGGACAAGGCCCTAAGGAGTCTAAGGAACAAAAGATTGCATGGCAGAGTTTTTTGAACAAAGTAGAATAGTGAATAGAGAATGCCAGACTGGGAGCACCAGTGACAGACTATGATTCAGGGGGAAAGCATAGAAAGAGAGTACCTGATTTCTTTCCCATCAAACGCTGGTGCTGCTACTTTATGAAATACCATTTTTGAAAGAAATTGCAATTGCATATGAAGTCTTTATTATTCAGTTGATGGGAAGCAATGCATTTTTAGCTAGAAAGTTGAATTGCTAGCATATCTATCACTCAACTGTAAGACTTAGATTTTTTTCCGAATCTCAGCCTGCCGCTGCAGACAGATGAGAGGCACAGAACAGAGCACCTACAAGGGATTGTGTAAGATAGACCAAAAAGAACTCCTCATCCACAGCCCACACTTCTCTTCCCAACATCTTCCTGTCCTTTTTATAACACTGATAAAAAATTTATTTTTATTTTAACACTATTTGTTAAGATTTGTTCTCTTTGATGAAAACATTCAGGCATAGTCCTAAAGTTCATGGCTCTAGAGAAATCGAGAGTTCAATTTCCACAGACGTGTTTGCAATTTTACAGTTTTAACAAGTAAGAAAGAGAATTTGTGTTCCATATTTATTATTAGGGATTATTACTACTTTCAAAGATTTAACATTAATTATGTAAAAAACTTTATTGTTTTACTGCATGAATACATTCAACACTATTCATTATTACATAATTAGTATGGGTAATTATTATTATTATGAAGTTTTCTTTCTTGCATGTGTGTTGAATCCTTTGATAAATTGCATTCAACTTTCAGTTAAATTAAGTAGCAACTTCTGTTTGCTGGTAAATGCATTAAGTATGCAAAAAATAACCTTGATGTTTTTCAGAAGTATACTTTTAATGAGATTTCATGAACCCAACTTTATTTCCCTCTGAAATATATTTAATCCAGTGCTTTCATGTCTTGCTCTGACATTGAATTGCTGCTAAGATAATCTACTGCAGATTCACAGTCTAATGTTTGTATTTTGGAGAACACTTATGTAATTATCAGAATAAGTGACCTGAATACTTTAAATCAGTTGTTTAAAGAACAAATGTTTGCAGATTTGTCTGTGTGAAACTCATTGTAATTCAGACATTATCTTTTTATTGTCCTCACCATAAAGATAGGACCATTTATTCTTGCTGAGGCGCATAGCTAATTTTGTAGTCACAAAACTACTTATTGTCTCTCTCAGAAGTGTTTAGAAACTGTGTTGCGTTGTTTAAAACTGTAATAAGATTGGCTATAGTACTTCTTATTGGAAACAGTGAATGTGTTTACTTTCAGTTAATGATCATTCAATTATTGCCATTCAGCTATAGAAGTAAGAAATCAGAACATTTTTACAGAAGATTTTTTGGTCTTTTTACAAACCAAGAATATGACAAAGTTTGGTTTACGTATTGAATTTGAATTATTATATATTGAAAAACGTACTTTCTGATCGCTTCTTACACACATACAAATATGCCTGTATGTCTGCACAACCTGGCAGGAAGGTGTCACGTGGCCAAACTTTATGTGAATGGAGCAGAGTTGTAGCATCATCTTGTCTGCTATGAATTTATGGTCTTCATGGCTGTATTTTAGTTGATCTCCATATCTTTTGCACACAGTCCTGCAGCACTGACACACCAGCAGAGATATCAGTGTTTCAAACATAACACAACTAATATGCATAAGAGTCAGGTCTTCAGTCTGACTAGATCGGAAATCCTCCAACTGTCTTAAAGAACTTTTTAGTTTCTTAAAAAGTACATGGAACTTAGAAGTCATTTTGGCAGCTTAATAGAGTGACACCTCTCACATTTTACACAGGCTTAGAGAGTGAGATCACACCCACAGACCAGCTATGTCATTTCATCAGTCTTCCAGCCAAGTAAAATAAATTCTTCATTAACACAAGCATAATCAATCTTTATACAGCTCTATTGGAAGTTATTATTTCAGTGCAAGAATGTTTTAGCCCATATTCATTCTGCATCATGTAGTACCAAAAACTTTCAGCTGTACATCACCCCAAACCAAAGTGACCCTATATCCACATGCAGCAACCTCAGCACACCTACTTCCAGTTCCATGCAGGGAAAGATTGAAAATAGCAGCAAGCGGAAAGAAAAAATTGCAATCTTGCCTTTTGGAAAGTAATAAGAAAGTGTGAGATGCTTTGCACTAACTGAGAGATGTACTGTTGCTCCAGTCTGACAGTCACAGATAAAAACCCGATTCAGTCAAAATCATGGTAGGAACTTCACTGCAAGTCATTCTTAATTGCTGCTACTTTTGCTTTTCTATGCTCTACTATAGGAGTAAATTCTGATTCTGCATTTTTCTCACTGTTTAGCAGTCAACCACAGAAAGACTAATTTTAGCTCATGGCTTTAAGTGCAGAAGTCCACTGAGAGCAGTTTGATAATCCTGCAGAGAGAGGACTGGCTCTTCTTAGCAGACAGCTGTACTGCACCTCTTTTTCTGGCAGTTTCGTAATATCACCACCTTTCTCCCATCCATCAGTTCCTCCATTCCTCCCTGACCCCCATCCTCCCTCACTCCCACTCTATAGATAATGAGTTTTAACATAGTAAATTTGATATGGCGGAGGAAAGCAGGATTTTTACCCACTACTTATCTCTGGCTACCAGGCCCTCCCAGATGGGCTGGCCCCTAACCTCTTTATGCTAGCAAGCATGAAGCCAACCTCCCCACATGCACCTCCAAATCCAAACCCTTCCATTTACTCCATCCCTGATTTATATGGACACTTTCAAATATTACGTATTCCCCTATTTTTTTTAACACTATAGTTTTCCATATGTTCTGTTGGTATTCATAAGGGTAATATTAGTGAATTTTACCAGTGGTCATAGAACTATATATCAACCCTAATACAGAAATGAAAGTAATCCATAAGCAAATGATATTATCATAACAGAAGTCTCCTGCAATAAAAATGATAAATTGAATAATACATTTATACCATAATAATAAATAAACTCATGCAAGGAATGGGGTTATTGACTGACAAGGGGAAGATGGGTATTGTTCATGAATATTTATGACATGAAAACTCAATCATTTTTAACCCCATGTCCTCTTCTGATAACCCTTTCTCTTTTTCCCCTAATCTACCCTCAATTTTCTCCCACTCATCTGCCTCCTGAGCTGCCTTCCTCATCATCATCTCTCCTCTCCCCTTTGCTCTGCCATCGACCTCCCCACCCTTCCATCCTTCATCCTCATGGCATGATTCTCCTTTCATGCCATTATCACAGCATATCTGTAGTTTTCTCTCGTCCTTTTAGATTTTGCCTCAGTGAAACCTTATTATCTGAAAGAAAATGATGGATGAAAGGTAGCCTAGAATGAGTAAAAGAAGGACATGTATAGAGGCCTAAGGTGATAGCCTTGGGTTTATAAGGCAGAAATTATAAAATTCACCATGAGGAGGAATAAAAGAAGAGTCCATAGGCTCACTGGTCTCTGTTGGTGGCTAATTAACTGGAGAATGGCCGTTTAGTATTGGCATGGAATGGAGCAGAGAATGGGTCAAAGGAGGAGGAGAAGAGAAGAAAAATGAATGTCTGGGATAGGGATTAAATATAGAGAAGAAAGTACAAAATGAAAGATTGAACAACTGAAAGGAAGTAAGAATGTAAAAGTTATGAACCGAGGTGTTTTTCGATGTAGATCTCCAATACAAAAGTAGATCTTAAAGGTGAACAGTTACAAAATATATATATGTACACTGGTTTAAAACAGTGTAAAAGGCATCTCCAGACACTGAAAGGCTCGATATTATTTAACACTCAACATGTTTTTGGACCAGCCAGATGAGCTAAAGAATCTCAGCTTGCTGTGGTGCTTTTGATAAATTCATCCTTCAGTCCTTGGTTGCCTGATACAGGAGGCAAAACTAGAGGACATTGTATAAGCTTGCAAATTACTGTTGGTGTGAAAAGTGGGTTTATGCCAAACCCAAAGCTTCATTCATTGTTTGCTCTTACTGTTTTATTCATGAACTGACCTTCAACATAAAAAGTTGGAATCATAGATTGCAAGTTGAATATTATCTCTTGAGTAGCTTGTCACATTGAACTTATTGCAGGCTTTACATTGCATAGACTCATAGCCCATAAGGGCTACAGCATTACATAAAGAATAGGGTGTCAAGCTATCTGGTTAACATGCTAATGTTCAAAATACATCTCTACAGTGTGATATGAAGATGTTATTGGCAAAATGTCATAAGTGGTGTGGTAACATGGGAGTTTATGATACAACCAGGGCTTGAAGACAAACATGCAGATAGCTGATGGAGAAAATATAAGCTTTAACATCTGACAGATATGAATTATAAGATTCAAGAAAATACCTCGGCAGGCGGGTGAAATGCTGTCCAAACAATTCAAATAATTTAAAAGAAAAGAAAAAAATAAAGACAAACAAAACAAAACAAAAACTAACAATTTTAACATTTGACAAAAACAGTCTCACTCTACAATGTATTTACAGTAAGAAGTCACTAAACTATATGATTTGTAACACAGTATAATTTCTTTATGAATGGTGCAGGAACTATAGAACTTAAATTGAATTTTTTTAGATCGAGATACTTAATTATATCGGTAATCCCACTGAAGCCTGAATAATCCACAGATCTTTGCGGTAACTGTGCTAGTATTATAGTTTTTAAGAATCATTTTTCACAGTTTTCTAAAACATCTCCTCCTGAACATCTTACGTGGTGGCAAATTTTTAAACATGTATGTATCATTGATTGACTATTTGATGTGCAACTCATGAATGTCACTGCAACATTTGACATCTGATAGAAATCTTTGATATTTGGGAATAAATACAACAAAATCAATTTTCTTCCTGCAGCTAATTGGTGTCGGATTTTGGTCAGACTAGCAGTTCACACTGTTCCTGGTTAGTGAACTCTGTTTCCTTGACCCTGAAGTAATTCATTCATTTAATCGTACAAATCAAAGTAAAAACGTAGTGAAAACTGTTAGCTTTATTATCAGCACATATCACTGAATTACAACAAATTCAAATTGTGGAAACCTTTCTGAGATGCCAAGAAACATCAAGAACAGTGGCAGAATCTTTTTTTTTTTTGTTCTTTTTCCTTTGAACTTGGAGTGTGCGTACACAGCTTAATGCTTGCTTCTTACCTTTTCTGTAATGGTCATAATAGGTTCTCAGTAAAATATACAAAATCTTTTCAAGCTTTTTTTTCTGAAAAGACTGTATTTCTGATAAAGAGTTTACTCTACCTCCTACATACTGCTAAAGGGGAATAGATGTGAAGGGTTTTACAGCAGCACTGGGTGTTTTTTTTTACCACTTACCATGCTGTCATGCTTTAGTTTAGATATAACACAACTAAATAGAACCAGGTATCCTGTGTTGTCAAAGCAACAACAATAGTCCTATTGTCTTTCTTTTGGGATACTGAAATGCTTCTCTTCCTGTGTGGCTCCTCCTCAGTCCCAGTCATCAGTCCTGAACAGTTCAGTGGTCCAGAGCGATACCCCTAATGTGGTTCTGGAGGGCCTGAAGCCTGGCACTGGTTACGTTGTCCAGGTGAGAGCTCGCACTGTGGCTGGATACGGAGCCTACAGCAAGGAGATGCTCTTCCAAACCCTCACTGATGGTAAGCGTGTGTGGGTGGTTGCTGGAGTGTGTGATGTGTGTGTGTGTGAGTGGAGAGGAAAGTGAGTACCAAGAGAGGCAAATCAAGAGGTTGCACTGGAGTAAAAATGTGGCTGTGAAGTCATTAAATTCTGCCCTGTGTTGAGTGTTTGTGTGTATGTAAATAGATAGACCTTTATTCATCCCTCATTGGGGACATTTTTGTGTTGCAGACAGCTATATTTTGTGTACACAAAATACACCGAACCAAAACAGAAGAAATAAAATAGAATAAATAAAAACAAACACTCATCTATAATTACATACAAACAAAAGACATGCAATGGAGAAAAAAGAGAGAGAGAAGAGGGAAAAGAGTGGTTATAAATAAATGCTGTGCAGAAAAAAGATGCCATGGATGAGAGTAGTGCAAGGTACCCAAATAAGTATATGTGAGTACTTGCGGTCTTGTGCACACTGTATTTTTTTTTTTTATCACAGTTACTGAAGATGTCATTTGTATTCCCTTCCAGAAAGGCAGTTTTGTGGTTCTGAGAGTCATTAAAATATGAGGAATGAAATATAATCCTTTCATTCAATGTTTGTGGTGGATTGTGTGTTTTTCCTCTGCAGATGAGTATAAGTCAGAGCTTGGGCAGCAGCTCTCCCTGATTGCTGGCTCTTTAGTTGGTGGAGTGTGTATCGTCTCTCTTGTAGCTATCGCCATCATCTGTACCAGGTAATGCACAACAGACACACCGTAACTCATGCAGATTCATCTAGTCTGCTTTGTCTAGAACCTTCGACTACATCTTTACAGTATTTGTTGAGATGTTTACTTCAATTACATAATTACAGTTTATTTTTCACCATCGGTAAAGTTGTGTTCTTTCACAGTTAGACTGTTCAGGCCCTTCCATGTGTCAAAGTGTTTGACTGGTGGGGCCTAAAAACTAAACAGAGTTGATGAAAATCTGAGTTATCGCAGGCATACCATAAGTATTGGTATTTGGTATCAAATCTGTATTTCACTATCAGGTTTGGTATTATTAATAAACTTAGTAATGAATTATCCAGTAATTAATGTATTATTATCCTGCAACCCTGCACAAGAAGGTATGGAAGAGGGATGGATCATCATCATCAACCCATCCATTCATCATCTTACGTTCAAAAATAAAACTGTAAGATAACCCTGTAACCCTGTAACCCTGAGACCCAGGGATTTATTGTCTTTTTTTATTTGCCCTTGTTAGTTCTGTATCGAAGATAGTCTGATTTTGTCCAACATTGTAATTATTTGAGTTTCTCTGATACATATCCATCTTGTTCTTATTAAATCTGCTTCTGGTGGTTGTTGTGTCCTCATCCACAGATTGTAATTGCTGATCTTGTCCTACCAGTAGGCATTAATAAATCTCCTTAAGCAGATGATTTGCACTGTTTGTCATAGTCAGTCTACTAAAGCTGCGCTGATTTACGTCAAAACTGGAGACCAAATGGAAACCAAATGTTGTTACACTTTGAAAGGGCTGTCCTTGCCCTGCCTGTTCTTGCTTTTACATCTGCATTTGAATCTCCCTGTTTGTCAGGAATACTCCAAATTACATATGAATTAAGATAGAATATTTCAAAACCTGCTTAACTGGACATTCATGGATGGAAATTCAACTGTGGACCAGTAATGGTCTGTGTCTTGCACAAATGTATTCAATTATCATTTTCAATTCTATGACTTTGATTTTGATAGTAAATGTGAAATATGAAATTTACAAAGTTGATGTGATATTATGACCTCCTGAATATGGATTGCAACAGCCTGTCTCTCCTGAAAGCAGTGTATAATCTCTGTAGACATACCTGGGTAGCACATTAAGATCTTACATTGGACTGCTTCAGTTGCATTCGCAGATAAAACTGGAAACAAGCGTTAACGACACAGAGCAGTAATGAGTTCCTCAATCCTAATGAACCCCTCGCAGTTTTTCTCAATTTCAGCCCAGCTCAAGAGAAAAGATTCCCGATATGGATTTTGCCTTTGCAACATTTCAAGCTATTGTGTAAAAGTTCTTTTTATGACTTGTTTCCCAGAAGCTTAGTGTCTGTGTTTCTGTCTGTAGAAGAAGACAGCTGAAGGAGAGTGTGTATGGTGACAAGCTGCAGCAGTACAACTCAGGAGGGGGTATGACCACAATCTGTATCTCTTAATCCTAAAGACAATTAAGTGCTAAAATTCACCTCACTTTTTGAAAGGTGTTTATTTGTTTTAACTTTCTCAATTTCTCTTCAGAAGTTACTCTGAGACCAGATATGTTCAGTGGTCCCACACCCACAGTGACCTTTCCCACCCTATCTGAGGGCCGCAGTTCACCAGGGGTCAAGATCTATATTGACCCTTTTACTTATGAAGACCCCAATGAGGCAGTCCGGGAGTTTGCCAAAGAAATTGATCCCTCCTGTGTCAAGATAGAAGAAGTCATTGGATCAGGTAGGAATTTTCAGACTCATTCCCTCTTCGCTCATATGTTGTTTCCACAAGTTCCTTAAAAAAAAAAAGAATGAAGAAAAAGAGCAAATAACAAAAATAAAAATCCAAAAGTAGCACCTCACACAAGAAGGAATCCAGGAAGCGCTTATTACTGAATTACAGCATCAGCAGATATTGAGATACAATTTTCCTCAACTATGTCTATGCTAGACTTTTCAATTAGACAAGATATGGAATTATGCAATGCTAATTTATTATTTTGCTTTATTTTTTTTCCCTTTGAAGTCAGGACAGATGTTTTATTAATACTGAAAACTTTCATATGAATAAATTAAAACTGTCTGCTTGCAGTCTTTTAACTATCTGCACTCTCATCGTTAAAATGCTGTGTGATGTTTGGCAAATTGAGAAAGATGGACACAAAGCTTCATCAGAAATTAATTTTTGGGAGGTGAACATTTTTGTATTTCAGCTTTCCAGAAGGAAAAAGCAAACAAAAAAACAGAAAAATAAGGAAAATCAATAAGGACCTCCACCTTCGCGGTGGTAACAAACCAAACCAGTACAAATGTTCAATGAACCCCAAAGAGTTCTCACAATAGCTTTTAATTGCCATCATAATCTAATCAGTAGCTGACTTACAGTACATGTAAAAATATATAATAAAACAAGATCAAAAGTAAGTAGTTTTTTACCTCCGCCAAGATGGAGGTCATGTATTCGGCAGCATTGGTCTGTCTGTCTGTTAGCAACAGATCTCAAAAACTTATGGATGGATTTTGATGAAATTTTTAGGAAATCTCAAAAATAGAATAAGGAGCAAGTGATTCGATTTTGGTGGTGGTCCGGATCACCGCCTGCAACCAGGAATTTTTTTAAAAGGATTCTTTACTATGGGGAGATAAGGTTAATTTTGCCATTACAGCTTCTAAATCAATGCCCACAATCATTGGCCAAAAAAAAGACAATGACTTGGTGGAAGTCTGTAACTTTTGAGTGCTTCTAGTTTTCTTTTTTTCATCTTATATTCCCCGGAACACATTTGCATTTATGTATAATGAATGAGTTATCAGCAAGTACAGATTGATTTGGTCTCTGCGTGATGTGTACTGGGTAATGGGAACTTCATGAACAAAAGATGCATTCAAAGCATTATCCATCCTGTGCCTGGCAGCCACATCACCATGCTTTTCATTGGAAAAACAAAAACCTAACTGTCTAGAGTCAGGAAAGTGACATGAAAAGCACAATATCAGACTGTCCATGGACAAAATAAAAACATGTTTTCAGTCACTAAGAATGAATTTTTTCTCAAAAATGTTAGCAACAGCACTCAGAGTTGACTAAAATTTAGATCCAGGCACACGACTCCACATTTTGTTAACAACATGCAGTATCAAGGACGGTGAAGGTTCTGTAGTCTGTGATCCTTTGTGAACATGCAGTGATGTGGGGGGTGAACTGAAGGTATTCATACACAGTTTGGGGCACTCCAAGATTAGCTTGTCCTCTATCTTTCCTCATTTGATAAACAACAAACTGTCCTCATCCAGTTGCTGCCCAACTACTTACCCAAACTACCCAAGCCTTCCTACTTTTCAGTGAAGATTAAATTACTACTAGTGTGTGTTTCTCCAGATAAAAGCACATAGTATATCTTATTGTTGTTACTGTTTTATTATATATTTTGGGAAAGTCTGAGGGTAATTTTAGTGATAATATTTCAAAAATAGATTAGATGAATATTTTTAGGTTATTCAGTTAATGAAATATCGAAGAGTTCAATAAGATCATATCAGGACTTATTACAACTGTGTGAGCATGTGAAACCATGTTACTGATGTGAATCTTTTCGTACTGATTGGTTGTTATTCATAATCTCAAGTAGATTCTATTACCTTATTAAAGAATAATATTTGTTTTACTTCAACCCAGATCAGATTGAGGACTGTGTTTACCTCTGATTTTATACCCCTGATAACTCATAACTTATTTAACTCGGTAGCAAACCCAATCAGACTCTGAGTGTTAAAGGTTGAGAAGCAGATCCAGACCCTCACCACTGCAAGTACGTGCTTTAGGCTTTGGTCTATTGAGTCACTTTGAAAGACTTTCGGTAATCCCCCTGTTTGCTACTTTATGCTCTCGGGGCATCGTTTTTTTTCCCTCAGCCAGAAGTGACAGGGGAAGAATGAAAATGAGAGGGTGGGAAGGGAAAATATGAACTTAGGTAATATGAGATGTGTTTGGACTTTGAGTCCTTCATGGGTTGAATAGCTCCCATGAAAGTAAGCTATTACTTTCCATTGCTATTTCTCTCTTGTTTTTTTCGCTGTATTCCTTTGATACTTCATCTGGTCTTCAACTCTCTGTGATTCTGCCCCTCTGGAGGTTTGGTTTGTTTATGTATAGAGAAATGCTAAACAAAGAACCAAGGGGGGGGGGGGGGGGGGGAGACAGAAAAAAGGGTCAAGGAGGGAGGGCAAAGGAAGAGGAAAACACCCCCAGGAGGGATCGGAAAGGGTTCGTGTGGAGAAA
>JBBBVU010000015.1:9916430-9928781 GCA_037177055.1 Atherinosoma microstoma | reverse complement strand
CACACACACACACACACACACACACACACACACACACACACACACACACACACACACACACACACACACACAGCTAACCCACACACATGCAAGCAGACATATGTAAAGGCACACACACACACACACACACACACATGATTTCAAAGAACACACAGCAGTGAAATTGTCAGCGGAGCCACTGCAGGTGCTGTGTTCGACATGAATTAATCATGAAAGAGACCTGTGATGTTTCAATACACTTGCTGCTATTTTGATTGACAGCAGTGCTTAGAGTGAATTTATGCATTACAAAGCCTGAGAAGTGTGTCGGGGTCAAGTAGAGTTCACCTAGCAAGCGTAAAAAATCCCCAGCGCTGCGTTTAAGATACTAAAGTAGAAGCATCAAATTACTTTGGCTTTACAAGCACACTGACTTGGACTCATAACTTTGAATGTACAGAAAACTGAGAAACTAAATGCATTAATGGGTACCTCTCATGGTTTTATGGTTTTGTTAAAGGACTAAAAGGTAACACCAGAAACAGAGGAAGTCTGATGGGGCTAAAGCTTGCGAAGGTCATAAACTAAGCCAAGGAGAAAAACAAGAAAAGAGTGTAGTACACTCTGTCAGTATAGGTTAAAGCAGAATAAATGTTGCAAAGGGAACATAAACTAGGAAAGGGAAACGGGGGAATGTACAGCAGGTGCTCAGATGGAAGTGGAACACAGGTGAATGAGGATGGTGGGGACACAATGGACCAAGGAAAACAGCTCAGCTATTTAACATGAAAAATAAACATAATTCTGATGACTCCCACGTGTTCAGTGGATCTTTACTCTGAGTTTGATGAAAACTGTCATTCGTTACAGAGTTATACACTCATAAAGGTAACTTCTGGTTTAGTTGACACTCTGACTCATTGTGGCACCAAGGCCAAAGCAGCTTTTGGGTTCATCATGTTGGTAAATGTATAAAAAAGAAACCTGCAATTATTTTGATGAATCAGAGCACAAACACTGAAAGAGGAATTTTAATAAATGTTTTCTTTAAATTTTAGATCATGTTTACACACCAACTGACACCCAGCTACACCTACTTTTTTTTTTTTTTTTGGCTAGACCAGATCACTGTTTGTCATCCAAACCTATAGGAAAGTCAATTTTTCAACTAAACTAAGGGAAGCCTTTTATATGGTGCATGGTGCAGGTTCTTCCAACTGGTGGGTGACATCTCTATCACATACACAATATTCTCATCCAGCACTTGTCAAAAAAATCCCATAAGTCAAAATCCTTGAATGTGAAGCTGTTCTTCTAAATGTGCATCAGTTAGCTACATCATCAAATGGTCCAATGTAAAACTTTAAAGGCTATCTATTGACAGAAAAAAATGATTTCCCTTTGTAAAATCAGAATTTAATTAATGCAATGATAAATTTGATTAATTTTGACCTATCAATGCATTTAATATTGTGGCTGGTTGTTGTTGTTAAAAGAACAACAGACTGATAGCTTGATCTAGGTGTATCTTTTTGGGGTGTTGTAAAAGCCTTGTGTCAACAAAAACTTCTACAAAACCCTTATTCATCACTGAAGCAAACTTTGATATTATATACTCTGTATTAATCTGTCATTTGTGAAGCTAACAAGATACTGATTGCAGCTCTAAAGAATGAATCATGAAAGCCATTGACAAGGCAGATGATAATAATTCCATATCTGACATGCAAAAAAAGCTGCAAGACACATTATTTTAGGTCTGTACAATTAACCAACATGTAAGATGGCACTTTTCAAGCCATTAGGCCATACCACATTGATTAAACTTACACTCATAATTAGAGCTAGGGAGACATTTTTTTTTTATCTCTGGCACAGGGGGTGGAATAGTTCCTGATAATAATTGCAGAACGTGATGCTTCCTTTCTTGTGATTATTTTTTTGCAGGAGCAGCAAAGTAAATTCTCTTGAGTTTTGATATATGTGATGTTCATGATAACAATGTTCTGCATTCAAAGCTATGTAACCCATTTCAGCAAGGCTAAAAACTTTTACAGAAAAGCCTTGAAAGATTTTATTTCTTCTCAGTACCTGCACAGGCACAATGAAGTCAAAAAGCCTGTCTATGTAAAAGGTACCAAACTCCACATCAGAGGCTGCTGGAAATTTTATCTCTGCTTATGGATGAATATCTGGATGTTCTGGCTGCATGCTGGGTCTAGGTTAGATTCTCAAATGGAAATGAGATCCTCTTAACCAATCCTAATTTCTTAAAAAAAAAAAGCTGAACATGATTGTTCTGTAAAAATGCACCTGTTTTATTGGCTAGAATCACAAAGGAGTTGAAAAAGTAAAGACTTGTGTTTTTTTACTCATGCACTGTTCTCTCGCTAAGAAGTGACAAATCAAAATTTCAGCATATAATGTTTTTTTTACAACAGCCAGAGAATGTTCCTCAGTGCTGGGTCTTTGAGCTCTTTAATATCCGGGAAAAAATAGCAGTTCATGCAATTTACTGAAGTTATATTGCAAAATATGTCTCGATTGTATTCACTCTGTTATTTATATTCTACATTTATGAAAAGTTGGCTGGTTTGAAACACATTAAACAAGACATACTGCTACGATTGCCGCAAAGGAGCTACAGCCGATTAGTTTCAGTCTTTTCATCATCATCATCATACTCATGGACATTTTAAAATAACCAGATTATGTTCAAATCCCTTCAAAAATCCTACTCTACCCTTTGCTTGTAAAGCAGAGGTCAGGCTTTTCTAATACGTACAAGCACCCACCAGATTATTAAGATAATCTATTTTCTATTTCTTTATTTGTATTTGCAAGCAAGCTCCATTTTAAGTAGAGCTACATTGTTGCAGCTGAGCACAATGTGGTCAACACATGACAGTTTCTTGTTATATGTCCTCATATTCCTGACTTTAACCAAACTAATGTAATAAAAATCTGTCTTCAGGCATGTCTCTTCTAAAACATTTTGTTTATGGGGGTTGTGTATTGTCTGTTTGAATTAAAAATGGATTCCCAGTGTTACTGAAAGTGGATAGATTGATTTTTCTCAATGCAACTCATTTTCTCTAAAATGATATGAGAATATTAGTCCAATGATTTTTATAATCAGGGTGTTTGGATTTCCAATTTAGAATAATAATTTTCCTGGCTATAGAGAAATGAGGCGTGGGTTCCTGTGTTTGACTGGAAGGTCGGCTATTTCTCTGAAGTTGCTGAGTAAAGTGATGGGGATGGAGGGATTCTACTGTTTAAAGTAATGAAGAGTTTTTCCATTTACTCTTTTCCCCCAAAAAAAGTGAATAAGTGGGCATGTCCATGTAGTGTGAAAGTAATCATCACTGCTGCCCTGTGTGCATTTTGCGTAAGTGTTAGTGTCTGCCAAACCCACTAGAAACCTTTTCCTTTGAGTAATATGAGATCTGTAAATGGTTTTGTACTTATAGTTGTATATTTGTATTGCTAGTCATAGAAAAGATGTATTTTAGAAGATTTTGATCAGAATTCGGGCTTGGTAGAGAAAACCAGATCCTTTTCCTATGTAGATTCTAAAAGTATTATTGTACTGTATTTGTATTTGATATAAGTTGGGGGTTAATATTCTAGAATTTGTCATTTTAATAATTTCTTCTCTTAATTTAGAAGGCTTTGGTGGGTTATTAGTTATATATTTTTAGGAACTTTTCTACCCCAGCTCAAGATTTCTTAACTAGTGTATTTAATTATTTAAACTGGTTATTTTGAATCAAGTGATGAAGATGAGGTGCCAAGTAGGAGGCAGTTGAGGTTGTTGTGCAATTAATGTGTTTGTATGTGTACATGACAAAGAGAGATGAACCAACATACAGTACCAGGCAAAAGTTTGGACACACTCACCCTTTTAAAAAAAAAAAAAAAAAGTATGTTTCTAAACAGGGTAAACGGGGATAGGAGAGAAAAACAAAGAAAAAAAGTACGAGTTTAAAGGTTTTTTTTAAAAAAATGTTTCTGAAGAGCAAAGTGGGGGTGTTGAAGGAGTTGAGGATTTTGGAGTATTTTTAGTGTTGCAGATGCTATTAAGTGATCACAAAAAGATTAAAGGAATATTATATGAACACCACAGGCAGCAGGGCATTTTTTCTTTTTGATCTTTCACGACTTAATGTTGCTACCTGTTACTTTGATCCTGAAGATGACACTGTAATCTAGACTAAATAGAATATGATCTAGCTCCACATGTAGCATTTCTATATTGACATTAAAAGGACGTTATATATCCAAGATGGAACTAACAGAAGGGAAGGAAGGATGTCACAGATCCAAATCTATCAGTGGACCTAAATCTTATGTTGTGAAAGCACGTGTTGAGAAAGAGACAGATAAGGTGGATTAGTATTCAGCCAACTGCATGCAGTGTTTCTGAAAGTTATGTGTATTTTAGTCAAAATGATGTTTTTCCATTTTGGATCCTGGAACAGAAAGTTAATAGTTTAACCAAGTACTACATTTTTTACATTTTTTAAGGGAAATTGCTCAGGACAGATAATTATGTCCAACAATTAACTACATGTCTTAAATAATTTTGTCAAAAAGGTTAACTTTTTAAAAGTTCTTTTACTAGAGCCAGAAAAATGACCACAAAGTTTCAAAGAGTTTATTCCGTATCAATATAATCAGAAGAAGGAATCAGATAAGAGAATACAGTGTGTTGAGTATAATGCAAACTGAAATAGAAAGGACATTCATCGTTATTATCATCAGCATCATCAGTGTACATAATCAAGAAAATACATTTTTTTGAAAAACTCCCTGCTTTAATTAAAAGTGGTGGTAGATCAAAACATTTTAAGGCCCAAGTTAAAAAACAAACTAAGGTTTGAAGCACACTTCAGGTTTTCTGGTGTTTTGTTCCAGATATTAAGAGCAAAACAAACTTGACCCAAATTACCGTAAAGGTCTCTCTGGCTCATATGGCATCAGCAGGTCAGATTTATCTTGATTGCTTTATTGTGTTTATTTTATATTTAAAACTTCACCAAGATGTTGAAAATGTTTTTGAGTTTGTTTTTAATAACCTTTTCTTTCCCCAAGAATTGGGTATTTTGAGTATGACTTATTCTCTTGGATTGCCTCACAAAATGGATCTTTTTCATAATGGTATTGAGTGTTTTGTGCTCTGTACACAAGTCTGTCATTGAACTTAGGATTAACTTACCAAACTCAAATACATATTTTTTCTCAGCTATCTACACCAACAAGTACGTCGGAATCAAACATCTGAGTTCTTTATTTTTATGATATTGTGAGAGATTCAGGTTAATGATTGTCAGAGAAAACCTAACAAAGATGCTCTGCAAAGAAAACAGCATCGACATACAGAATACTTTGTTTCTGTTCAGTCATATGTCTGCAGGTTATTCATAATATGCTGATACTGATGAGCTCAAGCTTTTTTTTCCATTATTAATATCAACCCTTTGAAACCTTGCTTATTAAATAAAAGAAACATATTTTGTTATTTTAAACGTTCTACTTTTTTTTTTTGTTTCTCGGGCTAACCATGTGCATAACC
The DNA here is from genome assembly GCA_037177055.1 of Atherinosoma microstoma. NCBI lineage: Eukaryota > Metazoa > Chordata > Actinopteri > Atheriniformes > Atherinidae > Atherinosoma > Atherinosoma microstoma. The sequence continues at coordinate 9,923,224 of JBBBVU010000015.1, read as the reverse complement.
ATTATAAGCAGACATTTTCAAAATGACTCCTAAAGTACTGCTTTTAACTGCAAAACATCCCTAAATCCAATGGGGAGCAGAAAATGTGTGTCAAATTGTGAAAACACAGTATTTTATGATACATTGGGCTTCAACTGGGTTATTAATGACATATTGGTTTATGAGATTTGCAAATCATTGCATTCTGGTTTTATTTACATTATATCCAGCAACCCAGCTTTTTTAAAATTTTGATTGTTGATGAGTTTTTTTGATGTCCTCACTATCTGATGGAACAGCCAGAGGCTTTTCATACCTAATATAAGGTGTAGAAGCTGTTTCCAGCCTTTAAAAGGTCTATTACCAATTTGACCTCATGATGACCTCAATCGCTGGATGAAAATGTATTTCAGACTGAGCATGTGCAGAACGTTTGTGGCAGTAGTCTGTTGTGGCTGGAAATGATATTGATGAAGGTTAAGAACAACACCACTGTGGACTGTCAAATAAGAATAATGATTTGAGCAATAAGCTGCTGAAATGGTCTGTTGAGCTTTGGGGAATTCTGGTCAGCTGATGATGCTCCGCAGATTTACCACAAAAAAGAATTTGAATGCTGCACATTCAATTTATTTTCAGTTTTAGAAGACCGCGACTAGTTAAAGTGTGTGAAAACATTGAGGTGATAACTGCAAGTAAGGAGCATCTTGAAATTTGACTTTATTTGAATTTAAATCTCATGGAATTTAGATCTCACAGAATCTAAACCCTGACGGTGTTGACGATACGACAGAAAATTCCGTTTAAAAAAGGAGAAATTGAGGTTTGCCACAGAATTGCAAGGATATTTAAAGGGCAGGGATCATGGACTGATTAGCATCATGAATGTTGGCAGAAAAGTCACTGCTGCATGCATATTCACTCATACTTACTTAACCTTTGCCTGAGCTTCATTATAAGGATAATGATTAAACAAGCTTTAATCAGAGCTTTTTCCCTGCTCTCCTCTCCTGCTGTGCCCCAGGTGATAAATGCCATAGAGCAGGATTTCAGGCTGCCAGCTCCCATGGACTGTCCAGTAGTGCTGCACCAACTGATGCTGGACTGCTGGCAGAAAGACAGGAACGCACGGCCAAAGTTTCCTGATATTGTCAGCATGTTGGACAAAATGATACGCAACCCTGCCTCTCTCAAAGCCGGCACCAACAGCATGGCCCCTGGGTGAGCAGAGATACAAACTCATTTACATGCACAAACAAACTGTTTTTGTATCAACCCTGTTTGTATGATACCATTGTATGATGTTCTAAGCCCACCTTCTCATATCTACTCTCTGCAGACCTCCTCATCATCCCTTGTTAGACCGGGGAACTCCGGACCTGAGCAGGTTGAGCTCAGTGGAAGACTGGCTGGCTGCACTGAAGATGACCCAGTACAGAGACTCCTTCATCGGCTCAGGCTTCACTTCTTTGCCACTTGTCACTCAAATCACCGCTGAGTACGTCTACCCAATGAAATGCCTCCTTTTTTTGTCTCGTATCCTCTCTGCCTGCATCTCACACTGCTGTTTTATTGTGGTATAGCAGCTAGTTGGCTGACTGGATGTCCTTGTGAACACTTGTCTGTTTCTTGATTTCTAGCTATCACATGCACTTCTGTACTTTTTTTAATCTATTCACCATCTATCACCAGCATTACACCTGGAATCCCTGATTCACTGCACGGTGGATGGTCACTGCTCCTAAAATGGTTCAAATGGGTCAAATGCAGAGGTTACACTTTGCCAAGGGAATTAATTATGTATAATTTGAAGTGTTACCAGTGTGATGAAGGCAGAAATAAGGTCTATGAGCCAGTTAACTTTATTTAAAACTCTTCATGCAGAATGAATGACTACCTGGGGGAAATAAAGGATGGACAACCTGCATGAACTCACATTTCGTGGCTTTTTAATTTCTTCTTGCAACATAAATTCATGGTGGCATGTGTGTTTAATTAGATTTTAGAATTGCGGCGGTGTGGGCATGTATTTTTTTAATTCATTCTTTTTGCCGTGGTTTTGTGTGAAATGCCCGTGATGTCCTGTCAGATGAGTACTGTAAAATTAACGATATATTTAACCTCAGTGTTTTAAAATGCATGGAAAACATAGTTTCATTCAGTAGATGGATATTCCTGTTAGTTGTTCATGCTGTGCTCATTCAGAGCGCCAGTATTTACGCTGGCACCCTTTCTGTTTCAGTGCACTGTTTATGATTAATGCTGATTAACTGGAGGAAAAACAAACATACAGCAGCTAGAATTATGAATATCAAACTTTGTGATGATGATACAGACTTATTTGGCTCTGTGTTTTCAGAGATCTGCAAAGGATTGGAGTGTCCCTCGCTGGACACCAGAAGAAAATACTGACCAGTGTGCAGTCAATGAGGCACCACACCGATGACCAGTCCCCTACTGAATCTGTGTAACTGCACTGGCGAGTGACATACTTGGAAATATCAGACTAGTGTTCTTGGCTTTTATTTCATTCACATACGTACGTTTGCTGGTTATGGAGATATCCATAACTAAATTTCAGAGTCATGGTGACTGCTTCTGTGATTGGCCAGATTTGTCTTGCAGTCACTTGACAGACTTCTCTTGCCATTTAGTTTGTAAATTTGGAATACCTCCTGGAATTTAATGTACAAACATTATTTGTAAGAGCAAACGTAAGAGACACTGTGGGGGAAAAAAAAACAAAAGAAGTATCCACATCACCCAAAAATCCCTCAAATTCTGCTCTTCACAACACACATTGTTGTGAAGAAGAAACTGGATGAGCAGACATTTCCATGGGGGGACAAACTGGACCAAAAGCCTGAAAAAAGACTCTTTAAGTCTGTTTCTGGAGACAAGACCTCATAGCAGGCCTACTCATCTTCAGCATGTTGTGTTGTTACTTCTTTATTGTGTTGCTGAGAATTGCTACCATTTGACTCCAGACAAGAGTCAACAGGTTGATTGGGACCTTTTTAAAGATCTATCTTCATATTGAAGAGTGTGTATATATTATGATGTGGAAAATGATTTCCTATTTCCTCATTTGCTTTCACTTTAACCAACAGTATCTGACAGTACAATGTCACAAGAGTGTTTGGCAATATCTTCCTCACTGCAAACAACAAATAGAAAAACAAATTTTGAAGTTCTATTTTTTGTACTTGGCATACTGACAGCTGGCAACATAAGGCCTAGTGAAAATATTTAATTTAGATTGAACTCATAACAGATGTTTTACAATCAAATGCCCTCTGAGTGACTCCCGTTACAGGTCCAAATGTGTAATTAGATTAAGATATATGAACCCACTATGGAACTCCTAGTGTTTCACTCTAGGATGCAAATGATCTGCATGCTTGGTATAGAAGAGGAAAGCAGCTTAAACAAACATTGTGAATTGAGGCATTATGAGCTACTCATATGCAACTGTTGTAAACTCAGAAAAGGTACTTTCATCACTTCTTTTTGTGATTTGAACACAAATCCTAAAGCTTACAGACATTCAGACAATACAGTGAATGAACCAACCAGAAATCCAGAGCTCCTGTTCCAGCCACACGCACAGCAGATCTACTTTCTGTCTAAAGTGAATGGCTGTCATCCAGGTGGCAATTATTACTCTATAGCAGGTGGCCTGGCAGGATCCTTTGCATTCATTTATTTATTTTATTTATTTATTCACTGGTTGCTGAAGTTGTCCTTGTTGTCAGTCTGTTTTCACTCTCTCATGCCCAGACTGACATCTCTGGTTAATGCTGTGGTGCCAGTTTGCAGATGAAATTAAGTAAAATGACCCATATATATTCTTATCTGTGGACAATAATCTTTTTCACACATTGATGTGTGACAAAGAAAACTCTACCTGGAAACGCAATAAAAAAAACAAAACAATAAATGCTTTAGGTCTAGAAGAAAATTGGCAGCTTATTTATCACGTCAGTACTTAATGCGGTATTTGAATCACTAGTTTTCTCAAAGTATGATATCAAGACAGCTTGATCTCACTGCGGGCACACTGGTGGAGCAGCACTTTTATCTCAACACTGAGCGGATTACCAGCTGTGAAACAACAGAAGCCTTGCTCTGCCTTCAGCCCAAACCTCTGGTCATGCATGTGCTCCCACATCCCTAGGATTACCGCTCCATAGCTCTGATTGGACGTGATGATTTTATTTGTTATCGGCTGCGAGCCAGGTTCACAGTGACAGAGAGTGACAGTGTTTATTTGTTTGCCTTCGCTGTTACAAAACAGTGTTTGTGTTTGTCTCGCACCGCTGCTCTCCACTGCTGGGATGCCCCAAAGTCTTTTCATTTCCGAACATTGTGACATTGGGAGGTCTGCAGCCGTTTTAAACCTCTGAACATTTCCGTTTTCCACTCTTTTTCTTTTTTCTTTTTTTTTTGCTAAAACTGCTCCGACGGCGCAACTGCAATTGCATTTGTTGCCTGGCAACGGCGGCTTATTGAACATTTTATCAAGAAGTATTGAGATCAACTGGGAGCGTGTCAGTGGTTCAGAGACATAATTTGTTGTAAATAGATGCCTCTGGAAAAACCTGTCTCAGCGATGGCTCGGGGGTTTAATAAAGAATGAGACAACTAGCGTGCCTAAAAGCTCATTGAATGCCACCTAAAAAATGTCATGCAGAATAAATGAAAGCTGTCAGTGCTGGCACGCATATTGCCACATTTTGTAACATCCAAAGCTACCTATGATGTGTTTATTCTTTGCTTCATTTTTTTCTCCTTTTTTTTCTTACAAATTACCCATGATCTTTTAGAGATAATTCACATGTTGATGTGCCAGGTTTTTTTTAAAACAGGCAAAAATATTTGACAGCAAATGTCGTTAAATTGTGTCATGTCTGAGTTTAAGCAGAAATACCCACCACAAAGAGTATGTCTAAAAAAAGGAAAGATAATATTGTCTACATCTCTCCTTAAAATAAGATGTTTTATTGGACATATGCACTGTAAAAAGATACAGAAGTATAAGAGCTCATTGAGAAAGCAAGGCCTACTTTCTGAAATAAGTTAAATCCACCTTAAATCTGATGAATTAAAAAAAAAAAAAATTGTGTTTGTAAGTTCTGCATGTGGCTACAAAACTGCAGAATTATATGTACTGAATACCTTGGTACATATTATGTTGTAGTTCAGGGCAAAAACACACATTTGATAAATTTTTCCCTTCTCTTGTTATTTTGGAAAACATAATCACCAGACTGTCTTCCTTTTGGAAAAAATTCCCTTAGACAGTAGTTGTGTCCCAGTTTGATACTACTAGCAGTTTATTCACACTGGAGTAGAGACAAAAGATTAGATTCAAACCTTCAGCACCTATGGAGCTGCTCAAAGCTGCAAAATTGATAAATAATCGATCTTGGGAAAGTGACTTTTTAGAAATCCGAAATTATGTAACTGTCATTGTCACAGGAAAAAAAGCAAATTTTCAACAATGAAAAGAAACGTATTGGTTTACATTCATATTCATGCAACAAAGTTTATTACTACAGAGCCGAAAAATGACAAAATGACTGTAGTTTTGCTCTGGTTTGGTTTATGCTAAGTCTACTTTGGTACACCCGGCTTGGTCACCTACAGGCTACTTAGTCCAAATATTTCCCTTGTCTTCCCCATTTAAAATGTAGTAGTTCTGGTTGTGCCATATTTTCCCGTCCGGGGTTAATTAAGTATTACGCTTGACCCTAGCTTTCAGTACTCACAATCACAAGAAATTCATTCTTGCCAGGCATCAAGCTTTGTGTATGTCACCAAGTGAGAGGGATTCAGTCCTCTCCCAGCTGCTAGAGGATAGGTTTTACACTAGGGCTGGACGATATGACCTCCGATCAATATCACGATTAATTGAACACGTTACCTCGATTACAATTAATTAGCGATTATTTAAGTATTGTTTTATTTTGAGCCCTCATAGCTAACTGACATTTTTTCTGAAATATTTTCATAATAGAAGAGCAGATATTGATTTTAAAATGAGTGAAAGGAAGCACACACGGTTTCACTATATATGGTCATTTAATGAATATTTTAAAATATATTTAAGAGAAATAATTGAAATAATCAACATGATTACATCGATAATTGTTTTTGATTATTGTTTTGATTGATAACATCAGGTAGACCTGAATTAGAGTATTTGCTTATCAAAAAAGACTGAAGAGTTTTGTTGGTACAAAAGTTAGAGTCAATCTCTTCTAGACTGGCTTGAATTTGTTGACTGTCCAAAAGCAAAAGAAATGAACATTGTAATCAGACTATACAGATATGATATGGATGAGGAAGTGGAAGTGTAACACTGACAGTCACATCTCACCAGAAATGCTGAAAAGAAGTAAGGAAGTGAGGGTGAAAGTTGTTAATCCATTTAAGCTCATGCAGGGGATTGATCGTTTCAAACTTGAATGTTTCAAATTTTTAGAGTCCTTGTACTTTTATGCTTCCTCTCTCTCTCTCAGTTTCTTATGTTACTACATTACCACCTAAAAATGGTTAGTTGGGGGCTGAAAGTATATGGTTAGATTTAGAATTATGCTAAATTTTACAAAATATCTATGTTACGTCCCCAAGGCAAGTCCAGGGGTAAGGGGACTAACACAGTACCGAACAAAAGGAAAACACAACAAGAACACTTTAATATTACCTCTGTTTTATTTTGGGCAATATTTGATTGGTATTAAATAATAGAAGGGCCAAAAACGTCAGGGAAAGCCAAGGCCAACACAATAAACAGAAGCCCCCTAACTAGA
>JBBBVU010000015.1:9890186-9916330 GCA_037177055.1 Atherinosoma microstoma | reverse complement strand
GCCCTTTTATAGGCTCCTCCCAGGCACCGGTTGGCTGGCAAGCCACCACCTAAGAGGAGGAGGAGGAGCCTACACAAACAGAGAAAAGAGACAGGTCAGGAATGCAACACATTCATGTAACAATATATTTGTTAAATATCTACAAAGATAAGGCTTGCATATCTTAATATTTATGCATTGTGTTTCCCATCACATTAAATCTATACTGCCCTACAAAAAGAAAAAAAAATTCTACCAATACATTAACATCTTATAATATCCATGTATGGCTTGTGACAATACTGCATTTTTAACAACATACATTTTACATGTGTTGTAAATGTTCGGCCCTGCAACTTATTATTGTGCCATTAACCAGATTTACACTCTCTATTGTGTTTCCTTTTATTTATCCTCAAAGGTCCATACTTATGTCCAATTTATTTTCCAATTCTCAGTATCAAATGATGAAATTGAAGCTTTGAAGCAGCAGTTCACAAACCATGGAGGGATCACAGTGGTCATGTTCTTGTTTTATTTACAGTCTATGGCTTAGGAACAAGCTTGATTCTTTATTGGCATCAATGATTGTTTTGTTAATCTTGTTGGATGAAGTTCGATAGACAGCAACAGACAGATGGTTCATCCAATCACCTGCCAAGCATTTTTTGAAATAGTTTTTCCATTTACATTTGCCACTTTCGAAAAGCGACTTCCCAGATGGTTCCTTGAAGCAATCCATCTGGTGTGTCATTTTAGCTCAGAATTACAAACCTGTATACTTCACTCAATTCAGATACCAGACAAACAGCAGAAGAAATACTAAAGACATCTTACAGCAGTCTCACGACTAGACTGGGTGTAAACACCGGAGTAAGTATGTAAACTTTGCGCTTGTTACCTTGTGGATGCCATTCCTTGTGCATGCAGTGTCCGCTTGATAGACTACTTCTAAGTGTAAGAGCGGTGTAATGACAGCTTCGAATATTGACGAGCTGTAGTGTGCAGAGGCAAATCAGCACTTTAATTTCCCAGCAGGGCTTGCCTTTGAGGTTGTATTTCTCTGGTTTTTGGCATGTTACTGCCACCTGGATAGTGTTAAAGCATTGACAAGAATGTAAATCACATCACTCATGCTTGTGTGCAGAAAAACAGAGAGCTTGTCATTAAAAGAAGCATTCATTTGAAATAACTATTGCTTTAAGGGAAAGACAATGGACAATTCTTGAATATCCTTGAAGGTTTTACTGTTTGCGACACTAATTGGGTCACAATTATGTCACATGTTGATGCTGTTTTATTTAGATGAAGGTTGCATCTCTGCATGTGCGTTGAACATCTGACAATTTTGTGAACACAAGTGTATCTGTGTGACAGCAGCTCATCCTTACTTGTAAAACTCACCATTTTATGCAGTTGTTACACATTCAAGTGCTGCTGAGATTTCTGTCAGTGTAGGCGATGGTAAAAAAAAAAAAAAAAAAAAAAATTCTCCCAGTTCATTTCAAAATGGCAGTACAAATGGCAGACGCAGACAAAAGCTCTTCCTCTGTGATTATGATGGCCTGATAACAACATATGACATTTACCGCAGATGTTTGCGATAAAAATGTGATTCAGACCAGCAGGGAGTAAAGACAAGTAGACCACTGAACAACAAACAGTGCTTTAGGGTGGATTTATCTTTAAATTGGAGGTATTTCTTAAGCTGGTAAGACAGTGCTGCTTTTTCCCACCGTTGTTACTCTGGTGTAATAGCTCCTATGAGTGAGACTGAAAATGAGAGCAGGTGAGTTATGAAGAGTGAAAAAGTGAGAGGGAATAGAAGGGACCAGGATGAGAAGGGGAGAGTAACAGAATAGCAATGAAACGGGAGGGAAGGAGGCATGAGAGGCAAAGCTCGTCTTGTGTTTGAATAAAAATGAGTCTGGGTGGGGAGAGATTACTCTTTCTTTTTGTCTTTCTCTCTCCGCTCTACCCAGCTATCCTCCTTCTTCTCCTAATGCCCACAGCCGCTCTGAATAACTCATTCTGCTTCCAGTCCACATTTCAACTGTCTCTTTTGAACAGTTTAAAGGCTGGCGGTCGTTCTATTTTAGATGCACTCTTCCCTAAAACATTTTTGAACTCGTATCTCTTGAGGATATATCGGCACACATCTTCTCACAAAAGCTTCAGCAGTATTTGGTTGTAGGTTTTTCAGGAATATATTTATACCACAACAATGAAAGTATTGGTCTCTACCTATTGAGCTCTTTGTGTCTCATCCAGTTTAATTTAACTAACCATGGTTTTGCAACTCACACACTAAACATACAGAAGAGGTTTCCTTGACTTTGCAGGGATTCATTCTTCCAAGAAGACAAAACCTGCTCCCATTGTTTGCTCCTTGTATTCTCCTCTCTTCAGTGTGATGCATTTAGCTCTGTTGTTAAACAAAATTCCCCCACACCCTTGCTACAATAACCCTTTCACATTCCATAGCATCATTATTGGATTCAAATGTTTCTGTTGTGAGATGGTGAATGGCCAGATAGGTTCAAAACTACATATCTTTCCAGCAGCTACACCTACATTTTGTGTTTAATGCTAATTTAAAAACTATCAGTATTATAATTCCCTGCGTTAATGAGATAAACTTTTTATTATACCTGATCAGCAATTCTTTGCTCATTAGCAATTAGCTTAAAACACATCTGGGCCATAGTTTAGCCTCACAAAGCCACAAGCATCGCTGCAAACCTTTAATCAGACCTTCATCTCTCAATAGTTCTGCAGAAAAATAAATAAATAAAAGTATTGTTCTGATTAGCCTTGATCCTAAAACTGTGAACATGAATGTTTTCTTTACCCTAGTGTAGAAATATTTGCTTTCCCCAGTGAAGCTTTTTGAGGTTTATATCGAGTGTTTTATCAGACTTCCTAGAAATAAAACAGTCCGCCTGTACAAATGTTACAAAAACGTTTTTTCTTTTTCATTGCCTTATGTTAATTTATTTTTGTTGAAACTGCTTGCCATACTTTTTCAGTATGTATGTAATGTATGTTTTTTCTTGGAAAGAAAAAAAAAACCAGCTCAATATTCAGCTGAAGTCTGCCTTTTTCTGTTTACCCAATACTGGTGTTATAGGTGTACAATGCTCATATAATCTGAGCGTCCCACTGTTATGTAATATAAAACTGTAACATAATGTGAGTATGCGCACACCTGTGCATCTTTGTGTGTGTGTGTAAAATAATGTGTGTGTGTGCGTGCTGTTCAGTGTACAGTAAAATGTTTGCACATTGTGCGTGTGAGTTTGTAGCTGTAAACTTTCTGACTCTTACATTTACAATGCACTGTTTGTCAATAAAGAAGACAAAGCAAGCTTATCAGTTCTGGTCCTCAATTTACTATCAAGCACAAGTTCATGGGCAGCAAAAATCAAAAATATGATTTATGGTTTTATATGATGTTAACCTCTAAATAATCAGGTAAGTGGTGGTAGCCATAAACACTGAATATCATGCTTAATTTTGTCTTTAGGTAGCTGAAAAGAGATGTTGTTTTCTTACTTCGATACTTTCCTATCTTTGTGAAAATTCTTCTCTTTGTCTTGATTTGCTCTGTAGTGCAATAGATTTGTGCCTCCCATTTTTGTTTTTCCTCAAATCTGAAAACACAAATATCTTTTATCTTTGTGCTAAGTTTAGATAGTCAAAGTAAATAAGAGATTTTGATATATCATTTCACTTCTCGTCACTGTCATCACCGCTTCAGTATTTTTTCTTACAATTGCATTTTGACACAGATTTAAATGAAGGAGAAAAAGAGTAACGTTGCAGTTACTGTTGCTTTTCATACTTACTACTGTGGCATGTGTGGGACCTGAAACAATGAATCAAGGAAGATAACTTAATATATCACTGGACATTCTTGAGCAGCTTAGGACATATATTGTGCAGTAATCTTTGTTAAATATTCAAGCTGCAGGCAACGTTCAGACCTAAATTTTACCTGATGTACTGTGTGATAAATTCCTCAGTAAATGAGAGAAGACAGCTGCATTCGGAAAAGTAATAAGAAAGGTAATAAAACTCTGTAATGAGCTCCTCCTTCACACCAGCAGTCTAAATTAATCATTCATTGCAAATAGTCTTTTTTTTTTTTTTTTTAATCTGAACCACTAATGTTATTGACTGCAACTTTGTTGAATGATAAATGGATAAATGTCCAACTTTACCATTTCTGCAGAAGAGTCAAATTATTCAAGTTGGAGAGTTGGATAACACCACTGAGCTGATACAAATCACAAAATTACAAGTTGGGGTTCACTATATGAATTAGTTTTTGAGTGAAACTTGCAAATGAAAGACAGCCATTACGCAACTGCCTGTGGAGTCTGCTGCAGTGTATTATTCAGAAAGGAGAACTCCATCAGTTCATATGAAACTGATTAACAGCACAGAAACGACTGCAAGATCTCATGAATACACACCAGGAATGTAACTGACATAAACCCATTTGCTCTCACTAAGAAATGGGGAGTGAAATTTGATTACAATGAAGTGTGGCCTCTGAGGGAAATACAAAGAATAAATTCTCCATATGAGTTTATATTTATTTCTGTGGGAACCTGTTTATTTGATAAATTCTCAAATTTTTCCTTTACCATTAAACAACATTGTTGTTTCGTGTATATACTTCTCTGCAGATTGGTCACATTGCATTTGACTTCCATCTCTAAACTCAAAATTCATGGAAGATTTGAAGGAATTTGAAAAGAAGGTTAAAGTATAGTAAAAGTAATGCAGAAGATCCATGCAGTCAAAGATTAGATGCCAAAGATTAGGGTCACCGATTCAGTTCATTATTCAGTGTGTATGTACTGCCATTGTCACTCCATCTGTTCTATGATGTTGAAAGAAAGAAGGCCCATAAAGAGATTTTCAGATCAGTCTGATACCACTTTTAGTTCTGATTTGGTAATAAACCCTCTATTTGACTCATCTATTACTCCAAATGGCCTTTAACCTTTTTCAGATATGGAAAAGAAATTGCGTGAACTTTTATCCAAACTAAGAAATGAATTCTTGTGTTATGGGAATAGGACGAGGAGAAGCCATTTAATATGATGGCATAGAACTACGAGCCCATATGTGTTGCTGGTGAAGAGAAATAAAACTACTAGAAACACTTTAGTGAGCCACTTTTTTGCACTGGTGACATTATCCTGAGATCACAGGCATATGCTGTTTTCTATGTTCCCAATGCAACATGTTCACTGCATAGATATTAACCAAAGAAATTAAATACACCTCATTGGGTAAAATCTGATACACATCAGTGATCAGCTTTTACTAAAGGCTGATAAGACTGTTGGAACATGTCATATTGGTTGGTTTATTTATGTAAAAAAAATGATGATGATACTAATAATAATAATAATAATAATAATAATAATAATAATAATAATAATAATAATAATAATAATAATACTTACTTGCCTGAAACTTGCCAATGAAAATAACAGCTTTACTTACCTGGTGGGTTGCAAGGAAATTGAGTAAATGGCCAGTGCGGCTTCTTTTCCACACTGAAGGGAAATAAATCACTGAGGCAGCATTGGACTCTATAATTCAAAACCTCTGTACTTCCAAACCATTCACCTCCACTTTAAACATTCAGCTGTAAAACCTGAACTTGGGTGAAGACTAGCCTTTACTCTCTTGGTGAGTTAAGGCCCTGCCTGTGTCTCATTAGCTTCAGAGCTTAGAGAAACAGGCCAGATGAGGTAAATGGTGCTCATATCTTATGAATGATACTGAAAATGCTTCTTCAGTCCCCCTCTTAAAGGGTTAATGGCTTTTAGTAGTAGCATGGAGAGGCGTGTTGGAGAGGGAGCAGAGTACCAGGCGTGGTGGCATGACTTCATCACCACCAGAAAGAGTGAGTGACAAAGAGGTTAAAAGAGAGAATAGGAGGGAGGGAAAAAATGAGAGATGAAGAGATGAAAGAGACTCTATATGAAAGAAGTTGTTTGTGTGTGTGTCACGCACAGTGAGTCATCTTCACACAGTCTTACCACAAGACAAATCTGTCTTTACTCTCCTCCCCCAGCAACCTCAGGGATAAATAATTTACTCTCTTTCTGACACTGGTCCACGGGTGTGAAGCATCTTACTTTTCAGACTTCAGCGATGAGACAACATGTTTATTTCCTTTTCTATCTGTCCTGGTTTGTCTTTCATCCCCTATCTTTCTCTTGCAGAACTCTCTGTAGGAAACGATGATTTTTTTTTTTTTTTTTTTAGGAATGAATGGTTATCTATTATTGAGCAGCAGTCAGCAGAAGCTATCTCTATCTAGTAGGCTGCTAAAATAAATATGACACAGCACCGCAGCGATTTGCACAGATCCGAACTAAGCCCTCACTGGCTCTGAGATTTCTAAGTTCTACATATCTCAGAAAATTAAAACCTAAGCAAGTCCATTTCTCAAAGCAACAAAAAAAGAAAAAGAAAAAAAAATCTTGCTTAAGTAAGTAGTTGCATAACAAATACAGGATATAGAATAAAATCCCTTATATCTTTGGATAGAACCCTTTTGGATGACAGAATAGAAAAGGACTGTCATTGATTGTCATCACCTCAGTGTTTTTTTTTTAATATTTCTGAGTTGGTTTGGCTTCCCTAGATTTTGGGTTTCCTTCACTTGAGTCTACCAGCTACTCTGCCTCTCCACACCTGATTGTCATTAGTCAATTACTGATACGTATACATTCCCCAGCCTTTGTAACTCTTCTCCTGATTTTTGGGGTTATCTGATTGCAAAAGCCTTCGAACTTAAACTGTATTTTGACACTTCTCCGCCTGCTTTTGATTTATTATTTTGATTCAGTCTTGGTATCCATAACCTTGGTTTACCTCATTAGAGAACAGACTCTTTTAATCCAGTCGGTTCCATTCATTGAGTGCTTCTTCTGAGTAGCTGCAAGACTAAATAGTACATGAAGTCATTGCGCTGGGTTTCAGGAATCCCCCCATTACTGATTAAAATAAGCTGGTAAACATTGGGACCACGGAAGTCTCAGAGCCATGAGCCAAACTTGCAAGCACCAACTGTAAGAAATGAATAAACATAATGAAGGATATACATTTAAAATGTAAACTTCTAAAGATTATGCTTTGTTCGTTCACATAAAAAAAGGTCTTTCACAAATAGCAAATCTACAGAGTGGATATCTTAACCACGCAGTTGAGAGACACAAGACAGAAAAAGAGTTGTGGGGAAAGAGAGAATTATGACAGCAGAACTCAGACTGAGGATGCTCCTGTTATCTGGTATGCATGTTAAATATTCACCTATTGGGACACTACTTATTCCAGGCTGCGGAATGAGGCCAACAGGCAGTGTAATGAGTTTAACAGAATTTGCGATACCAGGCTTCTGTGGCAAAGAGTGAATGTCAGTGGACTTGTCCCCAAATTGCACGCTTGGTATAATTTTCTGTAGATGTAGTTGACTTCTTATTTTCTGTTATTTGTTACTCTTATTTTCAGTTGTTGTTTCATTGGGATTAGGCAACAAGACTTGCTGGATAGGCTAACAATTTGAAGCCTCGCCAAAGCACTTAAATGTTCCTGTGAACTACACTGAGAAATGAATCTTTGAATCTAACGCTGTAACAAAATACAGAAATGAAAGTATATTTAAATCATACATGAAATACAGGAAGTGTAACACAGATAGATATGATTGTAAACAAATATACACTTTACTATAAAGCTCTATGTTTTAGAAGCCGTTGCTATCATTTGAAGTTTGCCCACAATGTAAAAATGAACTAGTATGGCCCACATTTTCATGTTGAAATAAAATCTACTTGAAAACTTTGTAAAATTGATAAGTAGTCATTGGGAAGGATGTGACTATCACAAAATAAAAGCGGTATTTCTAAAATTTCGACCAAGTACAATTGCGACTTACTGGTGTTTCCATTGAATGGTGTTTAGCGCATAAGCCGTAATTCTCGTAAAATCTCATCCCACAAGATTCCACTTTGAGGAGGATGGAGATAAAAAACATTTTATGTTTTGGAGCATTTTGCTGTTGTTTGTTATCAAGGATGGTGGTTATATTTTTCTGTTTAATTATTTGTAAAAAAAGATTCCCATCTCCTCCACCGTTCATACATTCCACACCATCTTTAAACAAACTGGTCACGTGACGACCCTACGTCATATCCGGTGAAGTGGAAATGCGGAAAAAGTGATTCCATTACAGTTTTGCGGCATACCAGATTGATAAGTCAAAAAACCTCTCAAATATGGCTAAAAATGTTTAGCCATATTTGAGAGGTTTTTCAAAATTTATTTGAAATGTATTTTGCACAATTCTAGGGGTAATGGAAACACAGCTTATGACAGATTATTTTATGTCTGCTCGTGCCATAAACTATGTGCCTACAGAAAAATAATGTACAAGAAACAGGCATAACAGGTAGTTTTAGACACCATTTCCGTATCTTGATTTCTCCATACGACCCTTATATTTGTATTTTTTCAGTAGCTCCTCCAGACAGCAGAGGAGTTAAGGCCAGACAAGAAGTGGGGCATAAGGCGTTTAACAAAATGTTTCAGAGCATCAGTTTAAAATATGATGTTATGTTTATTATTGTGACAAAGTAGATATTTACTTTAAATTCAATTTAAAGTATAAGATTAAAACGCCCCCTCCAGACACTGAGGGGTGCCAAAAAACATCTTCAAAGGATACAGGGGTGTATCCTCTCTCTTATAGTTCCTCTGACAAGCCTCCTTTCTATTTGATCCTTTCTCCTCCACTTGCATTTTGGGACTCAATAAGTTTTTTAAAATATTTTTCCCTGAATGATTTCAGGATCACAAGCAATAAAATGGAATTGCAAAATTAGATTATTCTATGGCTTTCAGTCAAATATACCAGAAACGTATATCAGACTGCAACACATCCAAAATTCAGAAGAATGTGCAACTTCAAATGAAAAAAATAAAAAATAGAGGATAGTATATTAGCTTTAGAAAAGTCATGATTTGGGTTCAAATTGAAACTTTTGTACAGCAAATTATTAATCTTTTTGGAAGAGGGTATGAGCATACTTCTATGATAGCCAACACAAAAGCTTCAAAAACTAAGTCTAAATCTAAAAGTGTGTCAATTCCCAACATCAGAAATTTAAAGCAACACTAGATAACTTTCCAACCTTAACCCTTTAAGACGGACTGGAGCACCATCATTCCCAGCATTGTGCATGCTGGCAATCCTGCAGGCACCCCCAACATCAGGAGCACTTTTTAGAGCATCTTTCGTAAAAGTGTAAAGCTCTGTGCTTTCTCCTCTTTTTGATGGTACACTGTTTCCTTGTGTTCTCTGTCAAATCCATCTTTCATTTGCCGGCTGACTCCAAAACCCAAGATAGCTACAAACAGATGTCTTAACTCTTCAAAAAGATAGTCTGGGAACCGCTGGATGACATCACTGTAGCTTTTATTTACATTCTCATTATTTACCAATAGAAGCACAGTTTTCACTTATTAAATTTTTCTGTCATTGGCCTTTGATTTGGTTACCCGCTGTACCTTTAGATTAATTTTCTACCTCTATATTTAAACCCTATTTTCTTGGAATAATAAAACCCAGGAAAGACAGGCTGTAAACTAAACAAGACTGAAGACCATCGAAGTTCGATTGATGCTCCTGTTCTCGTTCAGATTCACGAATGTTGACCTTCAATTTCAGAAATATTTAACATCCCTGAACTTTAGCTAAGTCATGCCATCTGTATATTTAATTATCACATTAACATGAAGAATTTAACCTTTAAATTATTGCACTCCCTATAGGGATAAATACTTTAATTTATAATGACACTGTATAATGACTCCGTGTTAGTCACTCTTAAAGTTCATGTTTTGACTTTCAACCACTCTCTTTACTGAGAGCGATTCACTTTTTTCTTTTTTCCCTAGAAACTAAAATATGCTGCAAAGCCGCATCATTACTCAGTCTTTCATCAAACTCAAAACAGAAGGAGTGTTCAATCAAAAAGTGAAAAAACTTTAAAAGTCAGTGCACAGTCAAACATATGCACAGAAAACGTCTTGAAGGGGCGTTTTCTGTGCAGGGAGTGTAAAGCGGTTCAGGATATCAAAACAACAGTGTTGTAAATCTTGGTTCAAAGTGGCACTTCACCCCAAAAGGAAGAAAACACCTAGTTAAAAAAAAACAGAGGTTTATGGTTTCCTGCCTTTTTTCAACTGTGAAGTAAGTTGTGACGTGTGACTTATTTCATTCTTGACCTCATGGGGTCACAGCTGCACAGTAAGAATGCCAGGGATTCATGACAGCGTCAGATGACTTCCCAGAGGAGACATAAGAGCAACAGATCCTTGTCAGAATTCCAGATAAAATCCAAATAAAGTACTTCTGGGTCTACAGGCTGCCCTGTTCCTGTCCAAAGAGACTTAACCTGTTTGTGCAATAAAGAATGAACATACTTCTGACCAGCATCTTAACAAGCTCAGAAGTATAATCTCCCACCTGCATTAGATCTGGTTGAAATCAGCTTATTTTTCAGAGTTGCTCTGAGCATTTTAACATAAGAAATTTGGGTCAAATGCAACTGCTGCTCAACTATTTAAACTTTATATGAACTCGATATCCTCCCCAAGTCACCACTGAAGCAGATCCAAGATAAAATAAACAAGTTTGTCTACAGCTTGGATCCATAAAAATTTCTAGCCAGATTTATTGGAACATTATTTTTTAGATATATAAGAAGAATTTGTGTTATTTGGAATTCCTACCTTTAATATGTACCAACAGACTGACTCGCTATCCGTTTAGTTACTTGTGTGTTTGACAATATAAAAACCCTCCAAGAAATATACAATCACATAAATTGCAAAAAAAAGTATTGAAGGTTGAAATATCACTTGTGCTCGTCTGCTGTCTCACACTCCTCTCTTCCTCCTTCCTTTATCAATTCTCTTTTCTTCTTCCAACATCATCACTCTACTTTTACCTTCCTCTACCCTCTGTGTTTCCTGCATGCCATTGTTTCTCTACTGCCTGAAGTCTGCAATGATTATATTTAGCTGCAGATTCTTCTGGAGGCATCTGTGGTTGTATTGCTTTCTGAGAGCGCCCTCAGCGTTTTCAGGAAGAAGCTCAGTCTAATCTAGTGCTTTTTCATTTTATTTAATTATATATTTATCTAATGGCGGTAGTCTCCCATTGAAACTTTTTAAAAAACTTCCACAAGAAGAAAACAGACAGCACTCTAAAACTAAATACAACAGTACAAACCCTTAATAAACATATGTACTGTATATGCAAATTATTTCAGATTTTTTAAATTAATTTATACATATTTATGTATTAAAAGCACGTTGTTCAAATTCCGCCCAAACTGTGCTTAGCTCAGGTTAAATCTGGTCTAATTCTGGTCTTAAGCTGGTCCATGTTGGATATATAAACACATCTTGGATTTATAAACACGTCCCAAATTTCAAGTCTTTTTTTGAGCCAACCTTGGTCTGTGTCAGACATCATACACATAAATATATGTGTATATACAATATATATATATATATATATATATATATGTATATGTGTGTATATATATATATACATGATGTCCGACACAGACCAGTCAAAGAATGGTCTAAATGCTGCCACTATATCTAGCTTGCATGTTATCCAGTGATCTATATAGTGATCTATCAACAAACTTTGGAAATATGACTTACATGTTTAGAATACAAGCAAAATAAAAAATTTTTTTATCATATTGAAATAAAGAACATAATTGTAAGTTATTATCTTTATCTCCCCTTCTTTAGCTTTCTATTATTCATATCTTGTTTTACTTTTAGATTCTTCATTTACTTAATTCTTGAGACATTCCTTTTGAATTATTTTGACACAAATGTAATTCCATATAATCCTCAGTGTTCTGTACACAATGAGATTTTGACTTTAATATGACCAGTAGCAATAGGCCTTATATGATGATATGAGATGACATGATGATATCATTTGTTATCACCATAAAATCGGACATTCAAGTTTTTTTTAGAGTGCAGCAGCAGAGGAGCAAGGGACCCCTTATATGATATCACAGAACCTGATGTATTCAGCTTGTCATCACCACAAAGCAACATCAGTGGCAAAAGGGAGGCAGAAAAAAAGGCGAGATAACAGCGTCTCTCTCTCTTTCACACAAACACACACAGATATGTTTCTATTACCTTTGAGGGAATTGCATTGAATTGCCTTAATTTTTTTAAACATAGCCCTAAACTAGCTATATCTTCCCCATTCTTTACCCTAATTCCGTTCTTCACGCTACAGTTTACAGCTTTAATTAATGGAGACAAGCCCAAAAGGAAAATCCCAACAGTAAGATTTCTCCACAACCTGAATAACACAAGTAGCCTATACATGCACAGGGCATGCACTTAACCTGCTCAAGGCTGAGCCTATGTGTTAATGTGATGATGTGAGCATGACAGGAAAAGACAGGAAGTGGCTCAATTTTAGATCACCATAGCAACGGGCAACTATTGAGGAATCATCGCATCTGTTTTAATCTCTATTTAAATCATCTTTGCAAAGATGGGATGTCTCAGTGAAAGTGCATGAGTGTAACGGAGTGTGTGTGAGAGAGAGAGATAGATGAAAAGAGAGAGAGAGAGAGAGAGAGAGAGAGAGAGAGAGAGAGAGAGAGAGAGAGAGAGAGAGAGAGAGAGAAATAGAGACATGGAGAGAATGAATCTCTAATTGTGGTCCATGTGCTCATGTCTCTTTCCATACTTTCTCCACCTCTCTCAATTTTTTTCTCTCTCTCTCTCTCTCCCTCACACACAAATAGACACACACACCACACACAAACACGCACCATTTTTACTCTGTCAGTGTATAGATTTTCTTTCGGCGCTGGCCTTGTCTTGTCTCTCTGTACGGCGTGGTGTTTTAGAATAGCAATCAGCCGGCCCCGTTCGCCCCCTGTCTCTTCATGTACCAGAGAATCCTTTTGCTCCAAAGTCAAAGACAGCTCCATGAATGTATCTGGGCTTCCTTCACTGAAAAGTGAAGATTAAAAAGAAAGAAGCAAACAAAGAAATGCTGACATATGTGGCAAAATTAAACATTAGTCTCATTTGATTAGTTTTATTTCTTTCTTGTTCTGTTCTCTTTCCAGGAAGTAATTACACTGTCATGTAAATGGATGTTTTCTGCTTCCAGCCACATAAAAAAGACCAATTTCAACTTTTTGAGGGGCAGCCCTTGTGCCACATTAAGAATGAATTACTATCTTGCTCTTTAGTCGTTTAAAAGTATAAACTAATTACAAACAACACATGGTTTAGGAAAATTGTAAAAAAAAAAAAATAGAAGAGTTGCCTACTTTAAATGGTCAGGCTGAATAATTTTCTCTTTGTATGTCTCTATGTTGCATGGTTGTTGCATCATATTGTAGCTAGATTAATTGCTGAGCTCAGGGTGACCCGTACACAAAGGCACAGAAAGTGACTTTAAATTATAATCTAATTTAAATAACTGATTGATTACCATGGTTAAATCTTCTGTCTGTAAAAGGAATTGATGGGCTGGTTTTGTTCAGCCATGTGCACAATGTATCAAACTAGTATTTGCATATTTTCACTCTGGATTAATCAAGTATCTTTTTCACAGTTACAAATTTAAAAAAATATCTTTCACACTCCGTCTTCCCAACTCTGCTTTTTATCTTACTTCTCTTTAAGCCATCTTTTCATGCAGTCTCTGTGTCTCAATGTTATGCTGGGGCCAGAGCTATGCAGCAGTCCCCAGCCTTGTTAATATTTCACATGGTAAGAAGCCAGACTCCTGCTTTTTTTTCCTCCTGAAAGTGAAGTTGTCTCCTCATTTAACCTCCAGGACCCAATCTCCATACTAACCAGCCCAGCTAAGGGCTTGACAAGCGATATCCCAGTTATTGCCATGTGGCTCCCTGTTATACTTTTCTTTTTTCTTTTTTAAACTCAGCACTGGGGAAATTATAGTCCAATATAACAAAACATGCAATAGTTCCATCCAATATAAAGAATAGCATTACCTTAGCTATAACTGTGAGTACAATTAGAGATTAATAAGACAATCAAATGAAGTATATGTTTTCCTTTGATTTTTATATGCACCAGTCATTTTGGTGGAAGGCTTTCAGCACAATCTCTGCTTAAAATCATGGCTGCTAAAGGCTAGGAACATATTTCAAATTCACTTTGTCAAATAAATCATTTATTAGGATTCTCTCATTTGAATCTGACTTGAATCATGAAATACTGATTGGTGATCAAGTCTAAAAGCTGATGTCAGTGCAGTTTTTCCAGTAATTCAAGACTTAAAAACTTTAACAAAAATAAATCATCAGAAGAAAAACTCATAAGGATTGCTGATTCAAGTTTCTCATCTTTGTATATCAAGCTGCTGTCTAGTTGTTTATCAACATTATTATCTGCCTTAGAAGAAGAGATGGATACCACTTCAAAGAGAGCTTTAAAGCTCTGGAAATGTACCTTTTAGTTTATTAATGAATGCCTCTTACATTCAAGCCCATGCTAAATTAGGCCACACAAGATATGTATCAACTCCTAATAAAAAATAGTGATCCATTTGATCAAGATCATCATGTGTCTCTGGTTTTACATTTTAAACAGGATTGGACTAGTCAAGGAACATGGTGGGAAAGCTAAAGAATAAAGACTGGGGAAGAGATACTTGGAGGTAGAGCTACAGTCTAAAGAAAGAGGATGATTGTTGCCTTTTTTTTTCTTTTTTCGTTTTGTGTTGCTGCTGCCAGAGAAGAAAACCATCACACTGCAGGTTCATAATATGGTTTTATAGGTATGAAAAACAAGTCATTCATTCAAGCAGATGTACCAACCAAATGGAAGATTTCCAGGCCAGCAGCAGTCTTAATCTGTACTAAGTCTTCTGTTCTGTCTTCTGGACTAAGATGAATGACACGCCACAATCATCCTTGTTTCATTGGGTCAGTTCCAGGAGTAATACTGGGTGGAGTGTTGCTAATTGGAGCTGCTTCTCTGCCAGCTGGTTAATGTTTGGCCCTCCAAAGCCAAAACTGAAATGATTAGTGAGCTGAAAATGGCCTAAATCTGGCTAACTACCTAGGAGATTTTCATAGACACTTCATTCACATCGTTTGCCACTGGGTCAAAATATTTGTGTATTGACATGGCATTTTGACCAGAGGCTTCTTATTTAAAAGATTGAAGGTTTATTGGTATGTTGGAAATGTGATAATAATTGAGAAACCCATAAGCAGTGACAGCATGATGAGAGTGTTTGTTCCATTAACAGTCATCGTTGTGATGTCATGAATGTTATTGGAAATACATGTTTAATTTTCATGGAGATCAAAAGGATCAACTAAGTTTGAAGAAGTAGCTCATATTTTTTTAGCTCTGAATTAAGGCATTAAAAGACATATGCTGCTTAAAGTAGGAAAATAGGCTGTAAAGTGTCAAATGGCAATGCATTTAGAAAACCAGATCACACATAATGAAGTCAGTTATTCTGAACTCTGTTCAACTAAAATGGCATAATGAAGACTCTGGGGACACTGTGACTTGAGCAATTATGTAAAAGGTCAAAGGTCACAGATAAAAGGCAATGCTTAATAATCAGCTTGCTTTGTTTTGAAGGATTCCTAAGGTG
Source organism: Atherinosoma microstoma (assembly GCA_037177055.1). Classification (NCBI taxonomy): domain Eukaryota; kingdom Metazoa; phylum Chordata; class Actinopteri; order Atheriniformes; family Atherinidae; genus Atherinosoma; species Atherinosoma microstoma. The sequence goes on along the minus strand of JBBBVU010000015.1, from coordinate 9,900,606 downwards.
GATTTTTTTTAATACAGACATGTGTCTAATACTACACATCTTAGGGATGAGGCATGCTCCACTGTGTTTGTTTGGTCTTTCCAAAGTCAGAAAAATGTGATACAATTATTCCATTCCATTCAATTTGATTTGATTTGTACAGTGCCAATTCACAGCAAAGTTTTCTGAAGGTGCTTTACAGACAGTCCAATTAAATACAATCCACTGTATTTTAATTATAATCCAATTAGAGCTGCATTAGTCTAAACTATATGATTGCTTTTTATGCAAGTTTATTTTTCTGTCATGTTTAGCTAAAAAGCATAGCCTATTCTGTAAAGCCAAGGTTAATGTAATTAACTAGTGACATTAATTGGTGTGGCACAGTAGGGGTGGCTGTTGTGAAATTATTCCAGTTTGCTTTTACAGTATCATTGTTTAAGCCAGCCACTGATCTGAGCAAGCCTGGCAGTGGGAAATTAAAAAAGTGTCAACTTATGTTTATAATTTGACAACTCAAATACCTATCATGGTAATACCATATATAGGCAAGTAGCCTGTTGGTTTGGACTGAAAAGTTGGCCAAATTTTTATTTCCACTATCAAACCAACCTCCACTCAAGTTGAAGTGGCACCTGTCCTGAAACCCTTAGCTCAGAGCAAGCTGACTTGCAGCTTTATGTCCTTCTTAATGAAAGTTATTGTTTTAACTTTCCTGAGACAAAACTTAAGGAAATCATAAATCGATTATGTTGGATTTTACAACTGTATCCCAGTTATTCCAATCTAAAATTCTATATACTTCTATATCATCTTTTACACAAGCACTGGTTTCCATTAATCTGGTAGCAACTGAGCATGTTGATGTCATGTATGACTCGCCGCCTGGTTCATTTACATGAACTGTTTGACAAGGTTGGACCTCTAACATGTACACGTCACTTTCATTCTGGCAATAATCTGAACTGTTGTAGTCGTATAAATGTCCCAGCATGTACAGCAGCAGTGGATTCATTTGACATACAATCAGATTTTCAGAAGAATCCATGATAGTTTTATTGAATATATCAATGTATAACAATACTGTTAAAACTTTCCTTCTCCACAGTTTTATCCACCAATATTTGAACACAATACAGCGTTTTCATTAATTATTAATTATTATGGCAAATAACATGGTGTAAGAAAACTCCATAAGGGCTTGTTTTGTATTGCTTCTGCCTCTCATTAGACAATCAGCAGTGAAGGTTTCCACAGGTTAAAAAAACATGACATTTTTCAAGATGGGCCATGCTTCTTTAGTAATAAACCCTCTCAAATATAACATCAGTTGTTTGGTAAGATTAAACATGTAGAAAAGGGATTTTCAGCTTTTCCATCAAGCACCACTGTGTTTTTCACATCTACTGGATGCTTGTGACTCTGAAGACTGTTGTAGCAAAGCTTACTTTTTACTGTCTAATCTCTTACATATGTCATTAAATATGATCATTTCTTGCTGACTGAAGGCCAATAGGTAGCAATAAGGAGTGTTTTTTCATTTATGTCTGTATTGACTACAAGTTTATTTAAAAATGAGCCTTCTAAAAAACATTTTAAAGCTGTAGTCACACTTATTAAAACAAATTGGGCCAGAAGTGAGTTACATTTCTACTTTGTACACTTCAAATGATATTCCATAGATCATTTTTAAAGCCACTTTGAGGTAATGATTGAGTTTTTCCAGGTCAGGATTATTTAGATCAATTCATCTTGCTTTCTAGATGACTTGTTGTTCCGTATTACTGTATATCAACTGAATTAACTCACACACACCCACGTAGCAAGGATGGCCCCATTGATTTCAGATTAATACACCATAGCTGTGAACACACACATTAGCTGCTGCAGAAATAATCAGCTGTCACCAGAAATATGGCAGAAGAATATGAGGGTTTGTGGAGGATTTATGGCAGTCATTTAGGGAGGGGTTTACACTAGCAGGAGCTGGAAAAGAAATGCATGGCTGATGAAAAATAGTCTGTCAATCTGTCTGCCCTGGGTAGAATCTCAGACCCAGGAATAACATGTGAGATGTGAAATATACCAGTGGTGAGGTACTCTGCTCATTATCCAGCTCCCTTTCGTTTGCTTCTTTCTTTACTTCTTTGTCACGCTTTCTCTTCTCTGATTCTTCTTTCTTCATCTCTCTGCCCGCTCAGTGTCTTTTAGTCTCTTTTTTTAAATCTCTTGCACTGACTGCAGGGTGCTTTGCCTTCAGGCTGGTCACAGTTTCCATAACAAAAAAAAAGTGGAGGAAGAAATTAAAAGTGTAGGGGGGAAAGTCTGTGTCTATAAGTTTCTTTATTTTTTGCTAGAGATTTCTTTCACTCTGAAAGAACTTGCCCACCATCCTTTTTTCTGTTTTTAAAAAAAAGTTATATTGTTTTTTATTATCATTCGTTATAACAATGCAGGTTTTTTCTGTTATGTCATTAGCCCACATGGTTGATTTATCACATTACTGAAGTGTTGCAATCAACTAGTATTTCAATAAACAGTGAACATTTGATTTTAATCAGGGTCACGGGGGAGGTGTGCCATATCCCAGCAGCCATCAGTCAAGAATCAGGATGCACCCTGCAATGGTTGCAATTCTGTCACAGGGCCAACACAGAGTAATAGCAAACAAGATAAACTACTGCTCATACTCTCCTGGAACCAATTTAGAGTCACAAATTAACCTAACATGAATGTCCCCTGACTTTGGGATGAAGCCAGAGTACCCAGAAAGAACCCAATCCTGCACATAGAGAACATGCATCTATTTATTTAGATTCAGCATTTGTTTGATAAAGAAATAAGATTCAAGATTTAAAATCCTCTTCATATGTATCCTGACCAAGACAAACATCTGGTCATTGTTACAACTTACACACAATACAATAAAAATGTGGAGTTCTAACATTAGCAGCCAGAGGGGCCTTATTAAAAGAGAAAGAAAGAAACTGTGTGATACTTTTACATATGCATTACATAATATATAGTTATAGTTAAATCTTCCAAACTGGCACTTACTGTGCACTTTGTGGCATCTTACAAAGCTGGGGGAGGCCTCAACACCTTCCTGTAAAGCAGCAAACAATGCTTTAAAACTTTATGAGGATCTTGTCAGATACTTGGAATTGTAAAACATAATCAGTCATAAGATTAAACAAACATTACTGCGTCAATTTGGCTGGTTGGCACCTCCAATTCTGAAACGCAAGACTTGACTCCTTTTAAAGTGTAAAAAAAAGTAAAAACACTAATCCCTGATTCCAGACATGGAAATCTGGGGACGTATTCCTAAAGATTTTTAGTGCAAAGAGTTGCTCCTAGTGGCCAAATTCTAAGATAATTCTTAGAATCATGGTGTTTTCTAAGAATTTCCCCTAAAAGGGAAGAGTAGATCCTAGTAAAGATAAAAGCTATTCCTAAAAAATCCTAGCTCTTAAGAAAGCTCCTAAGGTGAGATCTGTTAAGAGCATGGAAGAGGACTTCTAAGTGGCTTTGGAGTTCCCTAAGCAGAGGAAAAAATGGCGGATGGAAGAGGCAGAAGAGATATTCTCCAAACACTGGATGACAGTGAATTAATGAAACGCTACAGACTGGATCGTGCAGGACTCATGTTTTCATACCTAGCAACGGGGTCAACCACACCTCCTCACTGAGATAGGAGTTTCTATCCATTCCTTGCTCAGAGTTCCCTGAGAATGTTCTGGAATCACTCCTAAGCTAAGACTCCTTGCTAGAAGTCCACCCCCACTGTGCAAGCATTTCCATCCTTTATTTAGCTGAACTAATAACCCCCTGAGTTGTTTCCCCCTGGCAGATTTACATCATTTGAGTAACAAGAGCAGCAAGTCTCCATGAGCCTGTTTCCAGTGTGGGGACAATGAAGACTTCAAACTGATTCATTAGACTTCCCTTTAATTAAACTACTTGGACTAATTGGGACTAAATGAGACACGTGTTTTTGTGAGCAGAGCAGAAGTCCCAGAGCAGCAGGCAGGGCGCTGTCCGCGGTGCTGAATAGCTAATATCGTCTACACAGCAGCGAAAGATCAACCCCTCACTTACTTTTATCCAGGTGCGGCTCTCATTATAGAGCTTTTTAACACTTTCTGCAAGCATTCTTGCTGATGTAATTGATTGTGTCATCTTTTTTCTCTTGAGGTGAATCACATCCCACTCTCAAACACAGGGGCCCTGTGCCTTCCAGCCCGATAGGCAATCATGCCACATATGGAGCTAATTCAAACACTTGCTCCTGAACTAGATGAAAGATTGTGTTTGTGCCGGTGAGTTGAACTGATTCCCTTGACACTGTAACACTTGGTGCTCTGTTGCTTCTTTGTTGCAGGGATTTTTTCTGCACTCCTCCACTCACCGTAAGGCACAAGAAAGTATAACTTTCTGAGACAAAAGATTTATGTGAAGCTCTCTCCTGCCTGTAAAATCCCACATGTGCACAGACATCTTTCTCCTCAAGAACTGCATCTTACATACTATATGCCTATGTGCCCGTGCGCTGACACAAACACTAAAGAATTAATCCTGTACTCATGCATAGGTAAGTGTACGTGACTTTTATAATAATTACACCTATTGGGAATCAAGAACCTAACTTTGCACACAGAAGTTGATAAATGTAGTAATTCTCCTGCGAGTGTAACCCATATTTTTTCAAACATGTCATTTTATTCTAAGCTGCTTGAGTTTGTGTTTGGTTGCTATATAACTGTTGCTTTTGCTGTGAGAATTAAGAGGAATTCTCTGTGTCACTTGTAGAAGTGATGTGCTACTGTGGCAGAGGCATTTCTTGGCAGTGCTGCAACGGTTGTGCCAGTTCTGATTCATGGGCTTTGCCAAGAAATAAATCTGACCTCCCATGTTCTTTAGAATAATTTGATAATATAGGGTTCCAGTAGGAGTCCAGACTTTTTAATTTGATGGGTTGGACTTTCATTACATCACCAACTCTCCTACTGGTACCTCCAAAACGGTAAGCAAAATAATCCCAACTGCAACACAAAGATAAGGATTCACTCCATGCCAGGGGATAATCTCCTGATAATGTGTTGTGCAGCAGTGAGGTGTGCAGAGCAGGTAGCTAGTGGAAGTCATTTAAAAGTCCCATTACCTAGAGCGTGGACAGCCTCAGTGCTGTGGGATTTTCCAAAGTATTGGTCCTGTGAGAGGCGGGAGTTACCAACACCAGTGCAACAAGGATTGCTCTTCCAGGAGTGAGTCACTTATGAGATTAGGGAGTAGAAACAGATCAGGAGCAGTGGGTTGGATGGGTTGTATTTTTATTTATAGGTTTTATTTTTCTACTGCTCTGCCACAAGAGAAATAAGCTGCTGTATTGCAGGACGGGTGAAAAAGGCATCTCAGTAACACGTTGGACACCATGGTTTCATTTGGTATCCTTGTATGAGAAAAACCATTGCCACACTGAGATTTATTTATTTATTTAGTGTGTATTTTATCTTATTGTTTATCTAATCAGTGCTGAACTTTACAATCTAAGCACAAAAGCCAGAAGGCCTTTTGGCCGTCACATTGAAATTAATGACTTACTATGTGTTGCTTAAATTTAATGAACAAATAATAATGAAAATTAATAGGAAAAATATTTAAAAAGGAATTTCAGAAAGACGACTTATCATGTGAAGTTTATTTATTCATTGTCAGATATTTGTGTTTTTTGGGGTGAACCCAATTTCCCATTAACTTGGAATGTTTTCAAGGTAAACATTTAAACATTTTACTTAGTAAACAAAAGTAAACAGCATATCTACTTTCTATTTTATTTTACAGTCATTTAGCCGACGCTAACACAAGCAAGAAATCAAACAGGAGGGGACATCATAATTAAGTGCTAGTCAGACTGCTGTGAGTCCAGTTGGACACAGGTGCTGCCGTTTTCTTCTTCTTTTCTGTTTCCTTCCCCCTCCCTACAATAGTCCCTTTGTTTAGTTACGAAGTCACGATTCTATCACATAATATCGTCTCGGGCTTCAGTGTACGCAGCTTGTTCAGTGCTGAGTTGTGCAAAAGAGCTGGACAAATCTTACTAACTCGTCCTGACGAGTAGAAGAGTTAAGTGTTGAAATGCTCTTTGAACAGCTGAGTCTTCAGCTTGCTCTTAAAGTAGATAAGGACTCTGCGGATCAGACAGAGTTCGGTTGATCGTTCTACCACTGGAGAACAACAGAGGAAAAGACTCTAGCTACTGATTTCACGCCACGTTTGGCTGGAATACAGTTGGAAGAGATTTGAAATAACAATAATGTACTTTCAGGGTTTTTTCCCCATAAAGTAATCTTATTTAGGACATGAACCAAGGAATCTATATTTTTCAGCGTCAAGGAATGTAGGCTAATCCTGGAAATCTCCCTTTTCTCCTTCAAGCTGATGAAACTTCAGTTACATTTCATACTATTTAAATAATTGATTCAGTTGATACTGACCATTGCAACAAAATTTTAAATGTGACACAACATCAAAAGTAAACACACTATTTTTACAATATCTATTATATGTCAAGAAATTTAAAGTTGTGTCTCCTCCTTATAACTGTATTACCTCTGAGTTGTATTAGTGTTAAATGATGGGTTTGGGTGTCCAAAGTTTCCCTGCTTCAACACACCTCACTCAAATTAAAATGATTCAACAGCCTATTAAGTTCTGCACAATGACTCATTCATTTGAGTGAGGTGTGTTAGAGCTGGGAAACGTTGAAAACTTACAGGGTTGTGGCCCTCAAGGACAGGAGCTAGACACCCCTGGTTTAGAGCTACCAAACTGAAAATACAGAACTAACTTAATACAACAGAAGTCTTTTTTATCATTTGGACTCAAATCTACAATTTTTTTGTTTTCTTTTTGTTTTTTATAACAGACTTGATTCTCCAGATCATGGAGGCCACCAGCTTTGCATTCATTTCAGGGCAAATATTCAGTTTTTCCTCAGAAACCATTTTTCCAGCTCCTCTTTGCTCAAGGATTTGCAATCTTTCTCTTTATTGTACCTCAAGGTGTTCTTTTGGGTTCCAAACAAGCAGGACATTTTACTTCAACTCATATGATTCTGTCAATGTGGACGTTATTTAGTCAAACAAATTTTATTTTGACCAATTCTGACTAGAGGATATTTGCCCAGTGTTAATCAAGTTTCCTTTCATTTTTTTAATGTAAAGTTTCATCTTTAAATATTTCAGATTTCTATTGGTGAACCAAATGACAAGTTTGAGTCCTGCTGTAATGCTTCTAATGTGTTATGTAAAGCACCTTGAATTGTCCTGTACATGAGATGTGCTATACAAATAAATTTGCCTTGCTTCGCTGCTTTGCAGAGCTAGATTGTGCACATGTCCATGGAGTCTTTTGAAGAGGACAGCCACACCAGCTCCGACGAGTACTACCACAGATGTTATATATCTCCTGATTACAGCTGCAACTGTGTGTTGACTGATTTTTAGTCGGCCTCCTATCTTCCTGTGACATTTTCCTTCTTTCTCACAATCAGTTTCACAATCTGATTTTTCTCCCCACTTGAAGTTTTCTGCTATGATTCGGCTCCTCAGATTGACAGAGCAGGTCTAAAACTGATCAAATTCTAGTGTTCAAAATTATTTTCGTCACCATTTTCATGGAATGAGATTAACAGGAGATCAAAGGTGTTCTAAGTCTTTTGCATCAGTGATCATAAGTCTATTTTTTTGGGGGTATTGTGTCTAAACTTACACACTTTACAAAGACTATATTTGATTATTCTTAAGCAGAGCTGGAAAATAACAGGCTACAATTATCAAGACTTTAAATATCATAGAGGGTAGTAATTATGACTGTTTTTGGCAGTGTATAGTGAGCCCCAGAAAAATGTCCACAGGATGAAAAGCTGGAGGACATAAGAAAGGAAATAAGAAAAGCCATGCTTGAATTGTCCTCTAACACTGACCTCCATGATTGATGCAGCCGTTCTTCTTGTATCATTTCAAATCAACGTAGAAAAGAACTGGGAGGGTCTGAATGGTTGTAATCAGTTTCCAGGCCATTCTTCACAGGACATTGATCATGAAACAAAATCACAGTGATGGGGGTAAGGCGAAGAGTTAGAATTTGATTGGCTGCTGAAAGCTCATTGATTTAAGTGGGTTCAGTTGATGTTAAGTTTTTGTTTGACTTTTGACAAGTTTGTTTTTCATTTATACAAGTTTGGCCACTCAGTGTTTCATGTATGAATACAAGGTTATTGGAGGAATGTGACATTTTTCATCAATGTATGTCGCAAAAACCACAAAAGCCACAAGGCACTAACACAACAAAAGAAGTGAGCAAATTGAGAAAAAAAACACAAAAAGAGTTCAAACAAGAAATCATTAATTTTATTTTTTGTGTATTTCTCTCATCACCCTTAATCACTCTTTTAGTCAGCTTTTACTGATCCATTAAGTATTTTCAAGCCTTGTTTATGTCCCACTGCTGTGTGTGTTTGGGTGTGCTTCAGAGTAGAGGGTACGGACTGTACTCTGAGTCAGCAGACAAGAGTGAAACTGAATGTTATAATGACTAAATGCTAAATGCCAGCTCAGTAATGAAAAACCATCTGAAGCTGCCGGCAGTGGCCTGGACCAAACGCTCTAGATTGATTAAGACTCCTCTCGTCTGAGCCCCACAAACAGAAAAGCAGATAGCAAATTAAAAAGGTCACGTTTTCGGAAGACAGAAATATTTGTTCAGTGACATCTTAGCAATTCACAAAGTAGTATGATGAATTAACACGTTTGTGGAGGCTATGCTGTGTGTTGCTGTGTAAATCTTTCCTTGAAATACTCAAAAGAGACATTTATTTTACAGAAAATGGGATACTTTTAGTAACTCTTGTGGACCGTCTTACATCCCCACACTAAAGACCCTAACTGTGACAAAGCAGCTTTTTTTTTTTTTTTTTAAACTGCATAGATGGACCATAAACTTTATAAAATGGATTATGTTACCAACTGGTTCCTTAAATATTGTTTTGGCCATCTCATTCTTTGGATTTTGGAGTCAGATGCAAGGAATAGATTCGACTGAGAACCAATAAAGAATAAATACTCCAGTTAGATTGTCACTACACTTGCCTTTGTGCAGAACTTAACTTCAGTACTATTTAAATGATTGAATTAGATATTGTGAAATTACATATAGATAATTCCACCATGTAGCAGTCATAATGTTAAAACTGACTCCTGTATCATGCTAAATAATTTGTTTTGTCAGGCTGTTTATGTCTGTTTATTTCTGCTATTGAGCACAGGATGTAATCATGGGGGTCTTTAGAGGTTTGCAACATGACAATCCTGAGACCGTATCTTCAGGATTATTTTCTCTGGTACACCAACAGCAAGCTTTTTGTTCACATGACCCAAAAAAACATCTAATTATCTGCTGGATGAACAGCTAGGATGTCACCGGCAGCTGTCTTCAAATGTTGGATCTTTCTGCTCTAAGTTTTACCTTCAGATATTGAAATATAGGCCTCTAGGGCTCAGCATATTCCTCTTTTTTCCCTTAACTCACGCATTTCTCTCAGAATATCTTGGATCATTTTGTATCTGTACCAATTCAAATTAATAAAGATGCATCTGACAAGACTTAAAATCCCTATACACCTCAGAATTTTTGACAGTTTCTGTCTTCTGTCACATCATCAGAAAACACTAACAAAACAAGGCACAGTGCCATTGAGGTAATGCTTTTGTAGCCATGACATCATACTGTCATGGGTACAGATAAGGTTCATACAAGGTTTTCATAGTTTTATCTTCCCACCATTAAAGTTTGATCTGACTTGCAGCCAAAGATAAAGGGATGCTGATTTCATGGACCCTGAAAATGTATTTTTTACATGGCTGGATATTCACATGACTGGTGTTTTTTGCTTCTTCTTCTTCTCCTCCTCCTTTTTTTAACCTAACAACAAGTTATTGCTTTGGACACTTTTCCTCTTTCCCTTGCATTCCTAGGCTTATTGACAGCAACATTTGGATCACACAACATCGAAAGGCAAACATAACACTTGAAATGTATCTTCTGCTACATCTATTCATTCAACAGCTTTTGAGACATTTGTCCAGTTTGAGCTATTCCGAATCAAAGAGATGTAATTCTTACTTACTCTAACTTGGATCTGAATACAGTTATATAAAAGTTAAAAGTATGTTTTAAACCAAATCCAATAAACTTTATTTATCAACCAGCAACACAAAGTGCTTTACATAATAAAAAAAATGTCGACCTATCAAAATAAAAACAAGCCTTCATACACCAAAGTACATAGCATAGCTATTCAAAAACACACACACACACACACACACACACACACACACACACACACACACACACACACACACCCACACACACACACACA
>JBBBVU010000015.1:9834376-9861204 GCA_037177055.1 Atherinosoma microstoma | reverse complement strand
TCTTGCTTTCAATCTTTTTAATGATTGTTTTTGTGTGTTTAAATGATTTTATTGTAATTCTAGCTGCTTTTTTTCTTTCTTATCTGTAATGCTTTTGATGTTTTATGTAAAACACTTTGAATTGTCTTGAACCTGAAAATGTGCTATACAAATAAATCTGCCTTGCCTTGCCTTGCCTAGAAAGAAGATTCCCATACAATCTGCAAATTAAGCAGTTTTACACCACGTTATGTGGTCATGTGGTTTATTTGCGTAAGTAGACTAGGTTTTCTGTGACTCACTGCTCTGTTATGACTACATCTGATTTCCTGAAAACTCTGAGTTTACAATCACTTATTGAGAAAACAATAGAAAAAGTCACAAGCAGTAAGATTTGCTTGTTTGTAGCTCAAGTAAGGTTTTTACACAAGACGGCTGATATACATCCCGTTTTGAACAAAATGGTTCAAGTGCTGGTGATTTAGTTTAGAGGATCGCAGTGCAGGGAGACAGTTTATCTTATGTGTTTTTGTTTTGTTTTCCCAACAAATGAATACCTTAACAACACCAGTCTAGTTTATAAATGAAATGCTGATTGTTATTTCCAAGAGCTGAACTGTATTTATGAATGGTGCTGCACACACATATAGGAATACTGAAATCGGTACCCAACAATGTTGAAAAAATAGATAAATTACAAACTGTTTAAAAATTCAGCCACATACTTGTGATTCCGAATGCCACTCTGGTGCATGGGACAGCGTTCACAACTGCATCTGGTTTAAAGCGTGTTCTTTCTCCACTGCTTTAACATCACATCATGTTAAGGCTCAGCTGTATATTGTTGTGTCTGGGGCTAAACAGAATAGACTAGACACTAGACATGGCTCTAGATTTTAAGCATACACTTTAGGTGGTCTGGTCCTTTTGTCACTGTTTGGACACTCACACAACTAATGAAATCCTTGGGCCAGCGGCAAGACTCTGTAACAGAGAGTACAAGACCTACCACAGGCTACGTGGCTGGACTCACCACTGTTCTGCTCTATCACTGTCAAATGTACCAACCTTTCAGAACTGTGTACTGAGTTGTGGGACTGAATTGTATCTCCTACTGCTTCATACAGTGGTTCCCTCTGCAGAAAAAGTTTGGGAACCACTGGCTTAATAGATGCCCATCTGCAGCGTTAGCTGCCTTAGTTCCAAATATTAACCCCAGATCTGATCATTCAATCAGATCAGTAAGAAATGGACTTTGCCGCTACCACTCTGTAGGACCAAAGCCTGGACCAACATTCCACGTCACATCAGGACTATAACATCAGCATGACTGTTCAAAACCACTCACAAACCACATCTGGCAGACAGTTACTGTTGTGACCACTGCTGTGACCCCCACAGTCTCCTCAAACCACTACTTTTTCCCTTTGAAAGACTGTGTGGTTGTTCTGTCCTCATTCTTTACTTTTTAAGATGTGTGGTGTGTCTGTTTCTGCATTGACATTGTCTCCATAAAACTTACAAGTATACCAGACATATTATTACATTTTTAAAAAAAATGTAGATGTGGCTGTTTTGTTTTTTATTCATTTTACTCAAGATTTGATATAGAATAATTTTATTTATTTTTGTTTTGAAGGTGGAAATTATTTCACCAGAAGATTCACTTAGCAGCTTTTGCTGGTTTGATCTTTTTTTTTTAAATCAAAGTTATGCCCCAAAACACTGGGAATTTGCACTGTATGTGAACATTTCTCAGATATATCAAGACATCTGTGGCTTTATTCTATTGTCTATTTGTAAAATACAATAAACTCAATTTCATAAATGCTACGCTACTACTTTTAAAATGCTGCTTTCGCGTACCTCTTATAGTTTCTGTTTTTTTGTAGGGTCCCCCCCCCCAGAATGTTTAAGTATAATCACAACCTTACTTTTGTTTGGAAACGTTTAACTAAAACAGGTCAGTTTATTTATTTAGGAACTGTAAGGTGTGTAGGAACTGTAAGTGTATAGTTTATAAATAGGACAGCAAAGTAGAGCAGCAGAGGGCGGGAGAGACCTTTAAATGTAACTACCACCCGAGGTAATTGACGATGAATCAATTGAGGCTGGTCTCCACTTAGATCTGTATATCTGTACATGACTCGATGGATGCCTCCTCCTCCCTAAACGTCACATTTAAAGCCTTTAGTGTGTGCGCTTTAATAGAAATATCAACATTTCCCATGTCTCCTGAAGGCAGCATCAGTTGTATCCTAATTGGACCCAGATTGTGAGCGTGAGGAGGGGCCTCAACTTTTGCTTCCTGAGACAACGTAGACGTCTTCCTTCCAGATGCACAAGTGGATTGAAACTTCCCAGTAAACAACAGTGGGAAGTGACTTAAGTAGTTTGGAAGATTCTGTCTGGATTGGACTATTTAGTAAAGCTGAAGAGATGTTTATGGCTTATTCGCGAACTTCAATTTAAGGTTGGCAAAACAATTTTCTGAACATTTTGGTGTCTTTCTTGTGTGCCTTAGTTTTAAAAACATCGGCTGCTTTCGAGAAAATTAGCTTGATTTGCTGTCTGTAAACAATTTGTACGATATTCTCACCATACCAGTAGACGAACTTGTCCTGTCAGTATCTACCGTTAGGCCAGACAGGGAGCGTGTCGTGACATGTTTGTGATGAACTGATTCATTTCCACCCTTCTAGGACAAAATTTCCCAGTCGTCTCCATGAAGCCTGTCACAAGACCAGACTGGGCTGAAAAAAATCAATTTTATCTGTTAATTGCGCTGCAAACTTGATATTAAAAAAAAAAAACATACAATTTAATGCATACTTTCCCTATTATGGTTTAACGCACTCGAGTAATTTGGCTCAGGGATAATTACAGGGGCAGACCACAGTTATGGTGTTGCAGCTAAGTTTTCCTCTCAAATTTGCTGTTACTTTTTTCCTCTGTAGGTGGGGTTTAAAGTCTTTAATGGTGGTTTTTCCTAAGCTTTTTTTCCCCAGCAAGGGAAATAGTTATCACTTTAGGGAGCATTATTTAATTGAAAAGGGATTGGTTGGGCATAATCATGTTAAAATAGTTGTGGTGTAGATGACCTTTTTACTAAGAGAGTATATGAAGATCATTTCTGAGCATGTAGTGTCAAAGAGCACTTCTTGTTCTTGGAAATTTACATGTAGATTTAATAGAAAAAAACATCTTTAATAGTCTACTGACTGCTATAAAAAAAAAAAGCTTTTTCCCCATCTTTACTTTTAAGAGTCATGTCAACTCTATTTTATTGGAAAGATAAGAGTATTTTCAACATGTTAAAATATTAAACCCCGTATTTTTCATTGTAGGTTCGGTTGAAAGCAAACATTTAAGCCATTAGAACTCCTGCAAGACAACACCTTACACTTTATCTCCTTAGAGTTTGTCATTTTTCTCTTGATGCAGTATTTCAAGTAAAGAGATAAGATATGTTTCAGTTCAATCAACAAGTGCAAGCAAAAGTAAAATTAAATTTATCCAGAGGAAATGAGCAGTTTTGTTTTTACGCTACCAAACAAACTTCCTGTTATTTAGACAGACAATGTTGGAATTGAGAATAAACAGTGGAAGTGTAACAAAACTGTTAAATACACCTTTCTTAATGTGAATTGAATTGTTCAAGTTTTCTGCTTATGTTTTCACAATTTGGTAAAAATAATAAAATCATGCTAAAGGGTCAGAAGGCTAATGGATTATAGTTATGAAGACCAAGAAGGAAAGTTACTAACTTTAAACTTGCTGTACTAGAAACCGCTAACCTCTGGATATTTTTGTGGACTACCCTTTATAGAGTTCACAAAGAATGATGCAATACAATTGCAAAATCTTCAGTCTGTTCTTTGGGTGTAAGCAGTGCAGTCAGTGAATGAGGTCATTCTCAAGCAACAGGGAGGCAAACAAGTCTAGTACAGCTCACTGGAATGGTATGTGTTAAAGAGATAAATGTAAAAATTGGGTGGCCATATAATCTAAAATGGCTAAGTGGGAATAAAGGTTAAAGCAGGTCCACTTAAAATCAAAAGTATAGTTTAACAGTCTTTGGAATTCATCATAAGCTTCTCTTTACTGTCCCCGCTGGCTGGTGAGGATGGTCTCAGAGTTTTAGTGGCACTGTGGTGCAGTCTGTACTAGGGAGGTCACGATTACAGATTTTCCTGGTTCAATTATTGTCAAAAAATAATCATGATTATTGGGATCATTTTGCAAGAATCAATTTTCCATCACTACAATATGTAAATTCGCCTGAACAGTCCTAATATGTCGATCGTTTGATTCATCTCTATTTTTTTCAAACTAAAATAACTAATATGTAACATTCATGAACACATCACGCAAAGCTGTAACACCAACCTATAAAGACAAAATAGCAAATGATACGCTAACATTTAATTTCCATGTTATGTTATATTAGCATAAGTCAAACTAGTTTATTTTCCCTCATCTGTATAATGTAATGCTCCGTGAACGCTTTGCACTGCGCTGTAAGACCAATAGGAGGTCAACATAAATACAAAATAGCAAATGACACGCTAGCATTTCATTTCAACATTACATTAGATCAATTTTAGCATTATTTAATCCAACTACTGTGCATTTACCTTTACCGTAGCTTAAAATCCGCTGATAATCCTACAGGTGGTGAAACGTATTTCCTCGTCTCTCTGCAACGTTTTATGTCCTGCTTTACAGGCTGCTGAGCCATCCTCTACAATGACAATTTTTTTCAAACAACCAAAAAAAAAAAAAGATTTAAAAACCCGACAAGGACGTCTTAATCTGTTTCTTTGGAGGGGCAAACTTATCCTCTGCTAGTGTCCCGCTCCAACACCTCTCTCCTGCAACTCTCGGGGAACCAAAACAAAGCAGCTCCAGCAGCAACACGCGGTTGTCACCGTGTTTTTGTTCCGTGCGAAAGTGGCGCTAATCGGTTGATATGGTTCAGACATTATCTTTTATAGAAAATGACGATTATTAGGGATCTTTACGATTACATAATCGTGGCGTCTAATACCGCGATTAATTGTAAAATTAAATAATCGTGACGTCCCTAGTCTGTACCATATAGCAGGTAAAAAAATTATCCAAATGCAGCAATGCACACAAGAATTCCTGTTACTACTGGAGTCCAAGTCCACATGGTTTCAAATTTACACTTGCATTTATTAATTAATTTATGTTTACTTTATACGGCACAATAACAGTGTTGCATAGCACTGCTTCCCAGTACAAGCCAAATGTCCTCATTAGCATAAACCAAACATTCTGTGCGTCTTATTTATTTACTACAATATTACAACTTTGTGGAGTATGACAAATATAATTATCACAGCGAGCAAAGGCTGGAAGTGATGGGCCATACTAAGATTATGTCACAGTATGCAGCTGTGAATATAATTAAGGTAAACGGCTTTGCTGATTTAAAGTGCATTCCTATCAGCATCTTTCCCTATCTTTTTGATTTATGGTGATAGTATTTGTTAATGATATTGGATTTTGCTATCACAAATGCATTACAATGAGTGTCATTGAGCGTGCATTCTTTCTCCACAGCTCCAGTTTCAAGATAAGAGATGTGACAGAGATAGTCTGACAGTGAATACATGCATAGCGGTGTTCAGTCCGTCCTGATGAATGTCACCTATGGTTGTGTGCAGATTTCTTGTCAGTTTTCGGATTGCTTAACAAAATGCTTGTTTCACTTTGAGCTCAGCATTTGACAAGAATGTGTAATGTGGCTTTTCCTCTGGCAGTGTTCACCCAGGCTATTGTTAGGACTGCTGGGTTAGTTGTCATGTATGGCAGCATTTCTCTTCAACATGCACAAGACATGGAACATTTACTTCATGTCCGTCAGAGGTAGGCTTAATTTGTGTAACTGCTCTGTGTTATCATGTTATGTTGTATGAATATGATGAGAAAATGTTCAATTAAAGTAAGTTCATTTAGTATGTTTAAAAGTAGATCAGCATTATGTGACAGTGTAAAGTTGCAAAAGCAGTTAGCCTGAATCCTGATATGGATCTCAGCTGAATTAATTAAAAGACGATTCAATCAAGAGAAATAATATTTCGTTTGGAGTGAATCGTATAATTACAGCTACTTAAATGATACATTGGCCATATTAGAGTTATAATGAACTATATAATTCCTATTATAGAATTTTATTGTTTTATTTTCCTGGGAATATATTTATATATTTTTACATTTTTTTATCTACAAATAAAAATAAATGTCAAATAACATCACTTACATTAAGACAAATTTCCTTTTGTGTTTGTGCACATCTCTGGATCAGTAACAACAGTGTGCTTTTAAGTTTGTCTGTGACAGCAACATGACACCTTATTGGCTGACTGACGAGTGATTCTGACTGCAGGAGGTCCTTACTGACCCCAGTGTAAATATTGCATAGGACTGAAACTGTTG
Organism: Atherinosoma microstoma; assembly: GCA_037177055.1. Taxonomy (NCBI): domain Eukaryota; kingdom Metazoa; phylum Chordata; class Actinopteri; order Atheriniformes; family Atherinidae; genus Atherinosoma; species Atherinosoma microstoma. The sequence goes on along the minus strand of JBBBVU010000015.1, from coordinate 9,854,760 downwards.
TGAGATTGAAGCTGCTGTGTGTTAGAGAAATGAATTGCATCACCATGTAGTCATGTTAAGCACTGCAAACAAGCCCTATCAAGTCAAGGCATCGACAACCGTCGGACTGGAAGTACAAGTTACTGCTTTAATCTGATAATATAAATTCCCCTCTTGTTCCAATATCAACAACAGGTTGGAAATGGTAAGGTTGGGGTTTTTGTAACACTATCCTCGTTATGTAAAGATTTGCCTGGCTTATGGTCAACTGAAGTAGTAGCTTCTGTGTCACATGGCTTGCACCATTGTTAGACAGTCTAATGGCGAGGGAACATATTGCTTCTCCCCCCTGAGAGGACATGTTGATTAGCTCAGACAAGTGGATTGCTCTGGATTGTCCACAGTTTAGTTACGAGAAGCTTTGGAATGGAGATTGTCGTGGGTGGTGTGACTTTGTTTCTGATTCCCTGTGCCAAAACCCTTATGTATCCCTGTGTAATTTGCATGAAGAAATTGTGGACTATAGTGGAAATTGTCATGTCATTTGAATGTATATTGTCATGCAGGGGAAGTATTTTGATAAGTCAGTGGTAAAATATAATCTACTAAAGCTACATGTCGCTGAATGACTATTTCAGGGAGTGTTGAGCAAATAGCCTTAGGATTCACTGGAGCCACTTAACATGGATATAATTAACACTGAAGTCTGGACTAATTGGAAGTGACACACACCATCAGGTGGCTTATAGATGCAGGTTACCAGTTGCTACTTGCTAGAAAAATACCTCAATCCACTAAACATGGCACCCTGGCCGACTGCTCTCACTTTGAATTATTTCTCCCTGGTAACGACCTGGAGTTAATCCGGATTCAACAGAACAAGAGGTCTTCCATGCTGGCACTTAAATGTTAAGGTCGATGTGAATGCTGAGAGGATTAAGTCTTTTGTTTTGCTTTAACAACCTGTTAGCTGAGTGCACGTTGAAAAGACAGCAGATCCAAGGGAGTTTTCTCTATTCTTAAGAAATTTGGACACAGTGGGTGTGTACGTTATGTGTATGAAGGAAAAGAAGATAAAGGATGTTATGCAGAAAGAGTGGTGTTTCCTCCAGAGAGTGATTGAGAAGCTTGAAATGTCGGCCGTGTCAAGTTGCCTGCAGTGCATGAGAATGGGGAGAGGCAGCAGGTATGTCGGACTGTGTATTGTATTTGACCTTAGTATGACTGGAATTGCTGAATTTTCTCTTTAGATCATACAGAGCACATCGTCTAGACACAGAAAATATATTTTTTAGATTATACATTTGTGGCAAATGAGTAATCTGTCACAAAGCGTCACACTGTGTATTCGTTTTGCAGCCATGCGTGAATGGATTTGTTTTGAAATAATTCCTTGGAATCACTCACCTTTTCCTTTTTTATGCCAAGTTGTCAGAGCTGGTATTGTCTCCTGGTGTGTGTGTGTGTGTGTGTTAGATTGTCTTTCTTATGAGATGGGGGCTTCCTTTGAATGTGGGAACAGCAATTTGGTCCCCATTGGTAGAAAAGTTGAAGTTTAAGAGAAAAAATATTGAAGTGGTCTGGTCCATGATTTATGAGTATTCAACTAATCAGCTACAACAGATGTAAATATACTGGATTCCAGAGAAGCTTTCATGAGATCAGTGTGGATCAAAAGGGCAAATGGAGAGCAAGAGGGTGTTACAGTACTCAGAAATGGGCACTTTTGGCTGGACTGCTGAACAACCATACAGACCACTTAAGGTAAATGTTGCAGTTTTGCGTGTTCAATGATGATTTGCTGACTTTGGAACTGTACTTTTCCTCTCTCAAGGAGCTAAAATGTTCCTTTGGACCAGTGTTTTCCAACCTGGGGTCCCTAACCCTCCAATGGGGTCCTCAAAGAGCACAAAGGTTCAGTGAGGTTTTGACTATTCTATTCTACAGTCATTTAGCAGACACTTTTGTCCAAAGCAACTTACAGCTGATAATAGGTAAGTTTCCATTACACCTGGAATTGCGCAAAACCTAAATATCGCAATAAAGATCTGGTAATGGAAACACCTAAATTTCGAAAAAACTCTCAAATATCGCAAAAAGTTTTTACGCTCCCAAGAGGTGGTTTTTTTAGCGTGACCAGTTTGTTTACAGTAAAGATGGCTCAGAATGTATGAACGGAGTTGGAGACGGGAATCTTTTTACAAATAAATAAACAGAAAAATATAACCGTCATCCTTGATGACAAACAACAGCGACATGCTCCAAAACATCTCCATCTTCCTCAGAGTGGAGACTCGCGGGACGTGATTTTACATAAATTACGGCTCATGCGCTAAACACCATTCAATGGAAACACCGGCATATCACAATTGTACTTAGTCGAAATTTCAGAAATATCGCTTTTATTTTGCGAAAAACTGTAATGGAAACGCACCTAATGAGAACAACACGAGCAAGAAATCAAACAGGAAGGGACATCATGGCTACGTGCTACTCAGACTCCTCAGTCCAGCTCGACACAGGTTGATGTAGAGTGCTAGAGGCAGGTTTTTTTTTTTTACTATATAGAGCCTAGGACTGGGCGATAAATCGATTTAATCAATATATCTATACAAACTTTTGAAACCAGGTCCCAAAGTGAGTAAATAAGTTGCGCCATCAACATTTACTATACAACAATATTTTACAAATTATGTCCTTAGTCAGAGAAAAAAAAAGCTACTTAGTAGCCACAACTTGTGCATCCATCAAGAGTCCTCAAAGAAAATAGGATGGGAACCACTGCTTTAGATAATTATTTCACTGTGTCCACCACAGTATAAAAACCTGCAACAGTGTTGCCATTTATTTTTATTGTAAAACAAAAAAAGTCACTTAATGTCACCAGATTGTCATATGCTCATTAGCATATGACAATCAGTTTCATAATCGAGACATATTTACATTATACGTGGTTCCAGCCCTTGACATCTCTTTCCTCCTTTGCTACCCTCTGGGCTCACATATATTGTATTTTAAACTAAATACAACTAAATTCTGAATTAAAGAGTCTCATTCAGATACTTTTCTGTTTCTGTTGTCAGAGAATGTGCGTGAAAAGTTTTTAATTCAATGATTGAAATTGAGTTAAATGAAAAATATTTATTTATCATTTAAGACTTGAGTGTTAAGCCATGGAAAATTTGAAAGCATTGCAAGGCTTCTGCTCTGCTCTCATAAAATCCAGATTTTATAGGCACAGCATTATTTGACAAACCACCCAGATAGGTTGCAGCCAAACTCTGTGCTGCACAATGTACAAAAACTACCAAGAGAGAACCTCAGAAATGGCAGAATGTCTATTATGTTTTCTTAAGTAATGAACTTGTGCTAGCTGCCTGGCAACGGATACTGCTCCACTTTTTCTGCTCTGCCCCTGTTGGCACTGTGGCTACAGGAGCACAAGTGAGCCTGTTTGCTATTTACTCACCCGACCCTGCAGCTCAAACACAGAGGACAAGTGTATCCTGTTCTCTAAAAGCAATATTGGCGACTTTCTTCTCTAAGAAATGGTTAAAGATTGCCCTTAAACCTGCGAGACTTCTACTCTAGTTGCTTTTTAGAATAAAGGTTTCTGACCAGGTCTGAAAAACAGCTTTACCTAGTAACAAATTAACTAAATTGGCAAGACTGACCCACAGTCATTTGGCAAATATACTCGCATCAGAACTAAAGCTACAGGAATTCACCTCGGAAACATGTTCTTCCATCCTGAAACCCCCCCCCCCCAAAAAAAAAAAAAACATAGCAACTCTCCAGATGTTTTGGAAATACCCATGTTGAACATCTATGCAAAATAACTTGTCTGGAAAGTTTTAAAAGAATCATTTCTGTCTGCAAACATCAGGGAACTGAGACCAGTTGCTTGATTTAAAGGAGAGGTGTATCGCCCCATTCTTGTCTAATATAAGATTCTGCTCAACAATCCCAGGTCTTTTTTATATTTAATGATTCTGTTAGAGGATGTCTGGATTTCAGACGGGTCAGGTCAACCTGGAGCCAGAATAAAGAGGCGCTAATGACCCCTGTACCACCAGAGATGCAGGCTTTTGTATGTAACAAACCATATGGTCCAGTGCCTCTTCAGTCTGGAAGATGCAGTGTCTGTGATTTCAAAAAAGAATTTCGAGTTTTGATTTGTCTGACCACATGGGGCCTTTCTGTGTTAGGTTTACATGTGCTCCCCGTGTATGCGTTGGTTCTCACTGGATACTCCGGCTTCCTCCCGCAGTCCGAAGACATGCGTTCTAAAAATTCTCCCAAGGAGTGAGTGTGAGGGTTTTTTTGTCTCTCTGTGTTAGCCCTGCAAAAGACTGGTGCCCTATCCAAAGTGTTCCCTGCCTCTTGCCCTGTAACTGCTGGGATAGGCTCCAGCCCACCCATGACCTTGAATTGGAATAAGCGGTAAAGAAAATGAATGAATGGATGGATTTCACAGAGCGCTTTACAGGGGAACAAATAAAACAAACGACGACGACAACAAACAAAATTAGCAATTGCGAAGGTGTAAGTAGAAGACACTGTATCTGAAGCTCTCCAATAAAAATATAATTCTAAAGCTTCTTTAAAGATGACACCAAGTTAGCTGTCCTGATTTCCCCAGGCAGGTTGTTCCAGAGTCTTGGGGCCTGGACTGAAAAGTTTTGCCCCTTTTTGTTTTCTGTGCAACTGGAACAGATGAGACCTCTGCCAGAAGATCACAAGGTGCATACAGTAGTGTAAAATGTCAACAGGTCAGTGATCTAACAGGAACAAAGTCCTTTGAGTGCTTCAAGAGTTGTAATTCAAGTCTTAAAGTCAATCTTGAAATGTACTGGCAGCTAGTGTAATGAAAAATGGACATGAGGGGAGCGTGTTCCCTCATTCTGGTTAAAAGTTTGGCAGCAGAGTTCTGCAATGTCTATAGTCTGTCCAGGGATTTTTGATGAAATCAAATAAAAAATGTGTTACAGTTATTCAGCTGTGATTGAATAAAAGGATAAAAATTGTTTTCATATCTTTTAATAGAAAAAAAAGATCAAATCTTGTAAATATTTCAAAATTGTCAAAACACAAATGTGCAAGTTTTATGGAATGATGCTCAAACTTAAATGTATCTGCTAAAGTTCTTTGCACCAGGCTTCATGTGGGCTTCATCCCCTTCTGCATTTATAATTCATGTGTCTTTTTTCAAAAGAATAGAATTTTTTATTTTAATTTTTCTTCTTCTGTTTGTAAACTCTTTTACAAATAAGGATCTCTACTCAGTTATCCAAGGAGCCTAAGTGATTATTCATTAAAGTAATCTTTTATGTTAATTGGCTGAATGCAAACAAACAGGCTCCTGTGCCACATTTACTAGTACATGAAATGATTTTGCATTGCAAATAATTTAGAAAAATATATTTTAATAATACAATTTATTTGAAAAGCACCTTCCAAAGCACCCAAGGAGACTGTACATGGGAACATTTAAAACCATTAAAAACACTAAATAAAAACAATATAGATTAAAACAGAACAGCTGACAACATTGAGATGGTGAGTGTGTAACTAGATGCATAGGACTTGTAGGATATTTCTGTTGAAAATAAATGAATTAATCAAAATGTAAACAAAATTAAATTAGCCATTACAGTAACTTAGTTTACAGTGTTTTTAGTAATCATGATCTTTTAATTAATTCAAGGAGCAAAGATCTTTAAAAAAACAAAACAAACAACAACAAAAAAACTCTTCACCCAGCCTCTTTAAATGAATGGTAAGCTGGTCTTTAGATTTTACATGAACCTTTATCAGACATTCTTGACTCAGTCTTATTGTAATCTGATCCGCACTACCAGCCTTTAATGACATGACCTATCATGGCGTTTTCTTCCCATAGTCTTTGTGTACAAATGTTCGTAAGATGAGATGATTGCTGAGTTTTCACATCATTTTTTTTCCCTCAGGGTTTTACTCTGCTTTACCTTTTTTCACCGTTCTCATGTGGCTAAAAAACAACTCAACTACAAACAAACAAACAAACAAAGATCACATTAGAAGTCAAATTGTGACTTTGACATTTGACTAAGTGCAGCCTTTGCAAGGGTGCATATGTAATGACTTGGATATTGTACCTGTGCTGACTTTCAGTTCTCTGTACTTGTGTAAAATGGCTGAATCTGATATTGTGTATTAACTCTTCTCATCTCTTGAGTTGTTATATCCTGAAAAACTATCAACACATGTGTTGTTGATCAAATTACTAATATTGTAAGATAAAAGATGTTGCTAAGCAGATATTCAGTGAGGTAATTGGGATTGTTACCGTGCATTTAATATTTATTACTGTTGAGTGAAGTCACTTCTCACAGAGATCCTGATTCCTTACAGGATGGAATCATCATGTCTGGACCTGGCTCTGGAAGGTGAGCGGCTCTGTAAGGCAGGTGACTATCGTGCAGGTGTGTCCTTCTTTGAGTCTGCCTTACAGGTTGGAACAGAGGATCTCCAAATCCTTAGTGCCATCTACAGTCAGCTAGGAAATGCCTACTTTCACCTTCAGGAGTATAAAAAAGCTCTGGAGTACCACCAGCATGACCTCACACTTACCAGGTAAACATTTGGAAATATCAGTCAGTCATGTTTGTTCAAACTTTTAATCAGAATGTTCCCCTCTAGTTTTATTTATTTATCTATTTATTTATTCTTTTTCCATTTCAATCTCAGAACAATTGGAGATGAACTTGGGGAGGCTAAAGCCAGTGGTAACCTTGGGAACACTTTAAAGCTTTTAGGGCGTTATGATGACGCAGTGGTTTGTTGCCAAAGACATTTGGATATTACAAATGCCATATATGATAAGGTGGGTCATATTTTTGTGATAGTTGCAGTTACAAGTTAATTATGAGTTATTTAAGGAGAAGTGAAAAATTAATTTGGCATTTTTGTTTTAGTGAACTATGGATAATTAACCTTTCACTGACTGATTAGTAAAAAATGTGCTTTTGTGACTAAAAGGCTCATTGACTTTGATATGAATAAAGAGATCCAAATCTAATTTTACCCATACCACATGAACCACATAACATGCTTCACAGCCACATAATATTGCAAGTATGCACACCAACTGCATTGAAAATGTGTACCAACCCTTAGAATAGTTTGCCAGCCTGCATGCAAACAAGAAAGTCTGATTTCAATGTATTTTAAGTATTTAATTACAGCCGTGGTCACTCTGGTTCCTGTCTGTGAAAATCTGCTGTAGGTTGGGCAGGCTCGAGCGCTGTATAATTTCGGAAACATTTACCACGCCAAGGGTAAGAACATCTGCTGGAGTGGAGCTGAGCCAGGAGAGTTTCCAGAAGAGGCCAAGATTGCCTTGAGAAAAGCAGCACATTACTACGAGTGAGTTGAAATATTAACTATGTTTGGTTTTAGCATGGAAGTTTTGTGAAATCATACGAAACTATATGCAAAAACATATATTTATGTATGAATGAATGAAAAGTTTTGGTTCTCCATACTGTTATGTATAGTGTTTTAATTAGAATTTATGTGTCAGTTGGTTTAATTTGCATATTGTTAGTGGTCATTCCAGTTCTTCAAAAGGCTGTCTTTTAGTGAAACTTGTGGATGAAATTGCTTTGAAAATCTATCCATGGTAATATGTTAAAACGTTGAAACCACTGAGCATTCATACTTGGCCTTTATAATCGAATACTACTAATTACAGTACGTCCTTTAGCTTTGTGGAAAATAAGGGAAAGAACCATTACCATGCTTTACCTAGCCGCCACTTTATTCAGTACACACAGCTAGTACCAAGTTGGACACTTTGCATTGAGACCTGCATTTATTCTTCATGGCATAGATTGGATGTGTGTTGGAAACATTCCATGATGGCATCACACAATTGCTGCATATCCATGATGAGAATCTCCCCTTCCACCACATCCCAAAAGTGCTCTACTGGGTTGAGTTCTTGTGTCATGTTAGGCCACTGGAGTTTATTGAATTTATTGTCATGTTTAAGAAACCAGTTTAAAATTATTTGAGTTTTATGACATTGTGCATTATTCTGCTGGAAGTAGCCATCAGAAGATGGTACACTGTGCTCCATAAAGGGATGGATGTGGACAGCAACAATACTCAGGTAGGCTGTGGCGTTAATGCTCAGTTGGTACTTGGGAATTGAAAGGGTGCTAAGAAAATATCCCCTACACCAAATGACCACCATCGCCACCAGCCTGAACTGATGACAGAAGGCAGGATGGATACATGCTTTCATGATGTTTATGCCAAATTCTGACTTATCACTTCAAGACTTATCAGACCAGGAGATATTTTTCCAATCCTCTATTGTCTAGTTTTGGTGAGTCTGTGTGAATTGTAGCCTCAGTTTTTTGTTCTTAGCCAGCAGGAGGGGCACCTAATGTGGTCTTTTGCTGCTGTAGTCCATCATTGACGTGTGTAGGGTTCAGGGATGGTATTATGCATACCTTGGTTGTAACAGTGGTTATTTGATTTATTGTTTCCTTTCTATCATCTACAACCAGTCTGCCCATTCCCCTCTGATTTCTGACATCAACAAGCAATTGAACAGGTGTACCTAAGAAAGTGGCCAGTGAGTGTATAGAAATGCATATATACATAAGGCTGAGAGAAATATTCTTGTGTTAAGTGGAATTATCACATGGAGAAATTCATCACAAAGCCATGAAAACTAAATGCAACAGTTTTATGTTCATGTTTATATGGTTTCAAATTTCTACATCATCTCCACCCTTCCTTTTTTTTCATGATTCTTTTTAATAAACAAAGAGCAAACCTGTCACTGGTGAAGGAGTTGGGCGACCGTGCAGCCCAGGGCCGTACCTATGGGAATCTTGGGAATACTTACTATCTCTTGGGTGACTTTCAGAATGCAGTAGCTGCTCATGAAAAGGTAAGAGCAATGAAGAATGTTTTTTGTTGCGTTCTTTAGTTCAGAATGTTTTATGTTTATTCTGGCTTCAGTGGGAGTCATTTGTAACTTTACTGTTTGTCCTGTTGGGCAGCGGCTTCTCATGGCTAAAGAGTTTGGTGATAAGTCCGCTGAACGAAGGGCTCACTGCAACCTTGGTAATGCACACATATTCCTCAGCCAGTTTGAAGTGGCTGCTGGTCACTACAAGTGAGTAAATCTGAAGCTCAGTGCTTGTATATGTAGTAATTGACAATGTAGTAATTTTTTTTTTGTACTACAAAAGCTGCTGTTTCATGTGGGAAAACCATTTTAATTACACTTTTGAATATACAGAATGACTAGAAAAAGAGAAGAAATAAGATTACAATGAAATTATTTACACCAGAAAGTATGTTCATCACACAAACATGATTTATTTTGATTGTTTAAGTCCTTTAGGACTTATAGACAGTGTGTGTGATGATGACGACATATATTTTTGTAGTGGCACAGTGTTTTTATCAACTGTCTTTAAATCTTCTATACCGCAATTTTCATACAACATACATGTTTGGAAAATAAGAAGAAAGACAGAAAATGAAAAGGGCAGATAACTATCATTCTCCCCCACCCACACTTGACATTCTTTGACCTTCTTCCTTCCCTTCTTGTTTGGCCTCAGGAGGACTTTGCAGCTGGCCAGGCTTCTAAAGGACAGAGCAGTGGAAGCTCAGGCCTGTTACAGTCTGGGTAACACCTACACACTTCTGCAAGACTATGAAAGAGCCATTGATTATCATCTCAAACATCTGGTCATTGCTCAGGACCTCAACGACCGGTATACCATGAAGGCCGTTTACTACCAGTTTCTTTGCCAAACTGTCTCTGAAGTGAAACAAGCATGTGCACTTTGAATGCGGGTGGCCCCTGTACAGATGTTTGTTAAATATTTAGAAGGGATACTATTAATGACCATCAGACACCTTAAAGACGCACTGCAGAACTTTTGCAATTTTCCCAATTCTCCCCCTATCGATGGCTAAAGGCTCCTAAATACTCCACAAGAAGCGAGAACTTTGTTCTTGAGGCCACGAGAACAAAATGACATAATTTTGTACTCGCTGTCATGTTTGAGGATGGTTCTTGACACATCGGGCTGGCAGAACTTCTTTTCTCGTGGGGCTCTGAAAAGTATTGTGTGATTGGTTGGACATTTGGGGTGGGCATGGTTAACGTGGAAAAGCATGAAGTGGAAAGTTGTCACTTCCCCATTTCCACTGACGCGAGGTTGAACGGATAGCTTTGATCAACAGCTGATGAGAAAGTACAAAAAGGTATCCAATACACGTGGTATATAAAGACACGGATACCGCCGCATGCACAACCCCGCCCTGCCACGGACAAAGTTTCACATTAAATATCCGTGGCCTCTGAGATGAAAATGTTGTAAAGTCCAGTTTTTCCAGCCTCAGGACGCTGCTGGGAAGCGATAGCTTCAGAAATGAATATAATAGATGTCACTGTGTCATCAAACAACTACGGGAGTCAGAGTTTTGAGGTCGGAAAGTTTTGTAATGCGTCTTTAAAGGCAGGCAGAGCTGCATTAAAATACTATTTTAAGGATTCAATACTGTCAGTTTTCAAGGGGCATTTGGGCAAAAATAAGGATCTATAAATACACAATTATGAATTTGCTTGCATATGAAGTTACTGTATATTCATAAGTTAAGCTTTAACAGATCAACTTTACAGATAAAGAAACCTGAAACATTTTTTTCTACCATAATTCTTTAATAAGGCAATCCTTATTGCATAGTGTGGAAGTAATTTCTTTCTTTGTGAAGTCCTGGAGAAAAGCATAAAAAAAATATGAGATATGTGCTCCCTAAATCCTCTAAATGCTTAAAAAAATGACTGCATTGTATACACAAAAAACAATCTCTTTTAAATGCATTGCAAAATACAATATGTAGAAATTAAATACTTCACAAGTATTGACTTGCTGAACCTTTCTTTGTTGTATTTAATCGATTCAAAATAACGTAGTTAAAAGCTAACTGTTCAAGATCAGGTTGTTGGGATTTTACTCTGGGATCATTTGAGGAATGCTCTACCCATTTTGACACAATATCTGTTAAAGTTGCTCAGCTTGTTTCCCTTTGTGTCTTGCTGCAGAGTTGGTGAAGGGAGAGCCTACTGGAGTTTGGGAAACGCTCACACTGCCCTGGGGAATCATGAGCAAGCCATGTACTTTGCCGAGAAACATCTGGAAATTGCCAAAGAGGTGACCGTTTACAGTTTACCTCCTTTCTCAGAGTCCACTCAGTTGTCTTCATTAAGCCACACTCCCATCTAGTGGTTGCATTGTGAACTGCAGAGAATAACTGAAAAATATCCTACACATAAGCAACAGAGTCCATGTTTGGATTAACAATATGTCCCTGTATTTTAAATTTGCATGCTCATATTCAACTATGATTTCATCAATGATGCAGACTGGAGATAAAAGTGGAGAGGCGACAGCTAGGATGAACTTGTCAGACCTACGAATTTTTGTAGGCCTAAAGACGAACTCCAACATGCATCACGTCTTACGCAACACCAATACCAACAGCTCTACCCTGCCAGGAGCCCACCAGGGTTATCTCAGCCTACCAGGTAAATTCATGCTCCTTGGAGTAGTATGCCTAATCCAGTTTTTCACATCTGAATAAGTGTAACTATATATTTAGAAACATAGATATCCCAGAGAACACAGTTAATTGACTTTCAAGTGATGTAGAAATGGCAGGTGCTTCTGAGTAATGTAGAGATGCAAAACCATATTTTCTATGCTTGTTTCAGGGGTTAAATCTTCATTAAGGAAGAACCTGGAAATTGCTCCAAGTCCTGATAAAAATCAAAGTGGAGATTCATCTGCGTGTCCAGTATGTATGACTTTACTGAGAAAACAAAGTTGCAAAACTGTTTTGAAAACTGCCCTAAGATGTGAATACAAATATCAACTTTATTTCTTTTATTTATTTATTTTTCACCAAATTTAATTATTTATTTATTTATTTATTTATTTTTTGTTGTTGTTATTGTTTTTTGTTCATAAGATCATTTGAAGCAATCAAGTAAAAAATCTTAGGATAATTAGGCTTTGTTAAATGTCCATTTGTAGTATTCCAAAAAGTAGTACCAAAGTAGTCTGAGTAGGATTTGCTGATGGATGCAAGTTCATCTCCATGCAACACATGATTCAAAATTAATATAATTTACATGTAGATTGATTCAGATTCTTTTTGTTTTCTTTTTAACATTTTTAAATGGACCTAAAAAGAAATTGTTTCTGATATTATATTTCACACCATTTTTTAAAAACAAATAGTCCTTAAAATGTTGTATTATAAGTCAGACACATAAAACCTATGGTAGGGGAAAGAATGGTTGAATCGTGAATGATTTATGTTTCAATAGATGAAACATGAATCGTTAATGGTAATGCGTGGAGTTGACTGTCTGTATGGACTTTGTATTTACAGGAGTTTGAAGAGGATGTATTTCCTGGGTCATCAAAAAACGGCACAATCAAGGCGTCGACTAAACTTTTCCTTTTCCAACGGCTAAAAAGTAAGAAGCAGAAGAACAACAAATCATCTTCCAAAGACGAAGAAGAAAACCACAGTGAACACAAAGTTTCTGAGCAGGATGAACCAGTTTCTTCTAAGGTATTTCTAAATTACAGCAGCTGATTACAGGATATAACTTGTTCAGAACATCCCAATAATCCTCACTTATTGGCAGCTGGGTTTTATTTCAAAAGTTAAATATGAACCATTTATCCTGTGACAAAGCCTCATTCCCAAAGCCATTCCCATGTGGTGGTAAGACAAAGGGAGGGGAAGTATGGTCACAAAAAAGGTTATCATTTCAAACTAATGTTTCATTTTTCTAAATGTTGTAGTAATGTACTCACCAGTGTCAAAATTAGTTTGTACAAAATTTGTTTTGTTGATTTTATTATTTTATTTTTTTCCCCCCAAACTGTACAGGGGAGGCACAACCTTGTTGAGTCTTTACCCACACACAGACATTTAAAAGTGAGGAAGTAAAGATGTAGAAAGATTACAAAAAAATGGGGAAAATTCACACAAACATACAAACAGCTACAAGAAAGTACACATAGTTTATCTTTCCAAATTCCAAGTTTTAACATTTTTGTCGGCTACTCATTTGATTTTATTTGATCACAGAGTAATCTAATTAAAAGGAGATTGCAATAAAATGGTTATGTAAACTATTGATTCATCTGTTGAATCCTACATCTGAACCAGAAAGCAGTCAAAATGACCTTTTTTCCCCCAGCATTTTTCTAAACAGCTAACTCTGATAAGAATGTTGTACTTCATTGTCATTGACCTTTTGTTTTTTTCTTTAACTTGTTTAAATCTTGTTAGCTGATCACCAGTATTATCTGAGGCCTTTTCTTCATGCTGTTAATCCTACCTTATTTTGTTTTTAACATCACAGTCAAAACCACGAGACACTATTGGAGAGGACGGCTTTTTCGACCTCCTTTCTCGTTTCCAGGGCAACAGAATGGATGACCAAAGGTGTACATTGGATAGCCAGAGCCATCTCCCTGCCCATTCCTCTCCCTCCTCTACCTTACCTTTAGCTGAAGAGAAATGTGAGTCAGTCTTGTGTTTATATCTGTGTTCACACCATATTATAGGTAACAGTATTGTTTTCTTACTTGTCTTTCAGGGTTATATACATGTCAAAGAAATCAGACTATATGAAGGTCTTTTTTCCATGTTGCTACATCTTATTCTCTCATTAATCACAATACATAATATTTCTGAATAGTTCCCATTTGAAAGAAGGCAATGCAACTCCAATTCCAACATGGTGTGAATGCATCAAGTCCCTAAATTTGTGCTGTGATTGTTTGTCTTGATTCTTTTTGTTGTATGTGTATGGGTTGACCTAAAGCAATACTCCATCCAATAATTTCCAGTCCGTTTAGTGAGCAGTGGGATTTCTGGAATCGTTTGACACCCTATATTTTTTATTGTTGTACTCATCTGTAATAACCATGAACGCAATCTTATTACAGTTATACTCCATGAGGACAGAATTCTAATCCAGTCTGATCATTTTGGGTGGAATATTGCTTTTTTTTTTAATGTAGAATTACTCGGAACTGTATATATATTAGTCATTCCTTCTTTCTATGTTTGCCCTCAACATCTATGTGTAGGTAATCAGTAAAAGCAGCTGTTAATAACTCATCCACAATTTTGTTTCCAGCGATCTCAGAACGCGATCCTGGTCATTTCCTGGAGCTGCTGGCCAGCTCCCAGGCCCGTCGCCTGAACGATCAACGTGTCAGCCTCAGCCATTTTCCTGGCTTACGTCTCAGCACCTCCAACCTGCCTCATATACCCTCCACCTCCAGCACAAACCAAACCCCGTCTCAAGGTGATGAAATATAAGGCACATCCCAATTTGGGTCACGTATAACTGCCCTTGGTTTACAAATATTTGCAAATCTTCCCAGCCCCAATCTCCAGTGCAGACACACCTCACACACCCTCCATATACAGTCACCTCGAAGCCAGCACTGACCAGCCTGAGGGGGATGAAATGTTCTTTGACATGCTAGTCAAGTGCCAGGTGAGAATGTCCAATCCATTGTGTGCAGCTCAAGTCATCAAAGTTAATAATGACATCTGTGTCATGGGAGTTATTTGTTTATGAAATATCTATTTGTTTATAAGAAAGTAATTTAATGACATAAATTATTATTTATGTATGTTAATCAGACATCAGTTCCTTTTCAGTTTTTGAAAGTCATACATAGTTCTCTCTAAAATTAAAAGTAATTTAAATTTTTGGCTCTCTTAGGGCTCAGATTAAATAAAAGCTAGTTTAAAGACCAAAAGAAGTACAAAATAAAATTCTTGGGGAAAAAATAATCTGACCTGTTTGGACTGGAACAAACTCCACTTTTTCATTGTTTAGTTTGAACTGTGTAGGTTTCTTTTAACAGTCGACTGAGATATATTATGTCAAAACCAGAACAACCTGTTCAGATATTTTGAAATGTATAAAAGGTAAACCCGATAGAAAGTTTTAATTATTTTTTAAATTTGTTATAAAGTCTTAAAGCCTAAAGTCTTAAAACTAAATTTAGTTTTAAAATCTTAAAGTTTGGACAGAGATGTTAAGTTTAATTTGAAAATACAAGATAAGGAAAAAATGTTGCGTGGATGATTGCCTTTAATGAAGGAGGAGATATCTAAAGGAATCTAACCGCTACTTTCTTTATTCATTGTGGAGGATCAGTTTATTGATTAATAATTTAACGAAATATGGGTTGGTTTTTTTTCAGTAGACTGATATTTGCAGCATGATTTGTGCACTTATCTTTTTTTTTCTCCTTTTTTTTTTTTAGGGCTCCAGACTGAATGACCAGAGGTGTGCTGCTCCATCATCTACAATGAAGGGGCCTACTGTTCCAAACGACAATTTTTTCAGTCTCATCTTACGTTCCCAATCCAACAGGATGGAGGAACAGAGGGTTCCACCTCCCACTGGCATTGCTCAATCCAAACCAGGCTGACTAAACGGAGAGATCTTTCTTATCTCAGGATATAAAATGAAGAAGCCAAGCATTTTTTTTCCTTTCATTTGTAATTAGATTTTGTTTACATAAGCCAGAGTACGTCTGTGTGGAATACACGGAAAGCCTCTCGGAATGAGAATCTAAGATGTTACAAATTGGACATTGTGATAAGAAATTTAGGTGTCCAAGATTCAAGATTTTTTTACTTTGTTTTTAGATGGAGTCCTTGTTTGTGCGACAGATTCACTGCTTCCATCAGCAACATCTAAAGCAGTGATGTATGGCTACCCTGGAGGCTTGCATCAAGTCACTCATATAAACTGTGGTTCACATTGGACTCAATTCCATATTCCTATATCATAAGCAAAACCAGTAGATCACTGCTTTTTAATGATGAAAAAGGGATATAATTTGAGCAAAAGGTTCTGCAGTAAGACAAACTGGAATACTTGTACAGTTACATTTCATTCAGTCTTATGAAAACATGGCATTTTCATTTGAACTGATCACAGATCTGTCCAGCAGTACCGTGTCAGATGGTCTGAATGGCAAATCTCTGGGAAAATAAAAGCCCATATCCTACACTACTCTATTGGAGCCATAAACATCGACCGCTTCTGGATATTCTTTCTGAAGATTAAAAGACTCAGTTTTAGTGTTAAAGGTTGAATGGCTTGTTTTATCACTATGATTTTACAAAAGATTAAATAGTATTTGGGGGGGGGGGGGGTAATTCTAGCTTTTATACTTGTGTACTCTCTCAAAAATGGAGAAATAAAATCTCAATTCACATTTCAGCTTATTTATTGAATCATTCATTTTTATGTCAATGTCAATATATACACATTTGGATGATCATTTTTACATCTTAAAGGTGTATTTACAAGGTTCATTGCATCATATTCTTATTTTCCAGTTCTACCTTTATGTCCATTGTTAAGTCTTTTCAGCATTGATGAAATACTATCTTACCAGGTCAAACTTGGAATCCAATTTTAAAAGTAGAACAGAAAGTGTAAAGACTCTCCAACCTACATCCATCTAATATAATAATGTAAAGTGCACAGTGTTTCAGTAGGTTATCATTTATACAGTACAGCCACTAAATTTTTCCCTGATGGAGAACCGTTATGCTTCTGAAGTCAGCCTCTCTGGCTGCTCCCTGCGTCTGGAATGAGAAAAAAGGCTCACCTCAGTCTCATTTCAAGATTTTACCAAAAATGACTACATTGTAGTTGTTTTGACATGCAGCATTTGCATCTTGATTTAATTGAGTCTAAACAAGGGGTATCTTTGGACTAAAGTGGAGTAGAAATATCTTACCTGTTGATGCAGCAGTTTAAGACGCAGTTGTTGCTCTCGTCAAGTCTATATAATCCAGAATTTGGCAGATCTTTACACACTGCCAGGAATGTCTGCAGCTCTGATATTGGGACTCCACTCTCTTGTTGTTGCTAAGTATTGCAAATCAGAAAGTGACATTACTTCAAATTGGCTGTTTGATTGTGATAAGTTTTAGATAAAGAATAGGTTATCAAGAATGGAATTTAATCTGAGCAGCAAATATTTAAGACAGATTATGAAATTCATCATCAATACAGGATAATGAGTAAATAGTTAACATGCAGTTATTATTACCTTGATTGTGTCATATGTGTCAGTGATGAGGGTGATGAAAAGGCTGAGGATCATGTATATGAAGAGGGACACAAAGGTATAAAGGTAAACCCTGCTGAAAATCCACACCAGGCTGCTTTTCTGCTTCATGTTCTTAAAGGTGGGAAACATGTCGTCTCCATTGATGAGTGAGAACAGACACTCTGACACGGTGTTCAAGGTCCGGAACTAAAACAAAGTCACAGATAATACAGTTTATTTTATTAATAGACTTCTATTAAATCTGAAAAAAAAACCTTTATACTCTTGATCCTTGTTTAGACTTTTCATCTCCCGTGTGTTATGTTACCTTCTCATGATACGGGCCAAGAACGATCCAGCCACAAAAACAGTAACTCAGGTAGATAATACCAGCACAGCAGATGAAACGAATAACATTTGGGAAAGCTGCCCTGAGTGTCAGAATGAGAATCTGGAAGTAGTAAAAAAAAACAAAACACATAACCGAGTTTAAAAGTGTACACAAGACCGTTCTGGACAACAATATATTATATATCCTTTTTTGATAATAAGCTAAAATTTACTAGATGTCATTTACCCGTAATATCCCCCATATTTTTCCTGTTCAATAGTGTGAATGAGCCTTGCTGCAAGGTATTGTTCTATGGCACAGCATGCAACACTCAAAACCTAATGAACATTTTCAGTTTCATTTATAAAATACTGACTCACATTATACTTCCTGAAGTAGCCCATGTAGCGGACAACGCCAATCCAGACAAACATGGTTCCTGTGCCAAGCAAGATGCTACACACGTCATAGCTTGTGAGGATCTACAAAAAAGAAAAAATGTTGTGAATGAACTCAAGCAATAAGGGAAATTTGTGGTCTAATACATGATCTGACTGAAAGCTAAATCTTTACCTTTGTCTGGATTGCCATCTTCAGAATGGAGCCTATAATGGTCAGGGTGTCGCTGACAATGATCAATATGTACCAACCGCTCACAAACTCCAATTTGTCCGACCATGGCGTGTCTTTACCGGAATGTTTACTGCAGTGTTGGGTGTACTCCTGTTCAGGACAGAGTAAAAAATGCAGGTTTTAACCTCTGCAAAGAACTCATTAGAATCATTTTACCGCATCCAATGTATTTACAGGACAGTGTGAGAAATCCACCCACTGAAAACAAAGCAGCAAGAGATTAGCTGAGATTAAGAGGTCAACAACAAGCATTACAACAGAGGTCATGCATGACTCAAGTTGATCCTAATGACTGTTTAAAGCCAGCAAATTAGACAAGTATGTGCAAGATACACCCACCCATCTTATGCTCTTACCTACTGTTTATCCATTAATACACTTGTTTTTTTAATAAACAGATGCTTGTCAAAATGGACTATTTCCACCCTTCATTATTGATTTCAGGTAAGTAGTAAATCCTTCCATAATGGCCTGATATGCATCATAGAGTTAAAGCTCTCAGCAAATAAACCACTAAGTGGGGCTAGCAAAATACTCACAAACATCAGCAGAATCCCTTTGATCACCGAGCGCGTACAGAGGGTGAGGGAGGTGATGCAGGTTATAACAATGAGGCAGTCAAACAACACGGTCGTCTGTATCTGTTTATGAGCTGAAGAAATAGAGCCATTAAAATGACATTTAGTCTCAAGCGTCTTGAACATGGGTAATATCGAAATGCAAGTGATCCCTTGTTTTCTCTCACACCACATCAGTCAACATACAGGCTCCAGTTACTTTCCAGTCTCTGCATTCATTGATCTCGACATCATTTTCCAGGTCGACCTTTATCCTGCCACTGTGAGCTTGGTTGTTGAA
This sequence comes from Atherinosoma microstoma, assembly GCA_037177055.1. Lineage (NCBI taxonomy): Eukaryota > Metazoa > Chordata > Actinopteri > Atheriniformes > Atherinidae > Atherinosoma > Atherinosoma microstoma. Next base: position 9,835,758 of record JBBBVU010000015.1, on the reverse strand, counting down.
AGTAATCTGTAAACCAGACAACAGGGTGTACAATACTCACAAAATTCCACAACTTTAAATTTAAACATTATGAATAACCACAGGCCAAGCCTTGAAGCTAATGTTGGACTATGCAAAGAGTAGCTGCACAAAAGGAATAAGTACAGAATTTGCATTGGCTCTTGTAGTTTTCTATAGTCTTTAAACTGCATTTGGACAATTCTAACAAGTGCATGGTGCTTTGAGTCTTGATTTTGCAATTAAAAAGAACAGAAGTGCAATCAAAGATCATATTTGAGAATAAATCTACAGGCACTCTCCTAAAAGTAGGTTTAACTGTGACTCAAATGAATGTGTGCTTAAATATGAAAGTAAAAAGTATTGTTTGTGAATCTATAACTTTTGTTTACTGAGCTAAATCTAAAGGACATGGCTACATCAAAAAGATGCAAGTCATATCTCTTGTGACTACTGTACTTGTAATAAAGTATTTTAATTGCAATGTGTGTAGTTTGGCTTGATTGCATAATAAGCACAGAAGTAGCTCCCTACAGGTGGAGAGTTGCAAAAAAAAACCTGTTAATTCAGAGGAAGGGATGAAGTGTTTACATGCGTCACATTGCTGATTGTACAAGGATGTCTCATGTGATCCACTTTTGTTTACTAAGCCATGAAGACAAGACATACAATAACACTGAAGTCGTAGCAGTCTGGCAGCTCTCGATGTCTCACAGTCTGTAAATTTATGGCCTTGAGAACAAATGTGATCTTGATGGAAATCAGCCTGGAACAAAAAGCAAAAATAAGAACTAATCAGGCTTTTCAAATAAACTACAACAGAAGGGGAGAAAAAGAGTGTTGCTTTTAGTCAAAGAAAATGTCAATGATGCTTACAAACCTTTTAAAATGCACCTCAAAGTTCTGAAGTAGATCACGTGATGATAGAGGGTACACGGGGTAAACTTCTAAGCAATCTGTTATAGAAAGGCCACAACAAAGAGAGAAATGGGTGATAAAACACAAACATGGGGAGAAATTCTTCTCCTTTCAGTATAGAGTGATTCAGGTTTTGATATGAATGCCATCATAACTACAATAAGCATTTGCTTTTGACTGAACATGAGATTCTTCAAATAAGTCAGCTTCTGTATTAAAAACAGCTTTGCACACTTTTCACTCTTGGCCAGCATCATCTGAAGTTTTCCCAGGGTCCCACATACACTGATAATTAGGCCCGAGCACCGAAGGCGGTGCGAAGGCCTATTGTATTGCAAGTGTTTATTCTTTTCCTCGTTTTTCACTTTTTTCTCTTTTCCGACTCTTCAATTGCATTTTTGGGGGCCTGAACATATCCGAAAACTCACGAAATTTTGCGTACCCCCCCAGAGGGCAGCGAAAAATTC
>JBBBVU010000015.1:9820130-9830643 GCA_037177055.1 Atherinosoma microstoma | reverse complement strand
AATGTTGAATTTTGGGCTTCCCTGCATCATATTCCAGTTTATTTTGGATCTCATCTCATCATATTCTAGTGTCTACACTAGCAAAGACATTTATGATGTGAATTTTTGCAGAAAAAGTGCCAATAGGTGCATTAAAAACTCATGCAAAAACCCAAGACTAAGACAGAAAATTAAGCACTACTAAAATAACAGGACCTTTCTCTTATCCTCCACAAGATGTCAACATAAGCATGGGTTAAAACCTCTGAAGTCTTAATGAATAATGTTGTACACCTCCACTGTGTTTAAGGTGAATCCACGCTGATAGCTGGTTTAATCTGTTTGTAAATCTGGAGACAAAAAGTGCAGTTTGCTGCTGTAAGAAATCTAACTCTGTGTTGTTTTTAGAACATTTGCTGACCCAGTCAACAACTATGGCACCTAAAAGAGGAAAAAGCAGTGCAGGCAGTAAGGTGAAAGGAAAAAGTGGGTGTCCAATTATCAACATAGTATAATTATTTAAGTGCACGTGTGTTTGTGTTTTAATGAAAGATGGAGATGCATAAATGAAGTCGTAAGTTGATTGTTACTTTTCATTCAGGTCAGAAGACTCGGTCTCCCACTCCACAGGAAAGAATTGGTAAGAGAAACTTAAATAATCTGTTCATACATTTAATTATTTCTGTTTATTTACCAGGAAGAGTTTGATTTGTCTTTTACATGAATTGTGCCATACAAATAAACTTGCCTCACCTCGGAGAAATGTCAGACCTTCTACCTTAAAGAACTGTCTTAGGATGAAATAGGGATGCAACTGCAATAGCAAAGAATCAGACATTCGATTCAATTCAGCTTTATTTGTCTAGTGCCATTCACAACAAAATCATCTCAGGGTACTTTACAGGCAAAATCAATTCAAACCAATTCATTGTGATACAATCAGTATTCATACAGGCCGTTTCATTGAAACTAATAACCAGCCATGGGTTACTATTGTCAAAGTTTACTTTATGTTCAGCATACTAGCCTTAAATGCAGGCTTTTGGCCACATACTGAGGTCATTATCTGTTACTTTTGACTAAATATTTGGTTATTGCACCTTGCAAATGAGTGAAAAGTAACTATTCCAAGATTTTCCAAAGTACAGTATGCTCTGTTTTATTTATTGATATATGGATTTTATCCACTCCAGCTCATGCATCACATAGGCATGATCTGATCTGAAACAGATTTTTTTTTGTCATATTTGCAGACATTCCTCTGGGACTTACACCATCCTTAACCAACCATAGCCCTCCACTTAACCCATAACCATGTCTTAACCCTAAAACCGAATAGTTAATCTTTTACACATCAGCATTTTGTTCTTGAATAGAAAACAATCCTCATCATATCACAAAGATACAGCAGCCTGCTTACAAGAATTTAGGTTTTGTTCACTTCTTAACAGAAAAATTAAGGGTACCATAAATAAGCTAATAGATGACCATTATACTATCATAAACAGAGAGATGAGAACTAAGAGGCAGAATAATAATGTGATGTGATTTAGTATATATATTTCTTAGTATGCTCTCAAGCTTTTGGTAAAGAAGAAAGCAAGATTAAGCAAGAAGAAAGAGGCTTGACAAGTTTAAAATAACTTTCTGGAGCACCCAACAAATGGAATTTAATTGCATTCTTGAGGGATATGGAACATACTCTCTTTGTCTCCCAAGCAAATATTTCCCATGAATACAACTGCCATAGCTGACACATAACTTTGTGAAATGAGGGGTGTGCGTTTCCACTACAATGATTTGGCATGAGGCCGAGAAGAAAGGTTGACACACCCAGCTGGGAAGTGGTTACTTAAGCTGTACTTGAGCATTCCCAGCATCCCCTCTGCAACCTTGTGGAAAGACTTTGAAGAGAGAGACCGCAACCAGGATGAAAACTATCATTATACAGAGTCCTGTTTACTGTACGCTGCTCTGGACTTAGCCATGGCCTAAGATATAGTGAAGCATGTAGATTGTTAAGTGTTAAAAAAAAACCAACAACTTTGTAGTGGTCATTCAGAAGTGAGGTATTATAACTGTTATGAATATAGCAACAATATTACCCAAAAGTCCAACAGAAATTGTACCTAAGCTATTCATAAGTGGTGCTTTTCATCCTGGGAAAACGTATGATGATCCAGCCTATAGGGATAGGTAAGCTAATGATAAGAGATATTGTGTGTATGATCAGAAAAACACTGAAGGGAATCTTCTTTATCTTCATGTTCCTGCTCTTTGTGGGTTTCTCTCCATTTTTATGCACAATTTCTGGTTTTTCCACCTTTACTTTCAGCATATTTAATCTATAGTATATGACATATTGGGATCCAAACTTGCATTGTGTTGTGCACCCAGCGTCCTTATGGTACGCTCACAAAGATATGGGGTTTAAGAATGGTGGAGGTCCAGCTCATTCAGACTTCTTACCCGCTGTGTTTCTTTTTTTTTTAACTCAAAATTGATTTTGCCTCTCTGATCAAGGTCACCCTGATGATATCTTCCCCCTGGTCCTGACATCAGCCACCCAGGAGCTCTTTGATTGCCGCGCTGATGAGGATGTCACAAGGGATAGCCCTTACAAGCTTCTGAAAAAAGACGACATCATACAGGACATGAAGACAAGAGCTGCAGTGTCCGATTTCAGCCCTGCGAAGCAGTCTGTCTTGGTAAGGGGAATTCATTGTCTTAAGACACAGTGATGATTCACAGACCCCAAGATGAGGGGTATGGGAACAGACTGAACAACCACTTTAACCTAATTCTCTGTCTGTTCTATCTACGTCAGATACATAACCACCACCCTTGCTTTGTGAATTAATTCCCCTTCTATTACTTCAATGACTCCTTTTTAATAGCACAAAAGTCTCCTTGGGGACCCATGTAGACTCATCAGCTTTAAGCCCTAAGTAGTGCAGCTACCCTTGTAGGAGAGGTCTGGCCTTCAATGGTAATATTTGTGTGATTGTCTTTTTTTGTGCTCATTAGCCCTGTATCATTAGCTCTGATGTTTTAAATCATCCAACTGCCAGCCACTATCTTGACAAGCTTACTGCTGTAGAAAGTGTCTCTGTGGTATCCAAAATCACCTCATATATATTAAACCTATTTTAATTTTTCTCACATAGATGGTTGAATATTGTGAATTCCAAATTCTTCTCTCTCTCTATCTAGGACTATCCAGAGGAAGAAATGTTGCTAGTTTTTGACTGCGACTTTACTTATGGTCAGTGCTTCTACTTGGTTCTGACACCAGAAGAGAAGGACAAAATACTCAAAGTAAGCAGACAGTTTATTTATTTTACCTTAGTTATCAATAATTCTGTAGACAAAATGTTTTATATTTGAAATGTGCTGTTGTGCAACGCGCTGATAGTATCAGATTGTCATCTTGCTTTCTTAGTCATACTTCCTTTTTTTCAAAAAAATATTGTTGTAAGTGTAAATGTATGTGAAGATTTCAATTTTTAATGACCAAAAAATTTTACCATTGTATTTCATGTCTTTTATATTTTGCACTCTGGTAATTTTCTCTGTGTTCTGCAGCCCCCAGAGCCTGAAACACTAGAAGTGTCTGAGAATGAAGTCGAAAAAACCCCGGAATCAAAGCCATGGATATCTCTTGGCAGCGAGCTGGAAATAGATGAAGAATCTGTCAAAGAAAGCAGAGAAAAGGCAATGCAGTATAAATAGTTTTTACAAATGAAACAATCATGTATGTGCAGTATATAGAATCACATTTTCTTCTGTTTCATATGTGTGTTCCTACTGCACTTCTTTATCTGTTCTGTGTCCTTGACCTCATCAGCTGACGGTTAAATTCTCAAGAGTTCGGAGGAAGTTTGGGGGGCCAGTATGTTTTTCTGATCGCAACGCTTCAGATACTAACAATGGCTACCTGGAGTGTGCTTCCTACCCAGACAGCAAACTCAGAACCAAGCAGATGCGAAGGGACTGCGGGATTCAGGCTGCTCCCAGTCAGCAGAGCAGCAGTGCTCAGTCAAATTGGTATCCCAACAAATTCTTACACATAAAATAGAGTTGTTCACTCAGAGGTCAGAGGTTCTGGCAGTCTTGTAAAATAATTTTTTTCTGGAGAAATGGTAAGGGATCTAAAGGCCTGAGAAGGACTTTATCCCTCTTGCTTTAAACCATAAAGAAAATGTTATATTAGATTTCTTTCTAAAGTTTTCTCAGCTAGTCATGTCAACAAACTAGTAAAACAATTTTTTAAATTGCATTGACAGTAATTCATTTACCTTAAATGTTTTTTCCACTTGTGTCCAATTTACAGGAAGACTCGGAAGAATGCCTCCACTCAATACAGTCCAAGAGAGTTGAGCAAGGAGGAGATAGAAAGCATCATGAACTCAGAGAGTCTAAAGAATTTTCTCGTAGCAGTTACCCCCAGGTGAAATAAATGAGTAGTCATTCATTCCAACTCTTCCCTCTGCTTCTCAAGGGGGTATTTAATGTGGAGACTAATGTGGAGACTCATTTAGCATTGTCTGTGCCATAGAAAACTGGTTATTACCACAATATGAACAACAGAATATTCACAAAGATTATCAGGAAGTTATATAAAGGCACTTGTGAGCACCACTCAGCATCCCATACTACCATGGATATTATTGCATATATATTACTGCATATGTTGAAGATAGAGATATGTTATGATGATATCTATATCTCTTATAATCTCATACCTCCAACCCCAAAACATATTTATTTTTATGGCTGTTTGTCTAAGTATGAGACAAATGAACATTATGGGCATTAGTAGAAGACTCACTGCAGCTGTATGAAAAGATACAACTCAGGAAATAGATATAATGTAGATATGTAGATGATCTTACATCTAGAAATTTTACTGAAATGTTTATTGTTTTGTAGGATGATGCATGCCCTTCAACAGGAAGAGATTATGAATGTGTTCGTTGATGACTTGAAGGCTCTGTGGATAGGAGATGAAGCTGGTGACAGGAGAGGTGAAGCTGAGGGTCTGATGCTTCATCAGGCTTTCACAGACCAGAAGTACACTAAAGACAGGAAAATCAGCAGCATTAACTGGCATCCAACTATCCATGGTAAAGTGTACCATCTTAGCTAGGAAACCGATTAGTCTATTAGATTACAACAGTTGAAATTTTTAATTATTTTTTATTGTATGTATGTAAAGCAGACATCAGCATTAGCTCTCAAAGTAGATATTATAATAATATCTAAGATCTTTTTTTAAAGCTGCTTTGTAGTTGAAAGCGTCACATGATATTTGATGTGGCAGGTGTGATAGCTGTTGCTTTGATGGAGAAAAGGGAGGAGCCTTTGGACGTGTCCGCTGTGTTTATCTCCAGACCTCCTTTCATTGTCTTCTTCTGCTTTTCTGACCCTTCTAATCCCCAGGTATGAAAAACAGATGAGAGCACTTCACTGCATGAAAGTAGAGAGATATCCCCTCTTGCTTCATATCTGTTTGGCATAGGCTTTCATAAGAAATAACTTGAAGGGTTTGCTTTTTGCTGTCATTCTAGACCAGAATATGCAATAGGAAATTTTGACAGGCCCTACTGATATGACCCAGCTGCTCAGTCAATAAATATAAGCTCTTGAAAAAAGTTAAATGGGTTCTTTATGGTGTATATCTTCACAAGAGCATGCTCTGTGCTTTGTTTCAGTGTTTGTTGGAATCAATTTTATGCATATCTTTTTCTGGATTACCGGTATATAGTAAAAGGAACCTTGTATTTAATGACTAGGATAAATAAACATCCTGGGTGGATGGCATGGAAATTTCTACTTTGAAATATATTATTTATACATTGTGTATGTGGGGTTTATGATTTTTTTTTTCCGCAGTTGCTCCTGGAGTGCCCAGATGACATTTTATCATTCGAGTTCTGTCCCTCTCATCCAAATATTATTGTTGGCGGCTGCATGAATGGCCAGGTGCTAATTTTTAATTCTACTTTACTCAGCTCACCTTTATACACAACCACTTTAACATTTATTTGTGTCTTTTTATGTATCCCATTTTCTATTTCATTGGAAAATGTTGTTTCCTTCTCTCATTCTGGTTTGAACATGTTATCTCATCAGTTTGAATGTTATATACTCTTAATCTTCAGTAACAATTGTGTGTGGTCAATGTCTCAGGTTGTACTATGGGATATTACAGCGCACATCACACATTTGCACGAAAATCAACCTAGCAGTAAAATGGCCTCAATCAATACGGACACATTTGTAAGTATCCCATATCCTGTTTTTAATATGCATAATGTTGGTACAATGCTATTCAAGTACTTGGTGTTCTCTATTAGTGTTTGTGTCTTTTTATGCCATCAGTACCAGCAGTTCTTTAGTGAGCGATGATGTAAAACAAAAACCTGTACTTTTCAGCTGCGTTGTGTAACACATTTAGTTGATGATATGTTTCTACCTGAGTTCTCTCCTCATCCCTGCTCTTTCATTAGATGGGAATGCAGTTGCCTAATGGTGCTTTTGTAACCAGTCTCAACAAATTTCACTAATTTTCAATACTAGTTTAATTGAGTAACTGACCCCGCTCCCATGTAAAAATTGCCACTACACTTCACCAGACTGCAGTATTTAAACAGACATACACAGTATGCTCCCAGAATTCTAGCCCACATTTACTTTGTGTGTTTTTATTGCTTCTACACTGGAACAGCTGTCTCCATCCCACTTCCCACTACTCTATTTTCTTTGCTCCCCCTCTCCCACCCTCTGTGCCTTCCTCCATTCTCTTTGTCCTTGTTTGCTCTTAATTCCCTAGAGTCAACAGCAACAGCTCACATATGCCAGCTGTTACACAAGTCCTCATCTGCCGCTATAGTTTGTGCCCATATAGTAGATAGCATCCAGGCAAATCAGATCACAGCCTTCCCTGCTGTTTGCAGTGTAAATAATGGCAGTTGTATCTGCTAAAAAGCTTTATTTGGATATTAGCTACTGCAACAGTTTTGCTACACCTCCTTTTGTTTCTGGTTTACTAAGAATTAGAATCAATGTTAAGACTGCATGTATACAGTGTTAAAAAAAATTATATTTTGGTAAAATACTTGTTAATGGTATTTTGTTTTGGTTAGTATCTTTAATTGAGTATGGTGGATGTGATCTTTATAGTGACCTTTGCTTCGATTTGCGTACATGTCAACAGCACCCTCGTACAGAGTGGCTTAAAACTACTAACAGCATGTAATATGTTATCTCAAAGTTTTAGGGTTAAATGCACATTCTGTATTTTGAAATCTATGCAGACTATTTACTGATGGCTTCTAGGCTGTTTAGTATCTTTCTAAAAGGACTGATTTGTCAACTCTGACTGTACAATACACTCTGTGCCTTTTATGTCTCCTGTCCCTCCAGGACCCTGCTGACAAAAAAGAGAACAAGATTCCTGTTGTGCGCTTCAGTGCTGTCTCTGTCATAGAGAGCAGTCACAAAGCCCCAATCACTGATGCCCAGTGGCTGCCACCAACATTTCAGGTATGTTTATGAAAAGCAAACGGGTTGAAAGGGATCCTTTATTGTCAGTACATCTTAAGATATATGCTGATAAAATGAAAAAACAATTGCTACCATGAAACTGTGGTGTCTATTCTGTCAAAAGAAAAAAACACGTCACACACAAATCCATTAACAAGAGTGTACAGACAATAATAAAATTGGAAATAAAAAGGTCTTTCACTGGTTCAATAAATTGCTATGGTCTGCACAACAGTACTGGTTTCCTGTTAGTGCGTATATCTCTCATAAATCATCTCAACCTCTTACACTTATCTAGATAAATGGAAAAAAGCAATCATCAAATTGCCCTCCAGGGAAGCTTCAAGCTCCCATTTATCTTCAGGAGCCTTGTTCACTGCCATCCAGTCTTTACAATAGTGATCTAAATTTAGGCATGTTTATATGTTGATTTTGTAACTTTCTCTCCGATAAGGTGACCAAAACAGGCTTACCAGTGGAGAACAACTTGAAGATGTCTGCTCAGATTGTCACCTGTTCCCCTGACTGGTAGGCCTTCCACCGAAACATTATTTAGGGAGACTATTGTGTCAATGTATACAGAAGAAGTTAGTATGGAGAAGCTGTTAGTTCATTACAGTTTGTAGTTACTTCATTATTCCATAATTTAGGAAGCCCTCAAGTCTCCAATATATTCTTCATTCAGGGTGTCCATGTTTGAATATTAACTTTGAAGTTCCAGGTTTTGTTACATTTTAAGATGTGACAGATTGTGTCTTTATCTCCCTCAAAAGCACCTTCATGTTCTGGGATGTGAGGTCACCTAAACTGCTAAGCCAGTCCCTGTCAGACAGGAAGAAAAAAGTGGATCAGAAGACCCCGATCACAACCTGTGGTGTACCTGAAACCTTCAAACACTTGGAGCGAACATGGAAACCTATGTTCAGGGTACTGCAGTGATTGTGGGTTCATAATGTGGAATACCGTAAATGCTTTTGAAACTGATTTCTCTTTGTAGTGTTCAGCCATATCATCAATCTGCAACAAATAAATGCATGTGTACTATCAGTCACAAACAGGTCAATCAATGCGCTCACTAACTAAATGCATCATGACCTACACAAGGAACATTAGGATTAGGTTTTCCTTGTCTTTTCAATTATGTAATGAAATTGAATATCAAAAATTATGTGAGAGAATCTTTTTATGAACAATTTAATGGTGCAAACAGGTAAACACTAATATTTTTGTTGAACATAATTTAGCACAGTATACATTGTTTTTAGTGTATTTTTTATGTGTTTGAATAAAGTTCTCTTATGTTTTGTGTTTAGGTTTGGTTTGTTTGTGTGTAGATCCAAATAGAAAGATCTAGTCTGTGGTTTTATTTAATGCTTGCCGGTTCTTCAGATCTAACAACATTTCTTTTTTATGTATCAGGTTACCGTGCCAAAGAGTGATACAAGGGGTGAACATGTCCCTTTAAAGTTCAGCCTTGAACATTACACCAGTAATGACAACACAGGTAGGAACACACGTGGCAGGTGTAACACTTCAGGCTGCAATGGGTTTTTTTTTTCTCTGTTGACTTTTTTCCCCTGTTTTCCTGCTATCATAAGTCAGCTTCAATAGTTTGCACAATAAATTTGGAGTACTTTTACTTTTTAACTCTGAACACTTCAAGGAATTAAAAAATAATTTACACAGGTTTAAAGTTTAAATGTTCTTTTCTTTCCTCTTTAAGGCACTTTGGTTTTTAACCTTTAATCAGTACTCCATGTTTTCTATTTAACTCTTTGAGGATTTTATTTCTTATTCTTATTAATTGTTGTGTTGAGGGGTTAGAATATTTAATTCTGCTTTGGGTGGTTGAGCACAGTGACCAGTGAGGCAGTGTTCATATACCTCTCAGGTACTCTGCTCCCCTCTGTGTCTTTCTACCTCTTCTCTGCTTCGGTTTCATACCACTCAAGTGATACTTCCAAAACAAGGCCTTCATAGTTGCAGAGCACTGGCCTTGCTGACTGTCAGCTCTTTGTAATATTCAGGTCAGACTCCTTTAGGACTGGAGGATGATCGTGTGTGTCCTGGCTGCTCAAGAAGAGGCCAGTCTTTGTCTGGCTAAAGGTCTGCTTCCATAAACAAAGCTTTGATGGCTGCGTGTTATAAAATTAATATGCTCGCTAGAAGAGTCAATAAATTGGTGGATTTTTCAGCAGTCCCCAGGCAGAACTGTCATTAGGGTTTTAATGAATCCCTGTGTGATTAATATTTTGGTGCTGATTAAACTGTTTGACTCATTTTTATTGAAATGCTATGGTGTCTGCCTCTGATCACTATATTTGGCTTTTTTTTTTTCGTGTCTTTGCCATTTCCAATATTGCTGTTATTTAAATTTCAGGTGCAGCCACTGTGGGAAAGCTCTGTTTAATCCTTGCATAGTCCCACATGATTTTACACCCCTAGTTATTATGAGCTGGCTTCATGGGGATTAAGCAACAGTTTAGCAGTGTGTGCTGTGGTAGAAGAAAATCAATGTCTGCGGCCATGCAGGAGGTTCTTCCTCATGTCTTAACACACATCTTAACTGGATGAAAGTGGATTCATAAGATGTGTGATTGGGTAATCTGATCTGACCTTCAAAGCCAATCTAACAGAGTATGGCTAGATTGGGAGTAGCCTGCTTGGTTAGGGGTTGCTAAGTGATAGACCCTGACAGACAGTTGCGCTTTTGTGATGCAGAGGGAGGATGCCAGCCCAAGCTACTTTGCCTCCCTTCAAGTTTTTATCTCCTGCACCTGTTCCCACCTCCCTCTGTTTTTCCTTCTGTCATCTCAGTCATGGTCAGATAATGTAGCAGAATGCCCCAAAGCCACTGTTTAGTCTCTGCTATTCCCTTACTCCAAGCAGACGTTTGATATGGTGCTAGTTTTAACTAACTAACTAACTAACTAACTAACTAACTAACTAACTAACTAACTAACTAACTAACTAACTAACTAACTAA
>JBBBVU010000015.1:9791617-9807937 GCA_037177055.1 Atherinosoma microstoma | reverse complement strand
CTGGTTCTGCTGGATCTCAGCGCTGCGTTTGATACTGTAGATCACAGAATCCTGTTACAGAGGCTGGAAAACTGGGACTTTCTGGAGCGTTCCTTAACTGGTCCAGGCCCTATTTAGAAGGCCAGAGTTACTTTGTTACGATCGGCAGCTATGAATCTGAGCGAGTGGCCATGATTTGTGGAGTCCCCCAGGGGTCAGTCCTTGGACCTCTGGACTCTAGCAGGATTCTAGAAGTCTTTACACTGGCTTCCTGTCAGAGAATAACTCTTAGTTTTTATGCCAAATGGTAAAGGAAATTTTCAGACCCATAGTTTCCAGCAGGGGTTAAATGATTTTGGTGGTAACTATAAACATAAACTGAATTCAAATATCACACAACACAGGATAAAAATAAAGTATAACACAAACTGACTCAGCGCTTGGCTAAACGGTTCTGTTTATGATCTTTCTGTTATTGATAAGAAAAAGGAAACAATAATCTTAACATCAGGAAACTTTTCAATTCACCTCTTTGTTGTGGGCAGGAGATACTTTAAATATGTCAGGGAATTGCCCTTGCTGGCTTGTGGGAATCTCCCAGAATGGATCTCAACTTCGGGGACATTCCCAGGTTGCAGCTGCATTTAGCTATCCAGTAAAATTCTCTGTTGGAAGGCGGTACTTATATGTAGATTATGAAATATGCAGCATACAAATCATTGAAAATAACATTCAGAATTGCAATTTGACAGTGAAATATTTCCAAAATGTGCAGTGAATTCAAACAATGTTGTGAAAGCTGTGCTCCGATGGCTCTGGCTGAGGTGATACATATCTAGATAGCATGAGAAGCCAACACAGCCAGAGGCCTTTCAGCACTAAGTGGTTTTCAGCTCATGTTTGATGTTGCTACAGTAGGTTCATATTATGTGTTTCATGATTGCAATGAGGAATGAGGACGCTTTAGGCTACAAAATGTACACATATCTGCTTGCACTTCCAGCCCTGTTTATATCCACACATTTACTTTCCTACACTTATTGTTGAGATTGGAGTTTCTGCGATAACGGAGCCAAATATTTCACTGACAGTTTGAAAATGTATATCATCTAAAGAATAACGTTCCTTTCAGTCCGAAAGTTACTCTTGGATCTTTTGCAAAGCCTCAAAGGAAAAAAAGATTAACTTCAGCTGTGATATTCGTTTATATGCATTTAAACTTCATCTTTAAACATCTGGACAAGTGTTTTATATTTAGATTTGTGAGCTGGCTCTAAATAAGTGCCTGTTTTAGAAGTACTTTGTCCACATTTGAATTATAAAGCTGGTCTATCAGCTGCAATAAAAGCAAGAATGAAATCCCATATGGGGACAAAGGCAGACAAAATAACACAGTCTGTTTGGATTGTCAAGATCTTTACCCAATTATATCAGGCAGTCTGACAGAGTGAACTGAACTGAACTTTTGTTCATTTCTAATTCAGGAGAGAAGAGATATGGGCCTCACTAGATAAACATCCTTGACAGCCACCTGCGTGTGAAACCAGACCTTTTCTCCTCTTCTTCTTCTTCTGATCCTTTCCCTTAATCTCTGCTGACCTTTGAGTCAGTATCATGGCAGCAAGTCGACCAGTCAGACAGACAACACATGGCCTATGTTTCACTTTTTTTTTCAGCACTTCTATGGCAAAGAGAAAAAAGTGAATGTTTAGAGGGATTGGAATTTCAGGTGTTAGACATCAAAGTAAAGCCCTGTGTGACCACCATCTAAAGGATGTAGAAATCCGGTAATTGATGAATACATAAATCATGCTGTATTCAAGATGAGTTTAGTGTACTGTTTAGGGTGGACAACAAAAATCTTTACATAGGAGATGTGGAAATATTGGCATGTACAATGAACTGGCACTGGGCTTGTGCAGGTAGGAAGGAGAGTACAGAACTGCTTCTCTGCAATAGGCTATTTTGTTAGGGTTAGGAAATTACTTTCAGTGGGAATTAATATACAGAGGCTAACATTTGTTCTAGATACTTTGTTATAATAATAATGATACTACTACTACTACTACTATTTATACTACTACTACTACTACTAATAATAATAATAATAATAAATCTAAAATAAAATCTAAAATCTAAAAAAATACAAGCTAGATCAAAAGTTCACAGCAGCCACTCAGGAATGTAAAATAATATACTTTATTATGACTGGACATTTCTCAGGATCAATACAAAGCACTTCTCTGTTATGTTTAATGATGATTTCACTGTAACACTTTTTCTTCCAAAGGACAAAGAGGATGAGACAGAAATTATTCATACGATCTAAAAGATAACACACCAAAGACGAAGCAAATGTTGCTGAAGTTGACAGAAGATTGTACACTGGGTCTATGTAGGAAGCAACCACAAGAGGCCTTACACTTTATATTTCATTATTAGCATTTTAATATTTGTGTACAACACCAGCAAGAATCAAAAATTAAAAACCATGAAAAAATAAATAAATAAAATAACTGGACCTCAGCTTTCAGTAAACCTTTCGAGTCTGGATGTACTGTAAGTTTCTGAGGCAAATTGGACTTTTGCAGGAAGGAATTACCCTTAGATTTAAAGTTAAATCTTACATTTAAGATCATTTGAAAATCCGATCAGATCTTTTACAAAGTCTTCTGCAAATGAGGCCCTGGCTCTTTTTGTGTCGTCGGTGCCGACAGATGGTTTGTAGGAACCCTGCTGAAATCACTTTCACAAGATCCACTCAGCAGCTGCCACAGCTTCATCAAAAAGCAGCAGTGTGTGCACAAAGGAAACACAAGTGTACCAAGTAGACCAACTTTTAAAAATAGAGTTAATCTGTACAAACAAAACTATCAGATCAAATAATTGAATTTCATTTTTATACAGATTTGCTGATTTCCATCCAGTTGCTATTGCTTTTCAGAATGTAGAGGAATCCACTTCAATGACATTTGACCGAACACGAATTTACAAATACTTAAATTACAATCAGAAATATAAAACAATTACACTTTCTTTTGCACTTGTTTATTGTTAAAAGTGTAAGTGCTGATGGCGTTTATACCGGCATGAAGTCAGAATTCAAGTCCAAATTTTGTAATGATTATATGATGGATTGCATCAAGCAGCAGATTCACTGCAAGTTCTTTTTTCCAGATAGAAATACCCAAGTATAAGCTTTTGAAATTGGAAATGTTTTCCTCTATATATACTGTAATAATTAACTTAATAATCAACCAAATTAAGAGATCTGAAGTGTCACAAGATTTTTAACCATGAAAAACTGCTTCTGTGTTTCAGTCATCTTCTAATTTCAAAGATCCAATCACTGCCTCTAGGTCCTTTGGAAAAATATACAAAAAAAAAAAAAAAACCTTGTACAATGCAGACATCTGTTTATTGAAGGGACATAGGGTTGGAACATATGAGCATACAAAATATTCTTATTTCACACATAAATATGAAATACAGGCAGATGAGACAGAGCCTTGTTTTTCATTAAAGCTTTTGACCATGCAACGTTCAGTACCTTAAAAAAAAGAAGCAAAACAAAGAGCAAAAGTAATGAACACAGCTTAGTCCACCAAAGACACAAAACAATGTCAAATATATACACAAAATAACAAAAATAACAATATCATTTTTTTCTGCAAGAGCATAATCTTACCATATTTTACAGCTAAAGTTGTACCATTAGTCCAGCACATTACGATGTGTACAGGCAACTCGAGGGGAGATAAGCAACTATTGCTACAGGTCGACACTACGAGGTCATTGGAAGTATTTAAATATGCCACTGAAATATAAGCTGTAAAAATAATATACTCCGAATACATTATATAATTATATACATATACATAAAGGTTAAATACTGATCAATCTGAATCCCTGGATTGCTGAAAATTTCCTTTGTCGCTTTAGGCAGCTAGCAAAGTCCTACTAACTAGGTGAGGCCTCTACTTTGTTTCACTGCTGAAAAATGTGCTTCACATTGTCTGTTTCACTGTATAATGAAGGAGAGGAGAAGCAGGAAGGTGACTTTTTATTTTCTCGAAAAACTTTAGCTCATGTTTTCTTGCCGTAGATAAGAAGACTAATTCCATGTCCACATTAGCTTATCCAAGTGAAGCATGTGCAAGAGAAAGTGTAGGTTTTCACTTCTCTGTTGAGGGATTTTTCTTTTAACTTTGGACAGAGCCAGACTAGCTATTCCAGCCAAGATTTAAGCTAATTGCTGCCTGACTCCAGGTTATATCTATTAATAGACAAGAATTGCATCAATATTCTCATCGAACTACGGACAAGAAGGTGAATACGGGAAATGACCCAAATAACAAAGCCACATAAAAACATGCTACTTCTCTAACTGCCCGGGTGTGAATGCCATAACTGGATGTATAAACAATAAAAAACTCTTGCACAATGTAATTACACATTCTTTCATTCAGAGGTTTGAGATGTGGCTGTTCGTCACTTAATTCAGACCACAACCAGAATCATTTTTTATAGCATGAACTAATATAATCTAAAACCACTACCTGCCTTATAAGTGCATTGTTGTTGTACAATATTTAGTGTATTATACCTCAATAGAAAAAGCTTTCTGCTGCCTTGAAAAGGAAATCCATCCTAAAACAAAGTGTACACATCTTTCTCCAACAATCTTGGTTGATTTAGTCAACACTTTCTTTACATGCTTAAACACATAAAAAAAAAAAAAGAAGAAGATAGCAGCTTTATTGTTCAGAGTAGAAAAGTTAAATGACAATTTGGTTCAGCATTATAATGGGACAAATGTGACTGAAGACCATTGGTCCCAGTCTGGCTGCTGAAAACAAACTGTGTCTGTACCTCTCCTAAGTTCAAGTACCTACCTGTAGCCTGAAAGTGGTTAAACATGCCAATTTCCAGCCCAGACTGGCCCTATCTGTCAGCCATTACTGGGCCAGAGCTAATTCATTTTTTTTGCGCCACTTATAGGAGGTGCAAGTACTCAATTCAAACACTTATTTTAGTTTAATTACTAACTAATTTAGCTGGTAATCATTTCTTTATTTGAATTTATATTTTATGATATCTTTTTTCTTCTATTGTCCTTGTCTTGTCACAAAAACCTACCAGCATTAGTTTCACCAGTTTGTAGTCCCATATCACATAGAGTGGATTATTACCTGATAACAAGGAAATAATTCCAATTTTTAGTGAAATCGAATCTTAATAACATTATAAATGCTATCTTCCTGGTAGTACCAAGCTCATGGGAGGTGATGCGTTTTATTTCAGGGTAGATTTTCCTTTTGAAGTTCCACCTTCACACAATTAAGGCACCTTTTAAACCCCTGAGGGGTCAATGGGTTCTTCTAATAAGAAGAGAAGCAACGATAACAACACAGAACACAGAACTGGACCAAAATAAACCAACAACGTAAAGTAAGACTGTCAACAAAATATAAGGAAAAAACAACATTAGGGAATGTCACTTGGTAAAGTCAAAATGCCAGAAGTGCCCTGTTTCATTTCTTGTCATCTCATCTTGTTGTTGTTTTTTTGTTTTTTTTACAGCAGCACCATGTGCCACACTGCCATAGTGACGTCACAAAATCTCCATGGAAACACTGTGGCTATATTCAGAAGCACCTTAATCGGTAAAGAAGGAGTGCCCGAAACCTCATCTGGCTTCATGCCTGTGTATGTGTGTGTGTGTGAGTCTCAGTGTAGGCGTCAGTATCCAACATTGAGCTTGTTCTTATTGAGCTCTCTCTCCAGGTTTCCTATCAGTGTGTCGATGCTCTCCTGCAGGTCTCTCAGGTTCACCCTGTTGCTTAGCACGGGGCTGATGTCTTGGATCTTCATGTAAGCCTGGTAGGTGTGCTCTTTAGGCAGCCGAGGTGGAAAGATGTGCTGACACATCCTCTCCTCCGCTGCCTCCTCTTCTAAAGGCTTCCTGTTGCTTAAACTGTCACTATCTCCTTCTGTCTCCTCCTCCTCTTCCCCCTCCTCCTCCTTGTCTTCCCTCATCACCTCGTCTTTCTGAGTTTGCTCAGCAGGATCAGACACAGGACTTATCATCTTCTCCTCTTGGTCATCCTCAGCTGTGTCTTCCTGCTTGCTCTGTTCCTCCTCCACTGCCTCTGTATCCTCAGAAGGAACGTCGTCATAGTCCACCTCCTCTTTGCTGGGGGGTAGCAGCATTTCAGAGGGGAAGTAGCTCTCACCACAGCCGCTCCAGTCACCAGCGTAGCGATTGCTGGGGCTGTCCAGACGTCCCGGCTTGGGCCGCAGAACGCCCGCCATCTCTGCTTCTGTGAGGTTCAGGACTTGGGGGCGCTCTTTTCTCCTTCGCAGAGGAGGTGACAGCAGGTCAGATGAGACCGGAGCCAAAGATGCTGCAGGGGGCTGAGAGGAGGACTGGTCATGTGGGTCCACGACTGTAGGAATACAAACAAAAGGAAGACTAAGTTAATAAAATACAAAAGGATCATTTGAGCTACAACCTAAAAACTCATTTTTTTCTAATTTAACTTTAGTGACATTTGTTGTAAGATCCATCAAGTTTCCGTCAAGTTCAGAGCATGAAGGATATTAATATGGCAGCTACAGGATTTATGTTAACAGTTTGTAGTAATTCAATTAAACAATCTACTTAGAAATATTTAGTCTAATAAATTCTGACATGAAATATGATATATGTAAGCCCTATAAATAACTCTTCATAAAGCACAATTACTGATTTGATGCAAAACAAACCCAGAGCGTGCAGAAGCCCAATAATATGTAAATATTTGTGGTATTACTTGCCTTTAATGTAGTGTAACAAATGTGAACCTAGTACAACTTGTGTTTCTTACAGCTTTTCGAAAAAAAAGAGAAAAAAAACCTTCTCTTTCCAGAAAAACAGAACAGTCTGTTCATTGTTTTCATCAGGATTATTTCCTCAGTGGAAAGTAGTTCCAGTTAAAACTATTCAGAGGTTTATGAATTATCATGAACAACTGGAACCCTGTTTATGGAAAGATGGAAAAATTGCTATGAGTGTCATAAACCAAACTGTACATGTCGTGAAATCTGAAGAAAAAGAAATGAGCTGGATTCCACAAAGTGAGGGTATATGTTTTTGTTTTTCAATGAAGAAACAAATATTTAAACATGCCATAAATAGAAAAAGCTTTGTAAATGGATTAAAGCGAATAAACATGCCAATGCAGACGCATGCGCAAGTCACACACCACCACACACTGTGATTTTGTTGCCATCCTTCTGTTTGTTATCAACTGTCGACTAAACCAAACTTAAAAATTAACCAAACTTAAAACCTGTTTGGATGTTATGACAGAATCATCTGACTGCACCATTAAAAAGAACACCGAGCACTCCAACACAGCCAGCACAGTCCGGTTACCTGTCTGCCTCTTTCTCTGTGTATCTACAACTTTGCTGGCACCGCTACCTCTCCCTAACTGGATTGGAAAGGAACAAAAACAAAATTAGGGCTGTAAGTCATGCTCAGAATTACAAGATAAAATAACACAATATTCCAATTTCTCAGATGAATATATAAAAGACGACCTTTAGATGCCTTGTTTGTCTGTCGTTTTTTATGGCTTCAGAGCAGAGCCATTGGAGAATTATGAACCATGTAGGGTTTTGTTCAGTCATCATATTAACTGTTGCTTAAGCAGTATTTATGTGCAGTGGTTGCACACCTGACAACGCTCCTGAGGCTACAGACTGGAACAATTATCACTTGAAACAAACACAAATTATCTTCCTTTGAGAGACACTGTTATTTAAGTTCAGACATGATTCATTGATGGCATGAATAAAATTTAGCCAACAGTAGTTTCCCCATTTTCATTTGAAATACAGTTTGCACTGTTTGTGTCTCTTTTGTCACATTTTTTCTGCTGAAAATGTGCCAAATGTTTTTTTTGGGGGCTTTTTTCTTGGGAGGGAGAGGTGGGGAGTAATGACATGTATCAAAGGGCCAAAGCCTAGGAATTAAGAAAGGGCCGACTTGTTTGAGGAACCTCTGCCTCTGTGCATAGGGTGCCCACTCAACCAGCCTTGCCAAACGTTTTCAGTAAATGACACCTTTGAACCTCAGACAGGCGAGGTACAGTCAGTACTCCGTCTCTCATGTCAGAACCATGCTGTTGTAATACAAGCAGAATGTGGTTGGGCATTGCCTTGCTGAAATCAAGGCCCTCATGAAAACTATTGTGTAGATGGCAGCATATCCTGCACTAAAACCTGTACAGATTTTTCAGTGTTAACGGTACCAATACATGTATGCAACTTATCCATGCCATGTGCATCAAACAGCATCATACAATCACAGATGCTGGTTTTCAGCTTGAGTGGCCCCTCTTCTCTTCAGCCTGGAGTACATTCAGCCTGCAATTTTATTCAGAGAAATGCCTTTCTGTCCTTCCAAACGGTGAACTTCTCCACATCTTTCCTCCTGAGAGACTTGGCCTCTCTCTAATAGTCTTCCACACCCAATTACATAACTGACCTGTTACCAATTAAACTAATAAGTTGTAAAACTTCCTTCAACTGTCTCATTTTTAATTAATAATACAACTTTTCCAGGCTTTTGTCCCAGTTTTTTAAATCTTGTTGGCATCAAACTCAAAACATGCAGATCATTTTAGAACATTAATCATAATTTTCTCAGTTTCATAAAAGTTACTTACTAAATACTAAATGTGCAATTGAAGATTTGAAAGGCTTAATATATTTAGATTGAAAAACTGAAACATTTAACCTGCAACTAGCTTCAGAAGAAAATTATACACCCGTGTGAGTTTAAAATTTTCTTAATTGATACTTGCAAAGATAGAAAAAAATTTCCCAAATGAATCTGTTGTCCAGATGCTGCCATCACGACTGTGCTAGTTATGGCACATTGGAACAAAAAAGAAAACTGAAAATAAATGACACTCCACAACACGAACACTTGCAATCTTGTTCCCTTTCATTTTGCCTGACTGGCCATCTGCTCACGCACAGTTGTCAGACTTCTAAATATTCAATCTGCACACAGCAGTCCTTCAGCCTCCTCAATGTTGGTGCGCTTTCACTCTTCCTGTAAAGAACCTCAGTGTTTTTCCGCCAACAGTCATCGGATGTCCTTGCACTTGCCCAAAGACATGCGCAGCTGAGGCCTGAGCAACAATGCCTCAGAAGGTCTGGTATGTGTGTGTGAGAGGCGTGAAGTGTTAGCTGAAAATATCCCATAATAATTGTGAAATGTTAGGGTGAAGCTCCAGGGGCTGAGGGGTAAGGTTAAGCTTGGAATGCCTTTAATTATAGTCCAGGCGTTCTACACTCTTTGCTGGGGAAGAGGATAGAACGGAGGTGCTACTGTGGATGTAAACAAAGGCTCGAACCTGGAACGAAAGCCTTGTTGGTGCCATTATCAACAGTAGCCAAGTGAGATCAGCTTCAGGCAGGAGAATAGAAATCCTCCTCCAGAATTCCTTCAGACTACAACTTGCTCCCTGCTTCCCATTTGACTGTCAACATGTACTTGCCTTAAATCACTTTCTTACATCTTTACAATTCCAGTTGGCAGTTAGTTACCTGTAATCATGCAGATCACAGATGCTCCCTTCATGCATTTGTTTAAATATTTGTGTGTGTGTCCCTTTTCCGGTTAATGTACTGATGGATGTTACGCAGCTTTTGTTGGTTTACACATTTGAATTTAAAAAGGATCTGATTGGATTTGCAGGTTATAGCAAAGAGTTCTGCAGATTTGAATCTTTCAATGATAAAACCTCTGTGGTGGGATGCTACAAGAAAAGATGGAAAAGAGTTCAAAATGCAGCATGCACGTCCATTTTGAAAAATGACACATGCCGGATAGACTTTCACTGCACTCAGATAAAATAATGAGTTACAGAGAGCAGAAAGAAAGTTTAGTTTTGAGTGTGTGAATTTGGGAATCTGGTTGTTTTTTTAATTGCTTGTGTTTTGATTCTTTACAAAACATCTGAAACTGTATTGCAGTAGCAACCACTGAATGTTCCACACATTCACTAAAAATGTAGGAAACACAGACTCATAAAGTTCCACCTGCAACATAAAAACAGATCAAATCGTTTGCTGTAACCGATGCAAATTGTTTTACAACTGCCTGCAGCTCTTGTCATCACTCTAGACTGGTTTCTGATTAATCTCTGGCTTCCTTCATATCTCACACTGAGCAGACAGCTGCAGCTGGCAGAAACAGCTGTGCATGCAGACAGAAGACCTGCACAGAGGCAAGCTGTTACCGTGGATGTGTCCTTGATAACTGATTGATCATAAGACAGAGGAGCCACGCCTCATAAGTTTGGTTTACATTGGGGTTTACTGGCTTTGCTCCGACTGGCTCAGCTCACCATGATGAAGCACTTGTGGAGAATTTCAACTTTGAGGAGGCAACAGATGGTAGCCGTTGGTTATCGGCTACACTTGTGCCAGCCTGAAACCTCAAGGATCAAAGCCGCCCAGTCCCTCAACAGTACTTTATATAGCAGAACCGCAGAACTGACACTGATTTGGAAGACTGGTATATAAGAGATGCATGACTTGGACTTTGAATACGATGTTCTTTCAAGCTGTAAAACCTGCTAGAGCTTATATTAAAAAAAGAATTTAAAAAAAAAACAATTACCTGGCCAGAGTTGCAGCAGGTAATGCAGGACTTCAATGTGTTTTTTGAAGTGTAACGCGCTTGCCAGCTCCTCAGAGTCGATGAAGACGCGGTTGGTGTGGCAGGACGCCTCCTGACGCTGGCTGAGAAGTACCGGGCCGAAACACACCGCCAGATTCTGACATGTCATCTTGTTCACTTCTTGGTAGGATGCCACCAGCTTCAAGTGATCAAGAAGCTTCCGCAATGTCATCTGATGCCGTCACACACACACACACACACACACACACACACAAGCACAAACAAATAAGACATGTTATTAATTATGATTAGTAGTTGCAGTCGTCCCACTGGAAGCAACAGGGTAACACAGCAAAATGCTGCAGCAGTAAAAAGCCACATGTTGTATGAGGCATTTGAAAGATATTAAAGAAATGCTTTGTTAATAACATTCTGCAATGACCACTGTTGCAACTACCATCACTATTGTGATAGGAATTTCACTCAGTATCAGCTACTGCTAATCTAACAATATGCCAGCAAGAATGACACATGCACAAGCTTTGCGGACTACGTGAGCCCACTATTATCACCCTGAGTAAAAACCTACGTAATGCTCCTTTAATACTAGCAATCTTTAGCCTTATCGTCATTACCGTCTCTGCCACAATTAGCACTTGCACTGCTGCATTTGCTCCATGCAGACTGTAAGAGTCAGCAGAGGATGTGCAGTTTATCTGCTCACCTTCTCCACCTCTGGCAAGTTTTCCAGCAGGCTGACGGTGTGCTCCGAGTCAGCCTGGTCGTTTTCACACCCTCCTGCTCCCATCTTCAGTGGCCTTATGGCCATAGACTCCAGCACCGCCTCGTATAGATGCTTGTTGATCAGAGGGTAGGGAAGCTCACGAAGGTAGTCCTTCAGTACTCCTGAAGCGAGGGAGAGAAAGATGGAGAGCCTTTTAAAATTACAGCTGAGTAGCAGCTCGATCAGGATGGCAAAGTGAGATTGGAGATACTTGACTAGAGAAATATGTACTGTGATACCTGACGAATCACTGACAAGACATCTTTATATGGAAAAAAAGCTTTTCTTTCCCTTTTGCCAAAACGATTGAAAGTGGCAAACTTTCGTTGCTACAAATTGAGGTCTTATTGTTTCCTAGGGTGATCCTGTGGTGTCTGCCAAGATTTCTGATTGAGTATGCGATTGTTTGGGGGTCTGGTGTCTGTGGTGTCTGTGGTGTCTGTGGCGGCGCGTTCGCACCTGTGACTTCGGGCTCCAGAAGTTCAGACAAAAGCTATGGAAAAACATGAAACCCACACTGTCTGTCTCCACTAAGCCCCTGAAATATCGCTGGCATGTCTTTTCATCAAAGTCAAAAGAGGGGAATTTAAAAAAAAAAGAAAAAGGTTTTTGGCAGTGTGACAGCTCTTTGTGGTGAGTGTCTGCTCCCTTTAAGCTCTGCATGAAGCTGGATCAGTTTCCAGGGAAGGCTGGAGGCTGTGTAATTAGTGATATTGGTTGTGCTCCAAAGTGACACACACCTAATGTTTGCAAAGTGTAACAAGAGATGACCCCAATTCCAAAAACGTTGAGATGATGTAAAACTGAACTCAAAACAAATGCAACTGTTCAAAAATCACAAGCTGAATTAAATGAAAGTTTCAATAGATTGAAGCTGTTTACAGGGTTTCATTTCGTACATTGTAACAAGATTTCTGAGCTTTTTTTAAAAAGTTAAATCAATAACAAGAAAAACTTGAGCCTCGGGTAGATTGTGTTACTGTTGATCAGTATGCAAACATGGCCGCTTTGCCTGCATTTTACCCAATAATGTATGATTTATGGTTAACTCGGCAAACACTTTCTGCAAACAGTTCACATTCAGTGAAGGGCTAGTGGAATATTTAACTTACAAGAAATAGGTATAATCTAACTATTGTTTCTTGCACTGTGTACACTATATGATAACAAAGATGACCTTAAGTTTTACAGTACAACCTGACATTTGACAATAGTTTCTTGAACTCTGTATGAAATTAAAATATAATACTTTGAAGCATCTTGCAGCATTATGCCCCTGAAACGTAAACACAATCTGGTCATGTGCTAGTTAATTAGTAATTGGCCTGTTTTCCATTAACTAATGAGGTTAATTAGAAACAGATTACTAACATAATTGGATTTAAAAAACAACAACAACAAAAACTATCTCAACAAGTCTTTCATTGGTTGGGGGGCTTATCACTATCTGAAAACCTAGATGGGCAAAAATCCACAATTCAACATTCTTAATATATTTTAATACAAATATCAAAGAATCTGAGAATAACACTCTCTGTGATTCAAAGAATCAGGAAGAAAATCCTGTGAATAGGCCCATAAACACTCAGCCATGCAAATAAGGAAAAGAGATAAATATGATTCAGAAACAATGCTGCCCTCTCTGGGCCTGAACTTATTTATGATGGACAGATTCAGAGTGGACAAGTGTCCTCAGGTCTGATTAATTAAGATTTTTAATGACTTTTTTTAAATCATGGAGGGGGCTAAACAAGATAGGGATCATTTAGCCTGTTAACACATATTTAAAAAGCCTCTATATATGATATCTGGGGATATATAGGTAGCATGACCTGGGGAACCTGTGCATCTGTGAAGGCATCATTAATGCTGAACGATGTATATATGTTTTAGAGGGATGTGCTGCCGTCGGGACAGCATCTCTTTTAGGGAAGACTTTGCTTATTTCAGAAAGTTAATGAAGAGCCACATTTGTCTTGTATTACAACATCACAGGACTGAAGCCAAGGTCCTGATCTGCATGCACAATAGGCCGGTTACACCTTAGTAATATGTACTGCATTACAAAGGTAAATTCAAAGAGGATTAATAGAAATGTTAGGTAGATATAATATTATATCACAGGAGCCACCAATTTTCAAACACGTTGCTGCCATCTTGTTTAATGCAAGAATATATTTATTCTCAAAAGACAAAAGGAAAAAAAAATACAGTTTTTATTTAAATGATTTGCAAATCAATGCGTGCTGTTGAGATTTACATGAAACAAAGTCTCAACTTCATTAAAAATAATTTTCATCAAAACAGAGGAGGACATGTTACCCGGTCAGCCACTATCTGTTCGGAGAAATTCCCAAAGCAGTGACATAACCATGCCCTCTCATTGACCTATGGCGTTGTTCTTCTTTGCGTCTTGCTTTCTATTTACAGCAATCTACATTACGATTCGCTCTTTAATCCATTTACATCTCCTTGGGCGAACATCAACATGCTAACTTTTTAATCCCAGTAAGTCCCTGCTCTGCTTCTTAAAGCAGTCTGAGGCTTGATGCTTTTCAGTCTTTTTCTACATTGTGGGTCCATCATCTGTCAGTATCTTAAGAATAAATGTTTTGATGTTGGCAAATAACACAAGTTTTAGGTGATGACACATTCATTTCCTGTCTTCCTTTTTTAACAGCTACGCAGGAATAAAGCTTTTTGTGTGCTATATTAGTGAATGAAAGAAGGATCTTAATTCATTTCAGTGTTAAACTTTAATGTCTTAGATCAGCATCTGCACAGCGGCATTCAGCACAAGCAAAAATTTGACCCTCAAACGAGGATGGATTTACTGTTACATCATAAGCGTTACAACTTAAGATAAAATCTATCACTTATAGTGAAAAAAGTGGGGAAAAAATAGTGAAAATAGTGGATTTTTTTTCTTTTTCTAATCCTGCTCTTTTCATGTGTTGGAAGGTTTTCCCTGCGGGCTCTAATTTCTTTTTACTTGGATTGTGTTTTTATTCTGCTCCGCATTGATTTTATAGAAAAAAACCATCACTAGCTTAAACCACAAATGCTAAATATGTAGAATTTGAATCTACCATTATGATGAATAAAAAGATAAAGTATGTGAGCTATGATGATGTGCATTCCCATGGCAGTCAGGAGATAAACAACTCATACCCAAACAAACGCAAATCTTATCAACCCTTCCGTTACAGGTAGACAACACAATAACAGCTTCATGAATGCAGTAGCAGGTTTTAGCAAAGCTTGAGTCAAACCAGCTCTTAAAACTAGCTATTGTTTCCTTTCTGTTTATATCTCTGATTCCTATCGAGAACTAGCTCTGTTATCGTCCTTCTTTGTCAGGCTGGGTATGAGTGAGCAGCTTTTGATAGCAGAATATAAACACAAGATACATTCGCTTCCCGTTGTCTCTGAAGATGTACTGATTTCCAAACTAGATTACACAGAAATGTTGTGACAACATCCCCAGGCTTCCAGCTTTTAGCATCGATGGAGAATTTACTCGGACAATAACAACCATTTCCTTGTTGGAAAATGTTGGAGATTGTTGTCAAGAAGCAAAAATGGCCCAAATGTTTATATCCTGAGCTGCAAATTGTAGTTGTTTTTTCTTTCTGTTTGTTGGTTTTCTTTTTTTAAGGGGCACCACAAGATTTATTTTTCCTACCCTTAAAACAGAAACTCATGCATGGAAGACCCTCTGACCCTCCCCGCTGGAAGGTACACTCAACAACAGCAGGGCTGTTTCACGTTAGCTCTGCTTAACAACCTTAAACAACCTCCTTTTTCCCTCGCATGCAGCATATGAAAGCATCACGCGCATGTTTGGGCTCGTTTTGTTTAAATGAAATAAAGAAAAAAAATCAATAAAACAAAAACGAGCCAAGTTTGTGTATCTGCATGTACTAAAGTGAGAATATCCCCGTTCAGGTAAATCATTAGCCTGCCATGAGTCAATGTTGTGTTTACTCTTGTGTCTTAGCCCCTGTTGGTGATGGATCCACATACACAGACACACACAAAAGTTCACTGAGACACACATGTGCACACTAACACACAAGGTCAGCGGCTCAGCGGTGAACAGGTGTGCCTCCCCTGCAGGTGCTTCAACCTTCTTCACAGCCAAGATGAAAACAAACACCCACCGGTGTCTTTTCTCTCACGTTTAAACTGTTGGGGTTTGGCACATATCAGTGCTAGAAATCCACTCTGCCTACACATTTATCTCATAATGGAACAGTGGAATAGATCCAGAGATCCCACACATCAGAAAGACACCAACAATACAGCCGTATAAATCCTCTGAAATGCTACTTCAAAACATGTATTTAAAGCGACAGATGATCGCAGCTGAAGTATTTTTTTCAACTCAGTTTAAGCTATTTTAATGTTCCAAATGTGCCACCAAACACTACAAGACACACAATGCACTGGGGCACGGCTCCACCTTTGACCTCTTGTTCAAACAAAGCAGAGGGTCACTCCTCTTGTCAGTGCTGCAGTCAGTGCCCCGCCTGGAGAACAAACAGGGGTTTGTTCTCCGTCCTGCCCCCTCCCTGCTGTCCTGCACGCCCCCACAGCACCAGGGGGGCCAGAGGAGATGTGTGTGTGTGTTGCTGCCTTGTCCAGTGGCACAGTAAAGCCTTCCACAGTGGTTACTTCAACATTTCCACAGCCTAAAATGAGCAAACCCCAGGACTAAATATGGAAACAGTAGTGCTCTCATGCTTCAAGTGGATTAATAACAGATATATCAGCAACCAGTTTCACTTCCAGACCTGCAGGTTAAGAAATATAGTGACACCCACAGAGGCCTGTTGCTCTTTGTGAAGTGGCTGCCTGCTTCACTGGCCGG
>JBBBVU010000015.1:9763601-9791517 GCA_037177055.1 Atherinosoma microstoma | reverse complement strand
CATTTCCACAGCCTAAAATGAGCAAACCCCAGGACTAAATATGGAAACAGTAGTGCTCTCATGCTTCAAGTGGATTATTAACAGATATATCAGCAACCAGTTTCTGCAGGTTAAGAAATATAGTGACACCCACAGAGGCCTGTTGCTCTTTGTGAAGTGGCTGCCTGCTTCACTGGCCGGCCCAGGGTTCAGCTAATCCCCCATGCGTGAGCCAAATACCATCTGTGTTTGTTCGGCAACAAAGGGGGCACTTGTTAATGACTTTCCATGTCTTCACTGGAGTACTGCAGAGAGTGGGGGGCAAAGTAGGGAAGTAGGCTGTGGAAAAGATGAGTCAGGCAAACACAGATCAATAACTGTGCAGAGCTCTCAACTAGGAGGGTTTTCACCATCGGAAGACAAATATCTGAGCTGCTTTTCCTTCACTGGTTCACTTTTTCCAGTCAAAGGTTTGGACACATTTCCCCATGGAGTTAATGGGGAAGCGTGTCCAAACCTTTGACTGGAACTGTAGGTCAGGCAGGGTGAAGTGAGGGTTCAACTTTACGTTAATGACACTGAATAGTTCAACTTTTCATCTGAATTGATTTTTGTAATGACGTATGGATTTTTCCAGAGTCACAAACAAAGCTAGCAAACAGCACTGTGGGACTGTTCTGTCCAACCGTCTTTATTATGTAAAATCAGTGAGAGAGACTGTCCTTGCTATTTTTTATTTCAATCTAAGTGCAGCTTTTGATCTGGCTGACCACCGTATTCGTTTACATCTCGGGGGGTTGGCATTCAGAGAACTGCCCTCCAGTGGTTTACCTCCTATATAACAAACAGATCTTTCTCCTCGACAGCCCCAGTCACTTCTGGAGATTATCAAGGATGCCTTTTGAGGCCAATTTGATCAAAGTTTTAT
This sequence comes from Atherinosoma microstoma, assembly GCA_037177055.1. Taxonomy (NCBI): domain Eukaryota; kingdom Metazoa; phylum Chordata; class Actinopteri; order Atheriniformes; family Atherinidae; genus Atherinosoma; species Atherinosoma microstoma. The sequence goes on along the minus strand of JBBBVU010000015.1, from coordinate 9,790,610 downwards.
ACTCTGCAAGCACAAGATCACATTACAAAGCAATACCTGAGACACAGTTTGAACTGCTCGGACCGAATACTGAGTCCACACCTGTCACATTCACATCACTGCCTCCAGAAGGTGAAATACTTGATGGCTATAAACTGTCTTCCCCTTCAACACCTCAAAAGGATCAGCAAGCCACTTAAGGTTCATTTCTTTTAATCTTCAAACCCAATCCAGCAATCTGAGTGTCAGCTTTGATTCTGATCTGAAATTTTCAAAAACAGATAAACTTGATTGACAAAGATCCCAAAGATCCGATTCAGTTAAACATTTTTCCCCAGAAAGTGTTTGTTAAATTAATGTTCACATAATAAATCATTTCCAAAGCTGGCGGCTGTGCCAAATCTCTCACATATTCTCTCTTTTTAAGTCTTTTTGGCATGTAAACATTCTTCATTTGATGATTTTAAAAAATATACCACGCTGTTAGCTTCTGAAAGGCACCTCACTTCTAACTTAAGGAGTGTTACTGCTGCGCCTACAGGCAACGACTGTCAACAAGAGTCTGTGTTCCATGAAATAACGACAATGAAGACAAAAACATTATGAAAAGGACACAGCTTTCTAATGATTACCTTTAAATACCCATCAAGGAAAGCCCTGCGTTGAGAAACAACCCCTGTGTGCACCATGAACACTTTCATGCATAAGAAGTGTAAACTGTACTTTGGAGATTTTTGAGTTTTTGAGGTTAAAATGTGGAAAAATTTCAGCGCCAAACTATATCTATACTTCAAGTGTAGTGGAGATAGTTACTTATCGTGACAGGAATGAGTCTGGTGAGGAAAAATCTGACAAAGAGATTTCTGTTACAGTATGAATAAAGACATGGATATATAGCAGTTCGTCATCTTATGAATCATGAAAATCACTTTTCTTTCACTTGTACAGGAGAGGGAGCAGTGATGTGGTGCTGATGTTAACAACAATGTGTCACCACGTGCCGACATGAAGTGTAAAGAACGTTATACCGCCGATGCAGACAGCAGCTGCTGATTATAATCTGATGAAAATGCCGTTTGTTTTTATTTTCCACCCGTGTTGATAACACCTTTGTGGAGAACTGTGATATGAAACAAAGGACTGTGATTTAAAACAATGTAGGTCCGCGTACCAAGCATGTTTTGCAAGCTTTGGATTGAACTTTGACCCCTTGGATAATCCCTTTCACTGCCTCCACTTTTAAATTAGCCGTGTGACACACAGCTCTCAGCTCATCCGTTTGCCGTTCGCTTATTAGCCTCCAGCCTGGCTCCACACGTCGGAGACTCAAATCTTTTAAGTTTCAGTTTAAATTGGGACAGAATGTAGTTTTTTTTTCTTCCCTTTATGTCAGCTGTGGATGTCAAACACGGTTGTCCACAATAAGCACTAGCTTCGACTAACATCCGTTGTATTAGATTATCTCTTTAGCCTGTGTTTTACGGTTTTTTACCGTATTCTGTCTCTTTCTGCAAACTAAACCACTGATCCACTTCAAAAGAATTATAATATTAATCAACACCATTTATTGACTAAATCTCTAAAATATACGTTTTAAGACTAAATCCCTGATTCAGAGGCATCAAACATCTGACTCTCCCAGTCTGTCCTCTTCGACTCATTCAGGCCTATCTGCAACAGCAACTCGCTTGGCAGAGCAAATTTCGGCAGCGAGCAAAATCAACAATCCTCGCTGGTCCTGGCCCGGGCCCTTTTTTTCTAACCCGCTCAACTGTTAACTGTGTTCTTTGCCCTGCTATGCAAATGCATGTGGATCAAAGCAGGCATGATAGGACGACGCCTATACGGGGCCTCTTTCCAAAACCAACAGCAGCTCCTACAATGTCCAGAGGTTTCCATGGTTTTCCTCCTTTTGTGGGAGGAAAAATAAAAATCATGACCCAAGTCATTTTTTTACAACTTTGCCAGCCCCCTCATCTGTCACACTCTTAGAAACATTACTCAAGTCAGTGACGTAGCTGTTGGTCTTTTGTTGGGCAGTGTGAGATATGATTCTTTTCTTTCCTCCATTCAATGCAACAGAGCAGAAACACGCAGGAACCTGAGTGACATTTCCAATCAGCTGCTTTGACTGCTTTTTTTAATATTCACACAACTTCACGATGAACTGTTTGACAACGGAAATCCTCTGACCCGAGTACGCCTGGGAGGGGACACTACACGGCATGTCTCAACCACAAACCTAAGGGAGAAAGAATGACCTGAATGTACAGCATAGTTTAATTTCTCTCTGCAAGTGTGTGTGTGTGGGCCTTCCCCTCAGGCACTGATCTATATGTTGACTGCTGGAATGCTTTCATTACAAACAGCACACATATACACACTCCCAGGCCTGCGCACGATGACCTATCTGCAGCGGTCACACCAGTTCATTCACATCATTGGATCAATACTAAACCCAGACTGAAGTCAGTCTCTATTCCACACCTTTTTTCTTCATTCTGCTCCACTGATTTTATCTTTTTTTTTACCCAATGTTTGTCATCAAAGTGCAAACTTGTATTTTCCTTTGTTTCTAGCTTTGTCGATAAAGTGGGCGTTACTGGTTTCATAGTAAATTACAGTTTCAAACTCATACAAAACATTTAAAGAATGCTTAAACTGTAATGTGGCCTTATGGTAGCAGGTCAAGTAAATCAAGAGAGTAAAACACAAATAAATCAACCGAAATCTGCAACATTTCAATATGTGATCAATAGGTCAGGTTCATTTTCAAGCAAAAATGCCAAGAAGACACTTGACTTTCAGCCCTCAAATGCGACATTTTGCTCATTTTTATTGCCCCCTTTGGAAAGGTGAACCTCAAGGAAGTGGAATAACTGAGTAATTAATAATCTACTGGAGAGTCACAGCAGAGATTATCCAAAACAACCTTTTCATTATGTTTCTTTCTTTCTGAAGTCCCCTCTACATGCATGTTGAAGAGGCAGGACCTACTAATGGAACTGAGAACATGTGGGAAAAAATGTGCCTTGTTGCCATCTGGGTTTAAGATCTCGTTTTGTGTTTTGTGAAGAATTTCACACTGATCTTTGAGAGAATGAATTTGCCTGCACTAAAAAGCACTCCATAAGGTCTTGGATCCTAAATTTGTAGTATTTTTTTTATTCTTTCTTCTTAAATGGACAGCTTGATCTTACCCTTTTACTTATCTATGGTTGTATTGTGGTTGTGTTTATTGATTGGATCTCGTGATTGTCTTGACTGTATGTTTTATAGTACTGCACTGCAAACCAAATTTCCCCTTGAGGGACAATAAAAGGAACTGAACTTTTATAACTACAACTGAAATGGATGCAGTATTTTTTGTGCTTCATTTCCGTGGCAACAAATAAATCTTGGTGATACAGATATGGTTACGAACGGTATTCCAAAATTCTGTGAGGAATTTCTTATCCACTGCATGAATTTATGCATGTTTCAGGTATAAGTTCAAAACATAGTCAGGGGATTAAGTGGTTAATGTTTCACACATTCTGTTCAACATGCTAATGGGGTCAGGAAAGAAAGCAATTTCTGAGACAAATAGAGACCAAAGGGGCACTAAGACTCTGGAAAAGCCATCTATTTAAATAAGCACCGACTAATGAAACTGAGCATGTGAGGGAGGAAATGTGACTTGTTACCATCTTATGTTTTTTGTGTTACATGTGATCGTGTTACCTGTGATGACGTTGATGTCAGGATAGGTGTTTTCACAGAGCACCGCGGCATGGCTGTCTCTCTCAAACGCCTCTCGCAACTCCTTCTTTACTGCTGCAGAACCACACAAACGGTAGAGACCCACCACCTGGAATCACACAAAGAGAGGTGACTTATTAGAATAAATTAATTACTGGTGTTATTATTTTGTACTTTTAAAAATCTAATACCAACTCGACAATAATTTAAGAAGTCAATCCGAGTCAATGAGGAGTGTCACATCTATCATGTAAAAGTTGAAGACGAAAAAAAAGAAATGATAGTGTGGTTTTGATAATAACTCGGCGGTAAAAGGAAGAAACTAAAATTCTTCAAACATTTTCTCCAGCGACGTTTTGCCTCCCGAGAGAGAGGTGTCCCTTCAGCGGGAATAACGCATCAATCTTGCAGGGCAGTTGTGTGGACGTTTGTCCAAAGAGTCACTATAGATTTGTCACTGGACACTTTAACTAAAAAAGCTGCTGAGGAAGTCTGAAAAGTAGCCCTATCTGGGAGCCAGGCCTGATGCATTACAATAACTTTGTTTTTTGTTACTTGATCATACTGCAATCCTAATTCAGCTAAATATATGTCAATAAATTACAAAGAAAATAAACACTAACAATTCTTTATCACAAATGGCATGATCAGTCGGAGCGAAGCGCACAAGAAAGCTAATACTCCTTTAAAATGATTCAGTACTTGTTTGCAATCAGGGACTCAAACTCATTAAAACATACAATAACTATCCTGTTAACTTTTCCAAATGCAAAGCTAACAGCAGCACACAAAATCAGGTAAGTGTGAGTTACATAACCACGTCTCTCTAAAGAATGTCAGTATTATCTTACTTTGGGTGCCATGAGCCTGGACAGGCTGTTTAAACAGTAAGCAGACTGAGTAAAATTTAAGATACCAATCTAAGCACTTGAATGAGTGCATTTTAAAGAAAAGTCAGCTAAGTAAAAGGCCTCAGAGGCCTGATAAAAATGTCACATCTTCTTACTGCGTGTATAAACAACAAGTCCTTTAATAACTCAGGTGACAGCTGAGCATTAAAAATGAGAGTAATAAACCATTCATGTTTCTTTCCCGAAGCCTCCAGAGTGTGACCTAAAGGAACTGGAGACATTTGATAGCTGAAACTCGGCACCGCTGCTCTCCTTGTTATGTTGGGATTAGGCCTGACTGCAGACATACCATAATTTCTCCAACATGTGTCTGTCTGGTATGTGGCATTGCAGACCAACTGGTGTGGTTGCCCTAGTAACGTGTTAAGTCAGTGGGCTGTGAATGGCGGGTCGGGTCCGGTGCCACACAAACACACTCGCGCAAATACTAATGGCCCTTCCGGGCTCCAGTGTAGGAGCACTGTAATGTCTCTCTGTCCCACCAAACCGGCTGTTTGTGAGCACTCCTCGTCAAGTCGAGCAGCGTTTTCTGAACCACACACGAGAGAGAGAGTGTGGAGGACAGATTAGGAAGGGATTTGGCTTTGTGTGCAAGTAAACAGAAGTCACCAGGCACAATGAACAACAAGTCCATTGAGAAAAAAATAAAGTGTCTCTCTTTGAGGGAGAGCTGAGTGCAGACGGGGAACAGCTGTTTGCAAAAAGAGAGCTTGCACTTATACACTTCAGCTGCTGGGCAACACAACAGGCAGCACCAGCCAAAGCCTATTTTTGGCATAAAGCAAGGCACAATGGCTTCTAAATAAAATGAGCTGAACAGGAAAGTGGATGCTGCTCAATGTTGGAATATATTTTCCTGCTTTGGTATCGGCTGTAACCAAAAGAGGAATGAAAAAGAACATTAGGGCGAATCGATGCTCTTGAGTGTTCAATTTACAAATTTTTTTCTAATTTTTGTGGTAAGATTAAGAAAAAAAAACTCCAGGCAGAAATTATTGATTTCTAAAAAATCATGAAAGCATGAACAAAGAACAACAGCAGGGCTGCAGGTAAGGATTATTTGATTATGAAAAGTACTAATATGAACCAAACATTTCTCTACACTCATAAATTAATATCTGTGGACCATAAAAAGTAAAAAAAAAATGACCAAAAAACACCTAATGTAGTTCAATAACAGCAAAGAAGCCAGTTTAGTTTTGGAAAACTTTCCTTTTTTGGGAAAAAAGAGACTATTTGATCGACATATAAAATACATATACTGTATCTACACTTCTGAACTTGAGCTGCATCAGATGCACCAATGCTTGATGCAAACAGTAAAGGCTGTTGCATGAGTGGATACATTATGAATCAGAGGTGGGGAATGCCGTAGGATCTTTGTCCTGGAAACCCAGGTTCAACATGAAACTGTTTTTTTTTTTCTTTGACTTTGAACATCGGGTTTGATTCTCTTGTGAGCCCGGGGGGGGTCATTAGCTTAAATTTTCACTTCATGTTAATATTCGCATAGATTTAGGCACCAAAAAAATCTGATTAGGGCAAATAGAAGATAGTTTGGCTTAAATAAGTGACTGCTGATTTACAACTGTAAATATGATACGTTACTCTCTTCGAACAGTTTTTTGTTTTTAGCACTTATTTGTTTAGGCCAAGAGTATTGTGCAAATTATCTTTTTACCAAAAAAACATTTTAAATCCATCAATAGTCCAGCCCTCAAAAGGACAAATAACATCACTATAACTTATCACCAATTCACAGCCCATTGTCACCACTTTCTCTGTGTCAGATGCTTAATGTGCATTGCAGCAGGAGTTATAATAGTCATGGATGAAATAGAGACGCCACAGAGTTTTTATGCAAAACAGAAAGATAAGGTCAACAAAATTATTCATTTGAAGTCAAAATAGATCTTTAGAATATATGTCAAGGGTAAAACAAAGATATGCCGGCCAGTAAGTCTGCTCCTTCTGCAAGTGTTTAGCTTTTTTCCAACATGTCAAAACATTTAAGTGCAAGTATGACATGCATGTATGTAACCAGGATTTCTTCTTTTTGAAAATGTCTCTTTTAAATGGGTTCTGAGTGCTTACATACATAACCCCAGACATTGTCTGCAGTCTTTTCAAAACATCCACAATCATCCAGCATCTTAGTAGCTTGGAAAAGCCCTGAGGAGATGCAATTCTCTAAGTCTCTGAGAGAGAGTCTTCATAAAAGAGCCATGCGATCATTTGTGAATCCTCATTGCAACACGCCTGGCCTTGCATGCCCTGGTAGCACAACCTGCAAATTCTTCTGAGATCTGATGTCGACCCAGTCCTAACCCCTGTCTGCCTGAAACCTAGAGGAGCTCTTACACTTAATCTAAGACTGATTGCAAATTCTGCTCAAGATATGTGTAACAAATCAGCGAGAGAAAAGGATTAGAAAATGCTGGGAGGGACAGCTGACAAACACGTCAGACTGAGTAAACCACAGAGAGGAAGGTAACAAATAAGAACAGCACAGAAACATGGCAAAGTGGATTTAATTAAACAATGGAGAACTGTTTCGACATGTTAAAAACTATTGGGTAAGTAGATAGAGCTGGCTAGTGAGGAGACTATTAAGGTGAGATTGGACACACAAAGACAGAAAGCAAAACCTTCAAAAGACAGGTGATGCCAGAAATGTGATGATATACCTCCAGTTTTGCAGTGCACAAAACGTTTAACAAGATCTGACTGAATAGATCAAATTTTAAAAACTACTCATAGAACCTAAATTATTCATAATGCAAACAACCACCAACACTTCAATCAGCACTTCTGATGTGACACATCAGCGGCCTAGTGCTGCTGATCAGGCTGGCATGAGAAGAGAGCTCAGTTAAGTAACCCTGAGATCTGCTAAGATGATTCATTTCAGCTTCCACACCTTCATGCAATCCTTTCAAATTCTCGCAAGAGATAAACAAAAATTAAAGATGTGGACTCTGGATCCATGTTTTTATTCATCTATTTTTTCATGGCTCAAATAATTAAGCATCAGATTATGGGATTTTTATCAAAAACAATTATTTGTTGGGAATTTTGCCTTTTTCACTGTCAGCCACGATAGCTGAACTTTGGGTTTGCTGTTACTATTTCCAAAGCACAGGTGGTTGATTGACAGACTCTTTGGAGAAGCCTAATGTTTACCTACTGGCCCCAGGCACCCACTGCTCTTGGCATGCTACCCCCTCACTATCCCCACCCCAAAAGTAATCAGTCAAGAACGGTACTCAGACACTTTTACAACCACTGTCTCGGTTCTAATTAGGAGGAATGCTGCTGCCTCTCACTCCATTTCAGTACTGGGCTTCAAATGAAAGAGACGAAACAGGAGGTGACCACATGATCCAGAGGAATACTCCACTCCCCTGTCATCCCCGCTTCATCAGTCTCTTTAAGTTCTGAGTCTTTCTCAATAAGAGAGCTAGGTGCAACAGGGAGGAAGAAATCTTGATGTGTGCTAAATCTCTGCAATCTATTCAGCATCATTACTGGCTGCCGGGCGAGCACCCCTCTCATGGCACATAGCACTAAAAGATCCTGTGGATGTTGGATTATTTCTTCAGCTTTACCTCTCATACAAAAGAAAGTGTTAAATCATTGTATTCTACCAGCCTATTTTTCTAATAAAATCCCTTTTTAAAATGAATTGAATTTAAAAGGATTAAACTGGCTTTGACTATAGATTGTATGTAAACAATGGACAAAGGCAGAATTATATCACCCATCAACTGGTGGACAAACTGTTGTTGGGCGACCTTTCCCTTTTTGAGACCAGACCTGTAAGTGGCTTTCATCCTCTAATAGTGTTTAAACATGTGTCCTCGGCATACGTAGTCTAGACTCTCCACCTGACCAGGCTAATTCATCTCAACTAATTGATCCATTTACTGAATGACAGAAGAGTAGTGTATTCAATATTGGTTCTAACATTTTTTTTACATGGGTTTTTAGATCTTTCTTCATATAAGTCCACAGTAAACTGAACTATCATATAAACTACTGAACACTTTCACATCCATGAACGCAGACAACACTTTGAGGAAACAATCTGACAATCAAAGCAACACTATATAGCTTTCTGACTTTAAAACACCATGCTTCGGACTTATTCCAATGACACACTGACATTCATGAAGCACACCCCCTGAACAGTCACTGCCCTGCAGCACCCCGAGGCTGAGACACCGCACTTCACAACTTTTTTATCTCCAGACCATGACGTGACAGCTGTGGTGTCACACACCAGCAATCAACACAGTGGCCGTTTTGACCGTGGCTAATTGAGCCGAGAAATGCAAGAGAATTGCAAGAGGACACACTCACCTGGCAGCCTCTTTTCTCAATCTCATTGATGCACTTGCTTATTAGCAGCGGCACCATCAGTCCTGTGTTCTCCCGCTCCACCACCCGCCACGCCTCCACACCAAACACCTGCGGCTCCCTGTCTCCATCCGGCCCGCCGTCCAGAGAGTTCTGCCACTGCTCCATCAGGCTCAGCTTGACGTAGATCAGTCCCCGTGGCTCCAGCTTCACTGCCAGCTGGTGGGAACGTGTCACCCTGAAGAGCGTGGGCAGCATCACCGTGCCATGGCAGCAGACACGGTTGCGTTTCGGCGTGGGCTCCCAGCTAAACACCACTAGCTTCAGGTGCTGTGCATTCTCCAGCTCAATGTTAAAGGTGTGGTCCATATCCAAGAAGGTAGTTCGACAGGTAAGGAGAGCAGTTCGTGCTTTATTAACAGAGTCCACCTGGATGGCACAGTAGACGTCTCGAGAGTCAATGCGTGGAGGTTTGAGGTCCTCTGCACCATAAAAATGAAGACTCATGAGTCCAGAGATGTACTGGCTGCACTTTGGCTGCTCTGTGAAGCTGTAATGACGGAAAGCATCAATGTCCAGCTCTGTGCCGTTGAGTCTGGAGTTTGCACCTCCTTCCATCTCCTTGGCTTTCCCTCCCTTCCCCTCTGCAGAGCCATGTTTCCCAGATTTGGCCACCAGCTCTGGTGAGTCGCCGTCACTGAGGTAGCCACCTTTACTGGCGGACTTTGAGCTGCCGTTACTTTTCTTTTTACTGAAGCTGTGCTGTGTGGACACACTACTGTCCAGGTGGTAGCGTGAAATCACATTACGGCTTGCTTGCCCACCCCCAGATGAAGCTAACCGAGGAGGACCTGAAGACTGAGGGGCAGCGTCGGATCCGCTGCCATTGACCCGAGGAGAATGGGACCTGGGCTCCAACTGACTGCCTCCATTGCAGCTGTTAATGTTACTTTGGGTCCCCTTGACACTGAGTTTACGGCTGAGCTCAGGAAGCTTCTTCATCTTCATGGAGATCTTCCTGACAGTGCGTGGGGACTTGATCTTGTCAGGAAAGGACCAGTTGATGGAGCTGCTCTTTTTGGTGGGGTTCGGGCTGGAGGGAGGGGAAAAGCCTGCAGCAGTCGGCACTTCAAGGCCATCTGGAGAGAAAATAATAGAGCACAGAAAAAATATGTAAATAAAAAAAAGAGGATTCAACCAAATTATGAATTTTGCATTTCTATGGATACTTTGTGGGAAGGTTGAAAAACTTTCTTCCCACATTGTTAGGCAGGAAAATTGTTCATAAAGTAAATGACTATGAACAAATGGATACCTCTTTTTTCCCCAAGTTTCTATAGGCACTATAATCACTGGTTTCACTAGACAATCTGCCTTTCTCCTGTGATTACAAGTATATGCTCAAGTGTCTAGTGAAGAGAGACAGGAAGAAGAAGATTAAAAGCATAAGAAAGATGTACAGGAGGCATAATTTACAGTTTCAGAAAAATGTAACGCCTTCATGGCACATCATCAAGTGATTAGGTTTACAGCAACCCAGTAATCCAGAGATGGATACATCCAGCTGGCAGGGCTTTCGAATAAACATTTCAGCACTTTATAGCACAGTTAACATTTACATATGTAAACCCAGACAGTGTGATAATTAACAACTAAAGAAAAGCTCTAAAAGGTTATAGTGCTCAAGAAATTGAGGTAAAAATCTCATTAAGTGCAGTTCAAGCAAAAATAAAAAAAACATTTCATCAAAGAAAATGTCTCGAAACACTACAAGCTCTTGCCCAAATAATTCAATTCAATTCAATTCATCTTTATTTGTATAGCGCCATTTCACAACAATGTCATCTCAGGGCGCTTCACAGACAATCAGTTTATACTGTAGATGTCACCATGAAGCTTATATTTAGGCATCTATGGTGTAGGGAAGAGTGACAACCATTATTTAGTCTACAGGCCGGGCTTCATCCATGCAGTTTCACCAGGTTGTTGGTTCATTTCATTTCGCTCATCCTGCACCTTCTATCTGAGTTTATTTGCTTAAAACAGCTGACTACATCTAAAAATAATATTCATAGCGACCATGAACTCAAAATAATTACATGATGGCTTCACAGCGAAGAGGGTGATGATCGGGTGATAATTTCCTGTGAATCTGTATGCTTACAGTTAGTTTGCTGTCACTGTCATTTTGCTCATTTCTACCATTTTTTCTTCATTTGACACATTCAAAAGAAGATTTCCTGTATGAACATGTGTTTATACACTATAAAGGAATATACATTGCGTCATTGGTCATGAAAGATTTAGATGGAAGTGGAGTTGGAAGAATTAGTTTAATGATCTGGCCCAGATATAAATCTCTTGCACCCAAATGGTCTTTTTGGGGGTTTCAGCTTGAAAATGACATACACAAAAATAATTGATTATTTCTCAGTGATTATAAATGCTACGTAAATGCTACTTAAAACATCTTGGTGTCAAAATAAAGCTAGCACTTGTGATATTTTTTCAGAGGTGAAACCATCACCACAGATGCACCTGTGTTAAAGGAATTGAAGATGGAATATGAGGAAATTTTCTGAATTTTCTCCTCGCCTAAATATTTTTTGCATTTCAATAATATATAAAAGCTTTTAAAACTTGCTTTAGTAGATAAAAACCACCAGAAAACCATGACTCAACATGTTGACATTATCTGTGCAAAGTTTCATGGAGCTGAAGTGAAACCATCTAAGTTACAGCAGAATTATGCTGAGTCATCCTGTTTACAATCTGACCAATCATCAACGGTGATGCAGAATGACAGGAAACTACTCCCAAAGCACAATGGCAAATATAGTTTTTATCAAATGCGGTTTTATCCTGGTGGAGTTAAGTTTTGGAGGCGAAGCAGCAAAGGTAAGACAGAATTTATAATGATTTTTTTTCAAACATGATGCATAAATTCGGCCTTCTTTTGCTTCTGGTTTGGTGAATCTTGGTCACAGTGAGATGACACGTATATTTTGGAATCTGTGAGATGTGTGCTTTCAGTAGAGGGGAAATTTGTCTGTCTGTATCTGTTGGGTGGAGATGGGGATTCAGAATTTGTGCTTACATATTTTTGCAGACTTTGTTTACCTGCTCTTTTAATTGTTTGTTGTCTTGACTGTGTTTGGTGGTCGTAGATGTGGTTTTTATATGCTTTTATTTTGCTGAGATTCTGGACTTTCTGTTGACACCAAACATGTCTATTTTTACATTACTGACCAGATGTTACACCCCTGAAACCGGATGTTTAGTCCCACAGCCCCGGGGGGGGGTTTGGGATGGAAGAAGCTTGGGGGGACATGCCAATTCATTTAGGATTTGTTACACTCCCAAATATATTTACTGCCCAATTAATTTCCAGGAATAAAACTCAAAATTGTGATTTTTTCAAAGAAAACCAGAATAAAATAAGAGACACAAATTGGAAAGGTAGCCTGACCCTGCCAACTACACCAGCTCTATTTTCAGAGGGGACCTGCTGTGCTATTCTAGGGCGAAGGCCTGGCGAGTGAAAAGGCGAAGGCAGAAGAGGTGCAGCAGGATGGAGAGAAGGGTAAGATGGGGGGCAGGATTGGGGCAGGGTGTAGCCAGCAGATGAGGGACAAAGGCGCCCCTTGTCCAGGCACTCTGAGGTCTGGGCGGTCGACTGGAAGGCTGGCAAGCCGGCTGGTGAACGTACAAATGAACACGGCTGTTCCCTCACATTCCTCATCAAACCATGTATGCCCCTCCTTTAAGCCGAGCTGAGTGGCCTTCCCTGTCATGGCTCCCTGCCAGTAATAGACACAGAGGCGCTATGATAAGAGAGAAAATGGGTGGAGGGCACTGGAGGGGCAAATTCACCAAAACAACATCTGGGGAGGGGTCGGGGATACAGAGAGCTCCGGTCAAGGCCGAAACAAGGTTTTAAGAAGTGAGATTCCTGAAAATACACGAAGCACAACTAAGTCTTTCTGTAGGTTGTGTAATAAATGAGGAATTAAATCATATGAGTCATAAAAAGTAAACGCAAAAAACACCCCCCAAAAAACTGTAAAAAGCCAGAAAGTTTGGGTAAAACAGTACAAGAGCAAGGCAGTCCGGTTATTCATTAACTCAGGACTGAAACACGTTCATGGGATTCTATCGTTCTATCAAATTGGAATTTTCCTTTGTATGCAACAATGCATACTTTTGTCAACAGCTAGTTATAGTTGAACTTTGATGCCGATACAATGCTTTCGATTATAAAACAAGAACAAACTTCATGCATCAAATATTACATTACACCTTTACTGTATCCTACTAATGCCTCAATTCTGGAAACATAAATATCTTTAAACCTCTCTGTTTCATTCAACAATATAGGTGAAGCTATCAAATGAATAATAAATATTCTTACAAAAGTGCACCTGTGCCTGAAAAAACTCATGTAGAAGAAATAACTAATTTATACATTTTTCCTATTTATCAGTAAAATAAAACTTGTATTGATTAAAATTTAAAGTCATCTTTTTAACCTGGTGAACTTGGTTATAATCAAACCTACTAAACTAACTATTTTATCATCACAAGATGATATAAAGTCAAAAACAGAAGAAACAGCATCCACGTTTTTTTTCTTTCCTAGAGCTTTAACCTACATTCAAGCTCATGCTCCGTTGGTGTCCCATTTATTGGATTTATTGAACTAGGGTAACATCCACCAACCCTTTGAGGCAGATCTGCCTTTGACAAAGTTAATGGCTGTTGTATTGTTAATGACTGTAGCGTGCATACACACACACACACACACACACACATACACACAAGCTGGTCCTCTGTAGCCTTTGGCCCTGTGGCAGCAGCCAGCAGAGTAACGTGACACCTCACAAGCTGAGGTTCAGGGGCGATGGTTTGACACCCAACCCTCCAGGGCCATGTTCTGGAGTCAGAAGGGCAAAAGGTCCGCATTCCGCTGGGTGACACCTGAGCCTGGTAACTGTGTGTGTCCCAACCCCCGCCCCCCCACCCCCCAACTTACACATGCACTCACCATATTACTGTAACACAAAGACAGAGTGCATGTAAATACACCTCCATAAAGAAGAACACTTTCGTCTCCCTGACTCTGCCACCCCCTCAGGCACAGGGCCACTGTCAACTCCTCACAAAGGCCAGGAATTTATGACACTGGCTTTTTCCCTGCATTGGCACCAGATAGGTGCAGAGTGAGGGTGTGTAGGGTATGTGTGAGTGCATGCGAGGAACAACCTGATCCTTACCAAATATTTGTTTCTCGGATCATATATCAGGCAACAAATTGCCCTTCTAGTCAGCACCAAGACGTAAATAATAGTTGAATAATCTGAGCTGTCATCCGATTATACTGATATTAGGCGTCTCGCATGGAGGAATGTGAGAATGTGTGTGTTTGGGTGTGTGTGTGTGTGTGTGTGAGAGAAAATGAGGTTGAGCAAACTCTGATAAGCCTTGGAGGGAGACAATAATCTGCTGCTCCTGATTGCCCCTGTAAAACCGCTTGTATTCACTCGCGTATCTGTGTCCGCACAGCACAAGCATGTCGGCCGAATGAGTGTGTTAAATGTAGAAACAGAAAGGACCAGGGCGTGCTGACAAACCAGAGGAATGTAAACAAAAGGGTGAATGGCATGCTTGTCCTGTACTTTCTTCACTTGGTGACTAGAACTTAGCCTTGATCTGCTTCCTCTCCGCTTGGTGCTAAATCACTTTGTGCTGAAAGGCCCTTTAGGAGCTGCAGGAGCCTTGCTGTTCCATTACAACAGCTACAAAACCCCTGCTAATATATCTAAGCATGCACTCCTTCTCGCTAGCACCACATGGCTCCCTGCCAAAGTGCTCCTCGTGAAGCCTAGCTCGCCCACTGCTGCTGGCATTTCTGCTCTGCTGCAATGCTCTGACAGTGGCTGCTAATTCTGGTCAGCCTGCAGTCCCCCCGGCATGATCCAAACAACAACAACAACCCTGCTGTGTGATATCGAACAACTTTTCTCACAGAAACCTTCTCACTGCAATAAATGAATGTCCTTCAGTCAGTAATGAAAGACAGTGAAGAATTTATTACCAGTGGCACTTGTTGGGTAGAAACAAGAGGCTGATCAGTCACAGAGTGCATCTGTAATGTTGAGAAGAATGTTTCTACTAGTTGGGTACAGCAGATAACCAGGCTACTTATTTACAACCAGGTGTTGATGTGTGAGAAGAAACACTGCAGGTCAGTCGCTGAGCTGGAATTAGTTTTCTAAACACCAGCTTGACACATGTTTGAGGTATGCTGTCTGTGTGGGGTTGAAGGTTCGCAGTGTTCAGCGCTGCAGCTTCCAAGGAGGAAACCTTGGGTTTGATCAAACATTCGTTACTGCTTAGGAAGGTTTATAACTGAGTGAAATGGCCCTCAAGTCTGTTAATGGAAGCAATGATAAAACCTGGGGGAGTATTTAAATGTGAATTGACCTTTAACCGTTCTTTTATTATCTCCTTTAGCACAGCAAACTGTACTGTCCTTCATGAAAGGATAATAGATCATTCTGTCAGTGATACAGATTTCACCACAGCGGACCTACATCACAGCTTAAGGCCCATTTATGCTCTTCGACGCTAAAGACGGATGCAGAAAATTTCATCCGTCTTCCGCGTCATTCTCGTGTGCTATTTGGTCCGTTTTTGGGGCTCTTGATGCGTACCTTGATGGAGCAAGTGGAGCAGTACCACCAGAAACCGCGGGGGGGGGGCAGTGTTGAGCAGTTTAGCTGGATGTGCGACCAGTAAAAGGAACAAAGACGAAGAAAAAGCCACGAAAGTACTGAATGGCCGCACAGACCATCACCGTCTACTTTGCTGCCTTATTTTATGTCTCATTCTGAGAATGTACATAATCATGATCTCATGGGGTTTTCTTTTGAGATTGATAAACAGTGTTTAAAAAAACATATTGGATATAATTTTGGGGCTTTTTCAAATATAAATCTAGTTCCTCAAATGTGAAGCTAACTTTATATCATGCAAATAATTGGTATTTGAGTATATTAGATTAAATAAGTGAAACATTTCATTGGTACAGATAAACGGTAGGTTTTTCCTTTTATTAGAATTTGTTACTACAAACAAGCTCAGAAACAAATGCTGTACCAGCTAACCGGCACTATTGTGGCTTGGGACCTCTTACTCATTTGTGACTAGTAATTGTTTAGGAGGATTATGCCTTAATGTATTCAGATAAAATACTTAACCTATGAAAACACAGACCGGAACACTTTTCTACAGCTGGTCTGGTTATGAAATAAAGAACAGACCAGAGAGAAAATGCGGTGAGAAAACTATGTGACCTGAACTTCACATCTAACATTAAGCTGAGGAATCTGTTCTGGATTTGAAGTGCTGCTCAAAGTTGTTGACTTCCTCCAGACCTAACTGAGCAGTCATCAGCCAAGATTAGGTTCCAGGTTTGAACTCAGAGGCTTGAGCACTCTGTAACTTTATCAGCCAGGACCAATCATCATATGCCACAGCCAATGTGACCAAAACAGCCCCCCAGAAATGGCTCTTATCCCCTTTTGAGTGCTGGCCAAGCCAGATTCCCCAAATAGGCTCTAAAGAGAACAAGAGATTGGGAACACACTGCTGAGCTCACCACCCCTAAAGTCCATCAATCATTATAGTCCATACAAATAGAGCATTCAGATGCACAAAAAAAGTCAGTCAATAGGCAGCACACGAGGAGTCTGGAGTGTATCCGGTGAGAGAAAAAGAAGCAGCCAGCCAGACAGAAGAAAACTATAGTCACAGAGAGTCATCTACATCTACACTGCTTCATTAATTCAGCAGACGCTCTTATTCATGCTACATCAACGAGAAGCCTGTCAAACTTTTAGTCGCGCAGATAGAGTGGAGTCTTTATGCGCTCATTTTCATGTAGAATCAGAAACAAGCAGAAATAGTGTAATGCAGCTCTGGCTGCACTCTTTGTTTTAAAGACTTTGCCAAAGCCTAGATAAAAAGCCATTACTCTTTAAGTGGTATTGGAATATCAAGAAAATATGAAGAGTGAGTCCATCATGTGGTATTCTATGTGCACATAGAGTGCATGCTGTAAAGATGTGTTCTCACCAACAAACACGTCAGATTTAGTAAAGCATTTCATTCTTTTTCTAACATATAAAGAAGCAATGTACCAGCAGGGTTTCTATCCAACTGTATTGGAGGTTTTAACAGAATTATCATCAAAAAAAAGAAAAGAAAATACATATTTCCATCCTCTCCTGCTTTTAGATATCTAGATATTCCATTTATGTCTAGTCTGTCTGCTACTGGATGTTTTTTTATATATATAAATCTTGTCTGCAGACACGTCAAAATGTGGAACTCCATCCAAGCAGTCAATTACAATAATATGCAAAAAAAAAAAAGTCTTGATGATCAGATGTAATCCTGACATGGGACACTGAGGGTGTACTGATGGCACACAGAAGGCTGCTTCCCACCATCCCCCAACACTCCCCATCAGTTTAAAGTGAAGGAGAGGTGTCATCCTGCAGTCAATACAAATCCTGTTAACAGCAAGCTCAATGCACACAGTAAAGTCGGGTACTAAAGCTGAAGGCAACACTGGAGCAAAGAGAACCACAGTGCCCACTGTATCCACAATAAACAAACAACCAGTAATGAGTGTTGATGACACGTAGCCGGGCACACTACTCTTTTCTGGTGCAGTGAAGTGTGGGATGGCGTCACCAAAACCCACAGGAATCAATTGCAAAGTCAACATACAGCAGGGAGGGAGGCAGTTCCGGAGCAGGAGGGAAAAGGAAAAAATAATAACATAAATTGCTTGTTCCTTGTCTCAGTTTCACATCAAAAAACCCACACTATCACAGAGGTGCGACTGGCTGCTCTAGTAAAGCAGGAATATACTGCAGGACATGACCGAGGAGCAGAATGGCAGCAAGCTGAGAGAAAATGAATTACTTCTGAAACGGCTAGATAACTCAAGGAACTGAACTAATAATAGCCGGGGGAAAAAAGATTTATTCTCTTTTCAAAAATGCTGAACAAGCAACTCCAGCCTCCAATTATGTCCACTCATCTGCTTACCCAGCAGGAATGACCAAAACAATACCAGCAAATTTCATCGAGACAGCAAATTAGGTCTCTAAGCTCTCAAAAAGTGCACCTAGAAATAGCATTAATTTAATTAGCTCTGTGCTGCATGATTAGTGCCTTTCCTGGGCCGGTACACTGAGACTCATTTGGGACTGGTTTAATCCTAATCCCCAACGGAAAGTCTCGTTGAGCCACACATAATGTCAGAGAGAGCCAGTCAATGAAAATAAAGGAGTTTGTCAGCTGTCAATCAAAAAGCATGTTCTCGTTAATGGAAGATTGGTTTTGGGAGCAATGCACCACCTTTTTACTGAAACTACATTCTGTTACATATTACTCATCTCCTCATATTACTGCTTTAATTAATCAGGGGGAGGGGGAGGGGGAAGACACCATTTCAATAAGTTTAACATCTCAGTTACTGTGGTTTTAAATCTCACAAGCTGGAGTCTTTGTGGGGGAAAACATTTTCCTGAGTTCATTTCAAGCCGTCATTCCTGCTGTAAAACTTTTGCTATGAACATAAGAGCTCAAGTATTTACCAAAGTATTCAGGCTGGCTTTGGGCTCATACAACTTGAAATGGCTGTTGCGTGCCACAGAAAAGTGTAGTAATTATAGGCTCAGCTCAAGATGTACCAAATGGTTCAAACTACCATGTTGCCACATCATAGAGAACAAAAAGTCGGAAGTTGGAGAAAAAAAGGCTGAGCTTACAGAGACAGGGAGCAGTGTGCTGGCTGTCATCGTCCTGTTGAAGCCACTGGGCACATGAGTAAATAAGGAGAATGGAAAGTGAAGCGATAGCACTACAGTGCATTTCTATGAGCTCTGCTTAAACTCTACAGGTTAAGAGTGAGTCTTTCGGTTCACACAAAACTTCTGTAAAGTTCTGACAAGCCAAAAGAGAGAGGACTTTAGTTTAATTTGGGTAAAAATCTCTAAGATAAACTAATTTATCATTGTCACAGCTCTTTGTGTGAGCTGCACTTGCAAGAAAATGGATTTTTCTTTTTTCTTTTTCACTCAGGAATGCCCATTCTGAATTCCTCCTGTCTAATGTCTGTCTGAGTTTGACTAATGAGGGACACTGATATAGAGGGATATGATTAGACAGGCATGATTCTTGTCTGCTGAGATCAAAAGAACACAACAAGGATAACACAGGTCGGCTGTTTGTTGTGACTTTTTGTTTCACAGCATCTAGAAGTTTATCGATGTTCTCCCAGATCATCCTGTCTGAACTCTCCCATCTGTATCATTACATTTACTTTTCCTGATTTTTATATGCGTGTTTTTAAAGGTTATAAACTCTTAAGTAATATTTGTGATACTAACCTTTATCAATAAAAACAGCTTGATTCCACTTCAAGAATTCAACAACAAACCTTTTGGGCTTCACCTCAAACGATACCATTGAATGTTTCATATATTTATGGGTAGAACTAAATCAACCTGTTTCATGGGAAATATTGTAAATGCTGACTGTTAACACAGCCCAAGGTGTGTGCAACCACAAAAATTTGCTGAAAGTGACTGACACTGACAAACAATCAGCCCTCGAGGATTAATCCAGTAAAATGGAAATAAAAGAGCAAGTAACAACATTGACAATTAGCAGGAAGGTACAAATGTTTGTCTTTTTCTTTTTTGGCTTACCTGTTGGTCTGCTCATGGGAAGCACCCCCTCCTCCTGAGGTTTGCACGCAAGCATCTGTCTGTGCACATGCAGTGCCTCTGAGGAATGTGCAGCATTTCCCTGACTCACATCCCCTGAGCCGCTACAGAGGCTTTCCATGAGTGCTTCTGGTCCGGCTCCGCTGGATCCCTCCAGGGCACTGCAACCCTGACCTGCGTCCCCTCCCCTGCTCGGCCTCCTTTGAGGCTCCATTCGAGGTGGGATGAGCAACCGAACAGAGGGTCTGTGACCAATCTCTGGTTCGTCGTCCTCTGGGATTGGGTTGTACCAAATCTCCCCCTCATCATCTGCATCGTTCTCTTCAGCTGGGTCCACACTCCGAGGGTGAGGGGACACCTTCGTTGGACTAACGCTTACCTAAAATAAGACAGAAACATTGTTAAACCTGTTAAACTTTTTTTTAGATAAATACTCCTTTTTTTATTTTCATGCTCATCTATCTGTTTTTAATCTTTAATGGCAGCAGGCTGGATTACCACATTCAGTAAGACTGTTCCAAACGATTCCATTCAATGTCATTCTTGTAAGAGGGAGCTAACCTGAGGCAGCTGCAGGCGTGCCGGCTGTGGCGGTGTTGCCCCTGTCGGTCTCTGGCTGTCTGGGGAGGGACTGGGAGGCGGAGGTGGCTGATGGGAGCCCTGGCTGCTCTCCTCCTCAACTCCCAGCGTTCCCAGCAACTCATCCCTGTAGTGATTCTTTACCTGGGAACTCTGCTGCAGCCAGTTGCGCTTCTTGGAGACAGTGATGGTGGTAAGCTGCGGCCTCCATGACGAAGGCTCGTTGTTCGATCTGCTCACTTCTCGGCTATTAGCACACGGGGTTTGGACATTCTCAATGAAAGCTGAAGAAGCAGTGGAGACAGACCATGAGAACTACAACACCATGCCAGGAGTTAATAAAATCATTATGTTGGTATAAAAAACTGCTAATTATCATACTGATCATCATAATTTAAGTAATTATCGGTATAAACTAGACTGCAGAAACCGCTGTTTAATCTCAAACAACTCGTGTCAAGACAAGTTGAAGAAAACATCTGTATCAAAAAACCCATAAAGTATGGAAGTACTGAATCCCATCCAGTTTGACATATTTTTTCCTCTTAAATCTTAACCCTTTCATCTGTTTTTTAAAGTGACAAAAAGAAAAAAAAAGAAGCCACATCTCAGATTTATCTTTTTTATAACTTTTGGAAGGACCATCATAATCTAGTTTTTGGAATCGTGTTACCACAAGCCCCTTTAAAGCACCTTTTCATTTTTCCACCTCTGTGACATCTCATTTCATGCCAGATTCAGGAATATGTGGGCTCTGATTTCAAAGGGGAAACTGTGGGTTTCAGCGCAAATATCTTCCATCGAAGCAGCTTGGAAAAAGGGGCAAGAAACCGCTGACATTACAGCTAAGAAAATAAAGAAGAGAGGAGGGGAGGCAAAGAAACTGATGATAAGTGCAGCCAGTGGCGATATATGCACAGTGAAACAGGCCAAGTAAAATAGACAGTGACGTGTATGGTTTAATGTCCCAAAGAAAGGCATAAAGGAGTTTCTAGTTTTACTTTTAAGTATGTCAGAGTTTTTTGTTTTTTTTTACTAAGAAGTCACAAAGGTTTGTAGCAGATGCAGACAGAGAAAAACAACCATGAGCATGTGTGACAAGGGAGAGTGCAGAGCTGAGGTCTTGCTCTGACATGTACAGCAAGCTCATATAAAAGACTGTTTTGATCCCCACCAAGTCTCAGACGAGCCTCTCCATGTGCTGTAATGACAACTTCTCCGCTCTTCAAGGAAATACATTTTCACGCATGTTAGGCCATCCAGTAAATTACAGCCTTGGGGATATTTTTAATTTATGAAAATTAACATTTGACAGAGGAGTTCCAGTATGTACATAATATATGTGACTGTACCATAAAATATGAAAGAATTAGAATAAACCACAGTATTCATTTACATTATTATGAATGCAAAGAGCTCTGACAAAATAAAATTGCAGTATAGATTACACAACTTATACTCAGTAGTTTGACATTCAAATACTTTCTCTCCTGCGCGGTTGCGCTTATTTACAAAAGCCTGAAAATGGCACAAGGACAGTGAAGGCCTCGACGGGGAAATTCCTGGAAGTCAACCAGCCTCTCCGAATAGTATCTCACACCTTTCCTGTGACCTAGAGCTTAAAAAGCAACTGCTTTCCCGTAAACCTAAACTCTTTCATTTCCCCCCACAACAAGACCCATGCTGAACCTTTTCTGCACCAAATGCAGCACAAAGTGGGATTGAACAGATTTTTATTTGGGATGAAACTCCCATTGCTCTCCTGCTGACCGTATAAGATGCTTGTTAGTATTCTGCAATCCTTCAGCCTTCAGTTGCAAGAAAAAGCATTTCTATTTTCAACATCTAAAAGCAACCCCAGCTTCTCTGTCCTCTGCTTCATTTGAGATTAATAATAACCACAACATCAGCAGTATGTAACACACATTTTAAAGGTATTCTGTCTTTTCTGCTCCATTTAATTTACGGAGGATTTATAGTTAGAATCATGTTTGTATGACTTTAGCGGTGATGTGTTTGCATTAGTCTGGATTAGAACTATTTGTGGGCCTGGAGCTCAGTAGTTTTAGAATGTGCTGTTTGCAGAGAGAAAGGAGAAACATAAATTATGTTTTTGGTGGTTTACTAAGTCCCATGTTACCGTCTGAGACCGAGCTTCCAGGCTGTATTCATCTCCTCCAGGCTGTTTTTCATCTGCTCTGGCCTGACTGCTGCTTTTAACACTCAAAAAGTAGCTAATCTACCTATAATGAAAATGTATTAAAGAAAAGCTTGAGTGAGAGACTGCAGAAAAAGAGGGGCATTTTTTTCTAATCTACAAAAGCTTGGTCTTTTAAAAAGATTTTTAAGAGGTAAAGACATTCATAAAACCAGATTATTGAGCTTTTGATTTAAAAAGAGAAAAAAAAAAGGTTTTCTTTTTTTGACCCTGTGAACTACAATAGTTCAAATAAAAACACATAATCAAGCTAAAAAGCAAGTTTGATTCAGTTTCAGCATCTGTTTACATTCAATAAAGAATGTAAATTATTTATTCAATAAAGAAATTATTTAGATGGGAGGTTCAAAAAATAAAAACTCCCAAAAACTTTCCAAAACTACAGACCCTGCAGTCAAACCTCAGCCTTGCAATGCATGAGGGAAGAGAGGCGAGATAGTAGTGCATGGACCTGTTGTCAACATGCCGCCTTATTGAAGGGGTCTTTCAAAACTGGAAAAGGAAGCGTGTTCTGACATGAACAGCATTCCAGACCACAGCTCCACATTTACAGCCTTGCTGCTGACTCTCTCCACTGTCACACTCCTTCACAGGAGAAACTGCTTCCCAAACAGAGAGAAAACAACAGAAGCAAAATCGGACTATTTAAGAGCTTAGAAATTCCATCTGTGAAAGAAAAGTTAGGATAGTTGTGTGTGGTCTATACGAAACAACAAATTCTGGTAACTGATTACTAGTTTTAAGCAAAAAGAAAACATAAACATGACCAAATTCCACCATCCCAGTTCAACAAGAGAATGTTTCCAACTCCGTCTAAAAACCAATTTACTCAGAGATGCCTTTCTCAAAATGAAAATTCCAAAGCTAAACATGACACTTAACTATTTTAAACCGAATCTGGGTTACATCCGATCCGACACACAGCAGCAAACAGCCTTCTTCAAAGCACACAGTGTTGCAAATTAGCAGATGCAGAATTAAACACCTGAAAAGAGAGCAAATAAGCTCACAGACAACAAATGCAGACTGATCGCTTCATGAGAAAAAAATGTCAAATAGGGAAAAGAAGGGAGAATAAATTGAGAAGTTAACCACAGAACTATCACATTGTACTATTGAACTATCACCAATGTGGAACAAATTCCACATTGGTGGTAAATGCTTTAAATCAGTTTCTTAATTTAGGCTTGGATTGACTATTTCATATATACACACACACACACACACACACATATATATATATATATTCTTTTAATCACACTTAACTTTATTTCTATCTAAACGTGCTCATCTTCTTGAAGCACATTTTTACAATAGAGGAATCGAATTGTACTTTCATCAGAGACTTTCATCAGTACCTATTTTGGGAATTTCAACACAATACAGAGCAAGAGAGAAGACACTGTCCATTAAAATTTCCATACAGGAGCTAACACAGCCTGTCTGTCTGTCTGTGCCCTCATGGTGTGAAGACAATGTGTTCACTACACGGACAACTCACACCCCTGACCTGAAGGTAACAGATGGCCAGCCCACATAACACAAAGCTACATGTGTTTGTGAGAAAATGAAGAGAAGAGAAAAAAAAAAGCTGTAGAGACAGGGAGGAGTGTTATGGTTGGTAAAATTATCAGGAAAAAAGGCTTGTGCTGGTGTGGACCTGTGCCATGTGAGCCTGATAGTAAACCCAGTTATGTTTATGTCTTAATCCTCTAAGTGGTGGATTTTTTTTTTCTTCCACACTAAGACAATAGACTTGATCCACTTTCCCATAGGCCTTTAATTTCTTTCCTAAATTCCCTTTTCGTCATAGAGGCTCCTCTTTTGATGAGAGAAAAACACACACCAGCTAGTTTTCTCCAGCATATAGACAAAACTCTGTTGTGTATACAGAGTTCCTGAGCCCCCTTCTGAGGGAATCTTTTGCTGTGTGCCATGCATTCCTGTTGATACTCATTTATATGCAAATGAGGATTCTCCGTGTAGATTTTTCTTTTTACATCGGGGCAGGGACGAGATCGCTCAGGGTTACATCACATGTCAACACTTGCATCCCACTGAGGCGTCCTGGCAGCACGGCCTATAGTGCTGCCATCACTTCCTCCTCAATATGTTGGCTTGAAACCTGAATTCTTTTCAGTGCTGCAGCTCTTTCGATGACTCTTTTGTCCTTTCTAATTGTGTCAGTTTAAGAAAATCTTGAAAACAAAAGGACACATGGGTACAGAGCACAGGCCAAGTAGGTCTAAAACAAAAGCATAAATGACTATTCCAGGGTTTGTCCCACTCGTTGAATGCGCCATCATATGACTCATACATCTCGTAAAACCATCCTAGTATGAAGCTTGATGCCTCAGGTTTCTCTTTTATCACCTGATCTGTCTTTAGAGCGACAATCCCCCATAAATCTGTCCAGGTACAGACACACAAGACAAGACGTATCATTGTACCTCCACCTTCGGTCATGCGTTTACGTGAAAAAGAAGAAGAAGAAAAAAAAAAAAAGAAAACAAACTCAGCAGCTAAGTAACACAGTTTCTGGCACAGTGCAGAAACCAAATGCCACAACATTCTGACAGGATCTGACAGCAGTCTACAGGGATTATATTACACCTGCACACACATCTCAAGCTTGAAACAACTGAGAAAGCAAGAACTAATATTAAAATGCTAATCAGCGCTGGCCGGTCTAACCCACATCATGTTCACCTTTATATTGGACATGTTTTCGAAGGCTTAACAGGAAAAGTAATTAAGTTTTTTCCCTGAATACAGTCACATATTCATGTTCAACCTTTTGTGTTATGAATGGTGTGACTTAGAGAGATCCATCCTACCAAGGAAGCTTCATAACTTTGAAAAGCACCAACTGCACAATGTCCATGTCAGGAGTGAATGTGGAGGTGTTTACAGCTCAGTCTCAACATGAAGCTTGACTAACACACCACTCCTTATTTTAGGTCTGGCCAAGACGTGACACCTGTGTAATGCATGCCTAGTAGCACGCACACTGCCCTAGCACACCAGCACACCGAAACACAACAAAAACCCTCCAACTGCAAATATAAACATATATTTGTAGTGTATGTATTGGAAATGTGCATGTGTGCCCATGTATCCAATATAACTCACCCGAAATAAAGAGACAATCAGCACTTATATGATGTTGTACACAGTGATTAAAGGATGAATTAGGAATAAATAAATAAATAAATAATAATAATGAATAAATTAGATCCAGTCTAATTAAGCCAATATGTTTTCCTATGACTGTACAGTGAAATTTAATTCCCTTAAACCATTGGGGGAAGAACATGTCTATTTTTAGAGGATTGGAAATGTCTAAACATTTGCATAAATTGCAAGCGACCTATAAACTTATTAAGGGACTTTAAAGGCCCACTATATAACTTTTCGAAATTAAAACTCCGCTTTCCAGACTCGTTTGATGGCACAGTGACATCTATTATGTGCATTTCTAGAGCCGTCGCGGCCCAGCACCGCCCAGCGGATGAAAAACCGCACTATAGAACTTTCATATCTGGGACGCCGCCTG
The DNA here is from genome assembly GCA_037177055.1 of Atherinosoma microstoma. Taxonomy (NCBI): domain Eukaryota; kingdom Metazoa; phylum Chordata; class Actinopteri; order Atheriniformes; family Atherinidae; genus Atherinosoma; species Atherinosoma microstoma. The sequence continues at coordinate 9,764,462 of JBBBVU010000015.1, read as the reverse complement.
CTAAGTTTGGCTTTGCACATGCGTTACACGTCAGCACGCGAATGTAAACAAGCCGGTCGTTTTGAACGCACGTCGGCGGATTCAGCAAAGAAACGTTTGAAGACATTATCTGAGGAAGAGAGGAAACTAAGGAGAGCCAAAGAAGAGCAAGAGATAAGACAAGAATCGAGAAAAGACTGTTTTTTACTGTCTGGAGAGAGCTCAGACTACAGGTAGGATCCAAGATGGATGGCGAATTAGTCGCCGATAGGGGCCGCGTCACTGAGAAAATAGCATAAGTTATATCGTGGGCCTTTAAAAAAAAACATACTCTATGCATTTTTTTTTTTTAAATGTAAATGTCTTTCTTTGTATCTATAGGGTGTTGAAATGCCCACAGTGACAGGATTAGCCAAGGGTTGACCTTAATTAACACTTAATTGACTTTCATTTTGTTCAGTCATGGTGAAGAAATAAGTGACGCAACGCAAACAAGTTAAACAGGAATGGCATTTGAAAAATTCAATCCAAAGACTCTTTAAAATGCAACTTACCATAGGGCTGTCAAGAGCAAATGACTGAGGAGGGAGGTGACATGACAGAACAACCCCCCTACTCTCAAACTAAAAGCCAATTTACTACCACAGAAAACTACTGCTCTGGTGTCTGTCTTGCTTTGGATTCCTCTGGCCACAGCTGTGGAAAAGTTCAGTGGGGACAGGGAGAAGAGAAAAATCTTAGGAAAATTGCGTGTGTGTGTGTGTGTGTGTGGGGGGGGGGGGGGGGGGGGTTGAATTGAGGCGTGCCTGGAAACCCACCTCTCCCCAGACCTCCCTTTCTCTTCCCTAAATTCTGGGGAACAAAAGGCCAGTCCAATTTGGG
>JBBBVU010000015.1:9747048-9763501 GCA_037177055.1 Atherinosoma microstoma | reverse complement strand
CCCCCCCCCCCCCCCCCCCCCCCCCCCCCCCCCCCCTCCCCCCCCCCCCCCCCCCCCCCCTCTCAACCGACCCATACATGGAAACTAATATCTACCAAGATCTAACTTTATCTTAACTAAATTATGGGGAACGAAAGGCCAGTACAATTGGAGCTGTAATAAGCCAACAGTGGCAAGAAGTCAAACAGAGAGGCCCTCTGCCCACCAGATTCACAGATATCCCTATTCCTAGCTATGCAGCACACTGACAGCGAACAAAAGGCTGCACACATTTCAGATCATCTGTTTATTATGGTCAACAGTAACAGAACAACTCATGCACTCACAGGAATGATGGCTCTCCAAGACAAACATAACTACTTTAGGAGGCAAGAGAAACTGTAGTGACGTGAAAAGGGATGGTGGGTTGTTGTTGTTTTTTTCAAAACTTAAGTTTTCCACATTTTTGTCCTGAAGACTAACCAAATATTTTCTTTGTGTGAAGTTTTTCACATTTTGTCTCAACGTTTGAAGTACCACAGATGAGAAATCCTTATATTTGAATTTCAACATTTCTGCATCCAACTGGGAAAGTTCAGTCTTCTGAAAAGACGGTGGAACAGATCCTAAATAAACTTAAGTTAGCATTTTGAGTTGTCAGTGGTTTTGTGATACTGATGTTTTCTAGTTTTTACAACTGATAGACAGATCATCAACACAAAATCAAAAATCATATAGCTCATTATTCATAATCAAACCATTGTTCTTTCAGTAAACACACACAAACAAACCCCACCACCAACACCACAGAAGAACGCTCTAGTAGGAGAGTGAGTTAGTTGTTACTGAACTACACTGTGAGTAATCCCACCTATGACCTTATGTGCTATGAAAAAAACATTTTTTGTGTTAAAATGCACCTAAATTAGTGTGAAGGACAGAACCCACCACCGGTTAGAGAATCTTAAAAGGAAAGCAAGAGGTCTGAGGTGTCTCTTCCCTTTGCTTTGCATCCAGAAGAGGAGGAGTGCAGGGTGAACCGCCACCAGGCAGACTTTACTACGAGTGGTGGAGGATGACAATAATCAGACGGGAGGAAGAAGGATGAAAGGGTCTCTGATTTAGAGGATCCCCTGGAGTTGAGGCCAAGCCGTGTTGCCTTCCTACCTGGCTGCTGCTGTCGTAGTGACTTGATTGTAGGTGACTTGGCCTTAACAGATTTACTGCCTCGGCTGGATGGCTGGACCCCCGGTCTACATCCTGTGAGGCTAGATTGAGGACAGGGCTTGTCCTGGCTGTGGACTCCACCACGAGGCAAAGATGAGCCTTCAATACGCTGCTTCATCTCAAACGACAGCAGGCGACCCTTGTGCATCCATTCTTGCATCTTATTCACAGTAACGCCATGCGCTTTGTTGACCGAGTTGACCACCAGTGCTCGGACTTCAGTCAGCTCCTGCTTACTGTCCTGACCCTGCGTTGCTGTCTCTGTATTGCTATCTGAGGACCCCGTTAGGCTGTTAACTGAGCCGCTGCTCTCATTGAGCCGCCCGCCACGGTCTTCTTCATCTCCAGCTTCTTGCTGCAGCTCCTCACAGCTGATGGCATTGTAAAGCACCTGAGGTTCCGATGGCTCACCTGCTAGTTTGGTATCGGCTCCTTTAGCCTTACTTGTTTTTGTAGCTTCATCATCATGACAGACTTCTGTATTTTGCATTCCAGGTGCCTGGATACAGGCCGAGGGTCTGCCATGATACCTGATAGCTCCATCACTAACAGAGCGCAGTAATGTGGGTCTTTTGGTCAATGAGAGGTTGCCCATGCTCTTACTGTTAAGCCTTGCCTTTGACTCCAGATTCTCAATGAGGCAGAGGAGGAGTGAGTCTGTATCAGAGACTTGCTGAGGACTGTTGTCACCTCCTGAAGACCAAGAGTCGCTGTCCATGTTTTTGATAGACAACCTGGAGCACAGACTGTCCCTAGAGTGGCTGCTACAGGAGGAAGTGGCTTGCTGCTCAGCTAAACCACCACTAATCTGCTGGACATCAAGGTTGATATCATTCATAGCATTGATAAGAAGGTAATAAGCCTCTTGTAGCTGGTTCCTAAGTCTGTCTGTCTCCTGGGCACTGTTGCTGTCATCAACCTGTCCTTTATCCTGACCAGGCTCAACATTCTCTGCGCTATCACCATCTGTTTTTTGTCGAATTCTTTCATAAAAGGGCAGAATTTCATTATCATAGTAATCCTCATCTTCACTATCTAAAGGGTATCTAAGTGTCCCCTCTGCGGTGCAGAGAGATGTCACTTTAAGGTTGCAAATTTGTAGCTCAGTAGGGAAAAAGGTTGGGCTTTGCAGCCCACCTGCCGTTGCTCTAATATCCCCTGCAAAGTCTGGTCCATAGCTTTCAATATTTCTGATTAAAAGGGTTTCTTCTGAGTTTCTTGACATGCAGTTTGGATACACAAGCGCTGTGCAACTTGGCGAGTTTGCCTCCACATTTGGACCGCTGTCAAAACTCCAGTTGGCGTTGTTTTCCTGTACAGCCACTACAGTGCCTGCCATGTGCCGGGAGGGTCCTCTGTCTCTTTGCTCTGTCCCCTCATCATCTGCAGCAGTGACCCGAAGCTCTACTGGGTTAACGACCCTAGAATGTGCCTGTACCTGTGCTCGGTATAAAACATGATTTGAATTGTCCCCAAACCCGATTGAATCCCCAACCCTGCACCGCATCGGGACCGACACAAAATGTTTTCTCTGGACATGCGGTCGCCCGAGTGGGATACCGGTTGTTATTTTGTCAGCATATATGGGTCCCTGGTGGCTCCTATCTTTCTCCCTAGACCCATTTCCCTCAAACTGCATGTCTCTTTGAAGTGGGACCCCCAGGAGCTCCTCATTAACGCGAACCCTGCCCCCGCTGCTCGGCTCCTGCGGACGTGAGGCAGCCAACTCTGCTGCGCGACTCTCTGGGACTATTATAACCCCGCTGGTTTGCACCATCGCTCCTTCAACACAATTCTCGTATGTGCTCATTCTCTCTGCCGTGAAATCCAGCCCTGTGAGGAAAACTACCGGGCAAGCCTCGTCGCAATCTCGCTGCGTTTGCAAAACTTTTTCTTTACCTTCTCGGCCCCCATTCGCCGCAGCGGCAGAGCCGTATCCACCGCCGAGCGTCGCTCCTTTCTTGGACTTCTTTCCCCGGAGTTTCGCTAGTAAAGTCCTCCGCAGAGGATCAGCCATTACTTTCCTTTGCCCCCCCAACTAATTCCTCCTGGTGTCTTTCAGCACGCTGGCTCCAGAAAGGAAGGGCCGAGCGGGTTCTCCTCGGTCAAAGCTCGCCGAGCGGACGGGCTTCTCTCCATTCTCCTCTGTCACCTCCGCTCTGTCGCCCCACTAAAACGCTCCTGACTCACTTTGCTCAATTGCACCACCTCTCTCTCTCTCTCTCTCTCTCTCTCTCTCTCTCTCTCTCTCTCTCTCTCTCTCTCTCTCTCTCTCTCTCTCTCTCTACTCCACACATATAAAGCCATTGACTGTAATAGCCTACACTTTTCCTCACTCCCTCCTTTTCCCTTCCCTCTCCAGCGCCTCGCCTCTCCCCGGGTTTGCAGCTCAGATATTTGGAATATTTTGGCGCTAAGTTCAGAGACTGTGAGCAAACTACTCAGAGAAAATGGTACAAACGCTTAGTATGTCCAATTTAACTGTTTAGGCCATGCTTGGGAACTTCGAGGGAATTTATTTGATAAATGCCAGCATTGCTGTAATATTACATACCTATTAACAAGAGAATGTGCACTAGGTGCTATGAGTTGCCATTAAAATGTTAAAATTAAAATTAAAATTAATTTGAATGAAGAACATGTTAGATTAATTGTTTGGTCTTTAAATTAAATAAGTGGTGACCATAGAAATGTTAGAAAAATAACTTTGGCCAGCTCTTCAAAAAGATTGAATTTAGTGCTGAAATAATCTTTGTGCAGTTGCAGCATGTCCTGTAACTTTTCTGTTATCTGTAATATATCTTGAAATAACAGAATAATGAAGTCGCGAGCAAACTAAATAATTACAGGAATGGCCACTCTCTTCTTCCATATCAATGGTAGTGGATAAGTGAAATTTGGTGCAACAATATTCTAATGGACATTATTATTCTGTTTCTTCATGTAAAACATGGATCACCTGGTTAGAGTTACTTATCTGTTTGTCAATGTCTGGGTTTTTTTATTTTTATTTTTTATTTTTTGATGAAGCAACTATCATCACACTTGCCATTTTACCCATTCAGATGCAGTGAATCTCATGACCACCAGAAGTGGCATATTCTTTTGTTCACACCTTTTGGTCCAACTTGGACAAACAAACCTTAAGGGAAAATTTGAGAGGACTAGTCTCTAAATATTCAAAAATGCACCTTAATGTTGAAATTGACACTAAAATGTTTTAATTGCACCTCCATGTGTGCTTTAAAAATGAAATCGGGAAACGTTGAAAGCTTCAAATGTTTAGTGCTTGGAAATTTCAAGCTGGCACAAAAATTGTGCTCTTGGCAAGCCACCACTGTTCTCTTTCAGTAATTTGAAAAGACCAAACAGAGGCAGTTTAGTCCTGCATCAAAGTTTGCTTACAAATAGCAAGCTGATGTAAGCAACTTTGAAATGTGAGTAATTCCAATGTTAACCTGCCTTTTGACCTTCAATCCTGGCACAGAGGTACATCAATTTAAACCTCCATTTTTCCTCTGTGAAGGAATTTAATTCAGAAACAAATGTGTCAGTGGTGCCTTTAATAGTCCATGAAATATTGTCTGTCATATAGGCTCCTATTATCCTCAGGTCTTTATGCTAGTTTCAAATGTGCCAAAAAATTATGTCTTAGTAAATTCATCTTTATGGTAGAGTGCAACTTTTACACCAATGCCCGTCACTTACTGGAATTTGAAGAAGAAATCTAAGATATATTTAACTTGATTATAAATGTTTGTTGTATACTACATACTCTAAGATGGATTCCAAACCTGTGGTCCCTGCCCCACCCCCTCCTCCCAAGGACCACAGGTGTGTCCACAAGGTTTTGACCATACAGAGTCTGTGCTATTGTTAAAATTAAGGCCATGTCCAGTTTTAATAATTTGAACGCTTTGTTTACATGGACCCAGGGTTTTGAGAGCCTGAAAACCCTAACTGCTGAAACCAGGTCCCAAAGTGAATAAATGGGGAGTCATCAAAATCTGCCGTACAATGTTTTGAAGTATTGACCCTTAGTCAAAAATGGGAAAAAAAAGCTACTAAGTAGGTCATATCTTCTGCATCCAATCAGTTTTCGTCCCTGTACTGTGTGGTATAGTGAGGTCAGTGAGCTAGTGGAGTTATGGTAACAGAGTAGTTCATGTCTACCCTGGTAACCTTGATTTATTTTCTGCTGCATTTCATTAATGAAACAATGAAACATGTCAGAGAAAAGCCATAGTGCAGATGATTCATTCCAATTCAAAAAAAAAAAAGTAAGAAATTGAATACATTGATAGTTAACTTTGGTTTTATTGAAGGACAGGACTCAACCAGAATGCATCATTTGGGATGAGAAGCTAGTTAATGAAGTTGTAAATGAAAGTATAAAGCCAAGCAGTAAAATATGTGGGGAACTGCTGTTCTAAGACAAGGTATTGCAAATGAGTTTGAAAATATAGTGATGCAATGAGATCAAGTTACAACATTGCAATTCAACACATATTTGTCCTGGAAATGTGAATTAAATCTAATTGAGGAGCAGTGAACCAGGACTGCAAATTATCACCCGCGCTGGTAGCTGTGAAGGCATTTCCACCAACGGCAGCAAGAACAAACCTAATTTTGAACGAAAAATGTGCTCAACCCTCTGTGGAGAGAAAGACAAAGATTCTGTCTCAGCCAGCAACAATAAGGAAGGTGGTGATTAACTACTCACTTCACTCTATTTCATGATGTAAAGTTTCCAAATGATTATGATTTGGTCTGTCATGAGGAATTAGTCTTCTTGTTGGTCCGTCTTTATTACTATTTTATCCCCTTCTGTGACAGATCCAAGTTAAAAGCAAGACCTGCCTAATGATGGATCACTGCCGATTACTGGAGTGACACTTTTATCTGAAGTATATCTTGAGTAATCCTCTCTTTTTTGACCTTGTATATAACCTCTGTCCCTGCCTGCAGCACAGCCCAAGGCTTTAAGAGCGACCGAGACAGCGGAGAAAGGAATGAAACATATTTCACTTGAACCTTAAGCTGTTTGTTTGCTCTTGCCTCTACTTGGAATGTGCAAAAAGATGAGCTGCTGAAAAGCTGCAGTGGGCGTTTGAGTGCACATGCGCCCTGTGTAATTCCCTCTAAGACACACATTTACTAAAATACCTACACTCTGACTGAATCTGAATCCATTATGAGCCTTCTGGCATAACTATGCCTGTGTTCTCAAGGATACAATACCTACCAATGATTGAGGGCATTTATTGTCAAAGCCATTCATTGACAGGGCCCCTGCAATACTGGCCCCCACCCCTTCCACCACCATCACCACCACTACCCTCAGTAAAACATGATAAGCATCTGTTATTGCCCTGCAGGAGCCGCATAGGCCCTGACGCCTTGTCCTGCCTCCCCGACTGACTGACTAGACCCAGTCTGGGCAGTTATTCACAGGTCAAAACCTGCAGGCTGCATAGTGTGTGCTTGTGTGTGAAAGAGCAGAAAAGGGAAAGCAGGAGAATGGGGGGGGATAGATGGTAATGAAAGAATGTACAGGAATAAGCTTGGGTTGTATGAAATGGCAACATGTAACCACCTGAGATTAGTTGTTACACATGTGCAAACGGTTCAGACAAGATAACATTAAGCCATCTTTTAGTCTTTGAAGTCAGAAAATATCAGAAAGTGCCAGCTCAAGTAATTTGTTTTGTTTAACAGTCCAAAACTCTTAAATTTACTGTCATAGTGGACAAACAAAGCAGATAACTGCATCAAAATTTCAACTTGCATACTAGGGCATCATTCTCTCCAGAAAGGTCCTTAAAAATGATTTATCCAACATAGACTCTATAGTTCCCCTCTGATTTCTGCAAATAAAATGTACGCAAAAAAAAAGAATAAAGATATTATTTATCCTGCTGAGATAAGATTTTTATTCATATATGCCATTAAAATGTAAAATCATGTATATTTTGATGATAATAAAAAAGGAAACCTCATCCATGAAGCATCGGACTTCCAGCTTAGGAATGTGTTTTGAGAAATGGACAGCGCAGTGGAAATGGACAAGTTGTCTCTTTTCTCATTCCTTTGTTTCCCCTCCATCAGTCCCTTGTGCTCTTTGTGAAGGCAGTAGCAGAACATCTGCTTGGCTGGCCCCCTTTTTTTAGATGGTCTGGTCAGAGAGTGTACAGAAGGAAACCAAGTGTGTGTCTGTGTGAGAAAAAGAGACAGAGGCAAATAAAAGCAATCGGAGTTCAAATGTCTGCGTGCATGCACGGTTGCATGTGCATGCGAGTGTGTGTTAGGATTCAAGGTTTTGCAGCTGTTGGGGCTCTCCTCTCCTCCTGATGGCAGCCCATTGTTCCCTCTCTCTCTGTCCCGGCCTGTTTATGGGTCTTCCTCCCTTTTTTTTCTTTCCTTCCCCAAAACACCGCAACTAAATTTATGCCAGTGGACACAAGCCTTTCTCAGGGTATAAATTAGGCTGGAGGATCCTTGTCAGAGCAGTTTTACCAACAGCCTGCAGCTCTAAGTTTCAGAGAGTGACATTCCTGTCATTCTCTCACATTTTACTACTGAAAAGAAAATATAAAAGGAACTCCTGTTGTGCCTCATTTACAGTATAGCCACACAATGTCTTGTTAAAGTTCCTGTTTGATAAATATTTTCTTGCTTCAAATGATTTTTTTAGAGACAATACGTCTATAAATTTGACCGCTACCATAGTTTATGGCAAAACACAATCAGTTTTATGTCCAGAAGTTAATTTATGTCAGGGTGGAAAAGCCATTATTGCTTTAAACAGGCACTAAAACTCTTTTACAAGAGACTTGAGGCTGAATTAATCAGCCTCTTTTTTGTATATGTAAAAGTCTATGTAACTAAAGAAATATTTCAGCGATCGCTAGACCAATAGCGTTTGTAGTCTAGCAGTTAACCTGTTGTAAAACTGTTAATAGCTGATTGTTCACTTCTCATTTACAGACCAAACAGACAAGATATTAAATGGTTATAATGAGCAGTGTGTATGTTGATTTAACTAACAAGCTAGAGAATGGTATCAAGATAATAAAAGAAAAAAAGCGAAAAACAACCAGAACATGAGGTTATACTTCATCTGTGTTATAAGAGAAAGGACAAACATTATTAACTATACAACCATAATAATCAAGCTCTAATAAAAGGCCATTATCAGTGAAATGAGGTGTAAACATCAGTATTCAGTGGCTTTTCATATCCGCTCATCCAGAGCACAGATAAGCTCTTATGTCACTTGATACCAGCATGTCAACAGAGCTGGGATATTGACCTTAATATTCTCCTTGAGCAAATTTAATATGTGTTTAGTGCTCATGTTGGTGAAAAAAGCTGTTAAATATTTGAAAGAAACAAACGTAGATATCAAATAAGGCTGCTTTGGTTGCAGATCTGAAACGAAAAATAAACACATCTCCACTTCTGAACTCATTTTAACAGGAGCTGTAAACAGAGAAAATGATAAAACACTCATTAATCAAAGTTTACGGCCAGTGTTGCCAGGAAGGGTACTCATTGTACTCATAAACGTCAGATTAGGAAGAACACTGGATTAGAGCTGCATTTGATGACTGTTTGTTAGAAAATATGGCACGCTAATTTTTGTCAGCTGTTATAAACACTCCCCCCCTTTAAAAAAAAAAATTACAAGGAATTAAACGTGAAAACAACCAGTTAAGATTAGAAAATATTGCTTAAATGAGACAGCTGTGTTAAATTCTCACATCTCCACTGAACAGACAGAAGTACAGTAGATCCACACTAATTCTTTTATGAATTTTAAGCCCTACACTCAATTCATTAGTTAACCATAAGACAGGGGTCAAGATAACAGAATTCACACAGAAAGTATTGCCTCCATCCCCGATCATTTGGCCGAGTACCACAGGCTGATTTAGACACACACACACAGAGCCTGGGCTATCTGTCTGTCTGCCTCATATCGTTATCAAGAGACAACCTCTAACATGTTTACTGTGCCAAGAGGTCAGACATCTTGTTGCGTGCTACTGTTCTCTATCATTGAAAAACTAAGAGAATATGATCACTTTGCTAAGAGAATGACGTGTATTTTGTCCGTATTATTTGTGGGAACTCAGGGTATCGTCTCACTTTCAGGTTTCCAGCTAAAACTGGCATTTTTGTGGTTATAGAAATGAAATGTACTCACATGAAACTCTAGAAAGTTTACATTGCTGCAGATAGCATTTACAGCAATTTTATCATAGATGTAGCCCCAATAAACACTCCTCCCCCCCATTTTTCATTTTTGGTATTTGTCTTTGTCCATACTGTTTGTACTTAATGTAGATTCATTACTTGGGCTAGACTAATGTACGTCACAGATGTACTTGCGTGGTATAGAGTAATGGAACTCTAATGTCAGTTTCAAAGGGAAAAAAAGGAAAGGTTTGGAAATATTCAGCTGCAATCAGTGGTTGGTACCACAATGTTACTGCAATTTATAATATCATGTTTCTGTCTGACCATCATCTGGAAAATTCCAACCCTCACATAATATGGAACCAAGGAAGAAGAATCAGGCCTGCTCTGAAAGATAGGACCATGAATCTATAGTACATGGAAAATGTAGTGAACTTCTTATCTGACATGAAAGCGCAAATGTCAGTGTAGACTAGAGGGATGTGTTCCAGAGGGGTTCTTCTTTCTTCTGAACATCTGTTTTGCACGATTAGCCAGATTGCCGGTGTGAAAAGCTACTGTTTGCTTTAAGAAAACAACCTAGAATGAGGGGAAGCTTCTCAGAAGTTGACATGAAACCAGCATCCTGTACCAGCTGTAAAGGGTGTCAACAAATTCAAATAAATCGTGATTCAGGCCGACGGATGGAGGTTTCTGTCTGTCCTTTCTTTAGATTATGCATCTGAATAAATGAAAAGCGTTTTGCTTGACAGCTGCTGGGCTGATTGTTTCTGAAATTTACCAGGTACTGAAAGCAGAGGATGCATTGTAGCCTACTGATTTTAGTGATGGCCGGACTTTTCATTTAGCACCATGTTAAAGACAAAGAGCCTGGAAAAAAATGAACTTTTTTTTCAGAAAGGACTCGTAAATGTTTTCATTTTCTTTAGACCAAAGAAAATGAGAGGAAAACGTAGTCATTATATTGGCTCTGTGTGCCAAACTGCACACAACACGCCAACAGAAACAAAATTTACATACAAGCTGCAACGTTGTGCTGATTCTGTGACAATGTCATAAGTCAGACGGCAGCAGCTGTTGGCCAGTAAATGTGTCAGAATGTCGAAAGATGACTGTTACTGCCATTTTTCATTGTCTTAAGTGAACCAGCTCTTATTTATTGGGATTTTTTTCCCTTTGCACTTTAGTTATTAAGTCACATTTTGCTTTTAACCCAGTGATGATAAACCTTACAATCAATTTGGAATTTTATCAAGGTGAAATCTAACTCTTTTTCACTTGAAGCAACAAATGCCACGTTTGTCCCAAGTGCAACAGAAGAATAAGATGTTCTCTTATTAAACGGAGGATAAGGTCAGCCATGTGTGACATCCAATGAGATGAAAAAATGCTTTCCTCTGGCAACATGATCCTTGTTACACAAAGAAGCTACAGTCAAAGAATGCAGCGGATATCATATCAAAGACAGTAACAATTCATCACCACACAAACACCGCTCCATGAACAGGGCATTGCAAAACATCCATCTGGGAAATTTCCAGCTACTAAGACTGACAGCGAGATGATTAATTCTCACAGTGACTTCTCTGGTCATTGCGCACACAGTCAGTCCGGAGAGAAGAGTTATTTGTTCGTAAATATGGCTGATAAAAATCAGTTCACCGCTGCCGTTGTGGGGGACCAGGTACACATTTCTGACAAGGCCAGGCACATACCTGGAGGCTGGAATTTTATCAGAAGCATATTTACCACCACTTCATGTCAACCAATGATGACAGATAGGACAGGAATTCCTCTGATCACAACTGTAGCCAAGTGGAAACTTTTTCAATGCTTGGAAAACCATTATATATTTACTACAGCAGCCACAGAAATCTAAAACGAAAAGGTAGGAATCGATAGAGATTATCTGAATAATAATGAATAATTCTTTAATGAGTGATTTACTCGTTGTTCATTTCACAGTTCAAAACAAGACGTGCATGACAGACCATCTGTTTACAGCAACACTTTTTATTGCATAAGTGTTTTAAAACAAACAATATTTCACTGAAGACAAAACTATACAATTCTCCACACATCTGTTAACACTGAATAAGAAGAAGGGAAAAAAAAGAAAAGGTCCATAAAAGAAATAAAGTTATATTCTGTATTGTAGTAAACACCTAGGGAGTCGATTTTGCTAACTTCTAATGTGGTGTAACACAAAGTCCAGTATCTTAACAGAACCGATATTAGACAAACATCTGAAATGAAAATCATTGCTCCCTTTCTGAGAAAAATTAAACAGACATGCAGGTCTTTCTTCAGGAGACATCTTTACTACAAACATGAAGGGAGGCAGACATAGTGCAGCTTAAGTGTGACATCTGGTGGCCATAAGTGGAAAAAAACAACAGATTTACAGCTTTTTTTTTTAGACATTTGCTTGAAGGAAAATCCTAGAATTAACGCACACATAGTAATATTTAAGTAGTAAATGGGAATTCAGTACAATACAAGACAAACCACACGAGTAAGTCACCACAACCAAACATCACAGTGACTTTATATAATCAGTGGTGAAGTCAACGAACCTGACCTCTCTGTTCAATTTGTCACAGCAGGTTAAAGCCACATAAAGGGTCAAATATTTTGGTTGTTTTGGTCTTCATTCCCAATGATTACAGTGACCATTTTTATCACCAGCTTCTTTCCAAAGTCCCAGCATTTCCAAGAAGAGTATCCACATATTCAAAAACAAGTCTTTAATCACAGCTGTCCTATTTGGTGAAGCTCAGTGCTTCTATAAAGCTGCATCCACTGATTCTGATCATCAACGTCTCTTTGGAGGAGAGAAGATGGGTAAGAGTATGGAAATTTGAGCGAGCCCATTAGAAAATAAAAAAATAAAAAAACAAAACAAACTGATTATTCAATTTTGCATTAAGATGGATCTTAAGCCACACATTACTGTTATTTTTAGCCTGATTCCTCTGTGATATAAAATTGTTTTTGTTTTGAATGCAATTTAAAATAAGATTGCAAATTACAAAATGTCTATATACTGATCAAATGACCCTGCATGTCTGCAGACTACCAACTTCTAGGTCAATATGCTGAAATGTGAGAATTTTTCAGCTGATGTGAAATTTTTGAATTCGTAATTCACTCGTGCTTCATTCGATCTTTTGCCTGAGGATCCTTTTCTCCTCCTCTACAAAGTTCTTTTCAGAGGTGGCTTGTCCCATGTCTCTCTTCCTTTTCTCCTTCTGCTGGAAGGTCTCCACTCGCCGTCTTTTGGTAGACAAAGACGGATTCTCTGATTCTTCATCTGATTGCCCGAGGAAGAAGGGAGAGAAAAAAAAGTTTCTTTTTTTAATATATTGATTAGAACAAAGCTCTACTTGATAGCAAGTCTAAAGCAGAAACAAGAGCAAAAACAAACTTTTCCCCCCCCAAAGTTTGGGATCTTTCTTGTTTGGTCATTTAATGGCTCACAATACTTATTTTCCTACAGGTTGGATGAATTGATGATGCAACAGTTTTTCCTGTAAATGAATAACGAGAAGACAGTGAAGACACAATTACTATTCGAGCGGCGAAGATCTCTCTCACATCTGAATGCATTCTTGGCAGTATTTGTCTTGCAAAGTCATTTTGACTCTGTAACTGATATCCTGGGTCAAAGGATTTTTAGAAGTTAGAAGCTGTATAAGGCCATCCTGTTCCACAGTCGGGACACGGATAGAGAGCCTCATTCACCAACCGTTCAACAGATATGCTCTTAAGTACTACTTCTGAACGTTTTATGAAGATTGTGGTATTTGTGAAAATCTTCATATCTTTGATTTGTTCTTAGGAGTAGCCTTACAAACTTTTGTGTGCAGACATGTTTGAACAAAGTCAGCTTCGGTGTTGTTTTCTGCTGTTCTATTCATTAAAATACAACAATAAAATTTACAGTGAGGATTTTTGTCAGATTTTTAAAATAATTTCAAGGGAATTTATATTAGGGAGTATTTTGTTATTTAAGATAAATAGTGAGATATTGCAGATGGTGTCCTAACGTCACAATCTATATATAAATAATACATAATAATGAAGTATTTTGAATGAAGTCATTCATTCAAGAAAAATAGCTGTCAAGACTGGATTTAATTCTATCACCATCGGTCCAACAGACTGAACACACATACACACACTTGCCAGATGTGCACCCTCAACCGCAGGAATATCTCTTCACAATTGTCCAAGTCACCTGCGACTCTCAGATATACCTGCTAATCGTGGTCTTTAATAATAAAATTTATCACAACAGTGTCTTCTTCTTATAATGATTAATTTTATTAGGAAATTATCACCACTGACCGACTCACCTAGGAGATTCGTTTCATCAGATGCACCACTCACTCCATCAGCGTGTCGCATTTTAAAATGATGCCACCGCAAGCGACAATTTGCTTTACGAACTGTAGAAAGTACATTAGGCTATGTAATGAAAATAAATCACACGGTTGCACCTTTTTCCTTTTTCGGCACTTCACCACCAGGTGAAGCTCATGGATCCAGACTGCAGGCATAAAACTGCTTTTATATCATTTGAATCTCACAGTGTAATGATCTATGTGTGAATTGCTTGAAAAATGAGGACAATCAGGTTTCAGCGCACGTCTTTCTTATCTTTTTTTGTTTTAATCAATTTTTTGGCATTTTGTTATCTTTCCTCGTCCGTCTCATCGCTGCCTGTGTCTGATTGCACATGACCCGTATATTGACCTTTTATGGACATTTTTGGGGGGTCTACATATGCAGAGCAGGGCCAGCTGGTCCTTCCTTTTAACTTACAAGAGATTGGCATTCACTAATTTAAAGAGTAATGATATGAACAAAATCTGACAGAAGGTTTTTATAAAAAACATTCTAAGTGCAACTTAAGAACAAATAAAAGAAGATTTGTAAGAACATATTGGTGAATGCAGCCCAATATCCTGAGTGATATGGTTGGCTACTGCTTTAGTCATATCGCCCAACTTTTGGATTTTTCCTTTCATTTCATAAGGCACAGAGAGTGTAAATGACTTTTGTTTGTAGCCCGCAGCTTAATACACTCTTCATACTGCACTTTATGGCGCTGCTGTGAATGGTGGAAGAGATTAGTCGTGATTGAACCTTTAGTCAGAGCCTTTTTTCGGCTTTGTCTACCAGAAAGCATTACTCTGCTGCTCATCTGCCTCTTTGAATCCAAACTACTTGCGTCCTGTCTGTGTCTGTCTCCATAGTGCCACTGCATGAGTGAGAAGTGGGGAAAGAGTGGGTTGTGCGCCAACTCTGGGAGAGAGGAGCTATGAAGTTTTGTAAACGGCATCTCAGTACAATATACATGTACACTAAATAAAAGAGGAATTGAATTCCATCTGGTATTGTGAAATAATATAAAATGAAAAGCGGGCCAATAGTGTTGAGAATGATGCCTTCGACCGTTATCAGCTGATCATTCTGTCAGTAAAAGCTTTAAAAATGCGGTTGCCCATATGTATTTACCCGAGTCAGGGGGCTGCTCTTCTGTAGGCAAGAACCTGGCTTTGCCGGTGTGAGCCTGCGGTGCATCTTCACCGTTGTCTTCATACACATTGGACCACTTTATCGCCATGTCCATTCCTGGAGGAGGTCCCTTCTTCTTCTCTGGCTCAGCAGTATAGCTCTCAGGAGGTGGCACAGCATTTGTCTTCCATGGTTTAAATTCTCTGGGATGCTTTAAAACAGAAAAAAAAAAAAAACGTTCACAAGGTTGAAAACTTTCCAACAATAAAGATGCACTGATCCTTTAACTCCTTATATTCCTACATGGTAAAATATTTATGACAGCACACTGGTCACAACTAATCTTTACAGATATCAAATGTGTCAATATTACAGTTGCAATCACTAAGACAACAGAGGTGGAAAAAGTAATGGAAAATTGTAATTATGTAAAAGTATCGTCGTCGATCAACCATCAGGATGCTGGCTCAGTCCCAGCATGCCCAGTTACATGTTTGGGTGTCATCCTGAACCCCACATTGTTCAAAAGTGTGTTCTTCACTGATTAATTTTTTGGATAAAGCGCCTGCTGAAGTACAGCAATGATATGCAATGTATAACCGGAATTTAACCTTTTTAACTGACATTTTCTATCAAACTGTATGCATCATTTAAATCCACAAACTGTCAACACAAACATTACAAAACAACACATATCTCGAGTGTGGCTAATGAAGCGCTAACTGTGGCTGCGGAACAGATTAGCATAACTGTAAATCTAGCTGCTGCTGACATCGTATGAGTGGTACATGTTTACCTCTTCAGGAGCTTTGACAGTCAGACTGTCCCAGTCTATCTGCTTGTTCAGGGGGTTATAGAGGAACGTGGGCTTGGAAACGGAGCTGAATAGCACGTCGGGTCTGGGTAAAGGAGCTCCACCGGCACCTCGTTTATCCGCCTGTTGGGAGGACTGTCCTCCGCTCCCTTGAGCTTCTGCCTCCGATCTCTTTTTCCGACTGTCTCCCTCCTGGTCCGAGTCACTGCTGCTGTCGCTCAAATCGTCGTAGCTGGAAAAGAAACCCAAAGAGCCCAGTTTCTTTTCTTCCGTCATTTCTTCTGCCAGGCAGGGATGATTAATTTTGCAATGTCGAATAAACCCGTTAAAGAGACTGAAAGAATAGAATTGATCAATCAGACTAGAAAACTCCAAGAACTACTCCATTTTGAAATAGCCTCCAAAATAGTCGTAAAGCTGCTATCTAGCTTTACGACTGCACTTTGACGACTGTCGTAAAACCACATAAAGCCAAGTCCGACCTCGTCTTGAGAATCTTTTGCATTTGTTATAACTTTATATTTACACCCCTGGTAGTCTGAATGGAGTTATGTTCATTGTGTTTTATCTTCATCTGTTCATGTGTTTGTTGTATACTTGTTGTAGTTCAATAATGTACTTTTTTTTTTTTTTCAATGGGGGGGGGGTTATCTATATATCTATATATATCTATCCTAAAACCCAAAAACGACTCTGATCAGATAAATA
>JBBBVU010000015.1:9713557-9740991 GCA_037177055.1 Atherinosoma microstoma | reverse complement strand
TTGAAGTGGACAGAAAGAGACACAACAGACATCATATTTGATCCAGCGAGATCTGCTGAGAGAGGAGAAAAATGTCTGTACAGCATTTCTAATTTATTTCATTGCCCTTCTACCTCATTATCAATTGCACTCCTGTATACCCAATGACCACCTCAATTCCACCAACCACTTTGTTTATCATTATTTACCACTAGTATTTGTTTTATGTGTTTTGTTTTTGCATCGTGTTTTGCTCTGTTGTTGATGTCTTCATTCTATGTCTTTTGAAAACATGTTATTATAAAAGATGAAACCACGTACTTAAGCCAATAAAACCTGATATTGATTTAATAAGTCACTTACTTTTTTCTTCTTTTTGACCACTAGAGCGCAGCACAGTCACAGCAATGATGGAATGAGCAGAAGTGCCAAGCTCAGCGGAAGCAGTGACAACTTACTGTCTACTTACTGTTTCTCATCATAAAAGTCATATCATGAAAACTACTCCATAAAATCTTTGTCCTGGCATCATGAACTTTCCTTAGAATAATAACTAACTGGCTAAACAAATCATCTTTACAACCTAAACATGTTATGTGTTCCATTAAATGTAACTTAAACTCACTACGTCCCCCAAACCTCCTAACCTCAACTTCAACCACCTGCTTATTCCGAAAGGTTAAGACCTTCCCCTTCTCTCAGCCAGTCTGATGATTAAGAGGCTTTTAAGGAACCTTGAGTCTGGTAAGGATTTTCTGAATTCAGCTAGACTAAGAGGTGCCAGGCTTTGCCCTTGTGCATAGGTCAAACACCTACTGCAGTGCTTATAATAGACGAGGAAACATAAATCTACCAGATATACTGCCCACAGTATCTCTCCCCAATCCGTCATGTCTGACTTTCACGCTCTCTGTGCTAAATAATAACAATGCAGGTGCTTTGAAATAGATGCTTTGCATTTTAAGGGGATTTGTGAGTCAGCTATGCATATAGCTTGACTAAGAGTAAAGTCTGTAGTAGCAGAACTACCAGCAGTAGTAATAGCAGTGATAGATTTAATAGTCACTATATTGTTAAATAATATTTACACAGATAAAACTGTATAATTATGATGAATATTGCACATTCCTGCAGCAAAATTCTTATCTTTAACTTTTAAGATGTGCTAAGAAGCATGAATGACTCTAAAACAAGAGTAGAGAGGAATTAAACATTGTTGTAATCCTTGATTAATCAAAATTGAGTTTTGACACTGATCACAAATCTTCCAGTTTTTCTGTCAAGTGAAATGTCACTACATTGTTCTTAACTTGAAACTTGGAATTTTTTGCACTTTTTTGAGTGAGCAGATGATGTTGTTTTGGCTGGAAGATGCTCACCTGGACTGAGGTGACACCTTCAGCCATAACTTATTTTCATTACAGCAGAATTTTTACAATTTCTGTCCCAATCTGTGTTAAAGCTTTAACATATTGTTTGTTCCTCAGTGAAAGAAGCTCCATTGTCCAATCTGATCATCCTCAAAAGCCTCAACAGATTTTAAATTGATTTGACTGTAAATCTGTGGAATCAAACTTCCACAGACAGAAAAGTGAATGGATGAATAAACCCATCGATAAATAGAAACATTTTGTTCTCAAGAATTATTTCTTTAAGCTGCAGAAAGGATGAGATCTATAAGTGGTTCCTTATACAATATTTTTTTTTATTCCTGACTGTAAACAGGACAAATGTGGTGTTCTGAGAATTTGATATTGTTTGGGACAATTGATCATTTTTACCTTTCCTTTTTAAAGTTTAAGTTTTTCTTCTTACATGTTTTTAAAGCGGGGATCTCCAAAAAGCCCCAGCACCACCCAGGACTCCGGACTTTCTGGTGAATGCCTGTTTGGAGGGGCTTTAATCATATTCCTGGCTCTTGGCCATTTTAACTATGCAGGATAACTAAGAATTAACAAGCAGGATGGATGCTGATCTGTGGCTGGTGCAGTCGTTTCTTCCTCTTGCATACTTTTTTTTTTTTCTCCAGTCACCACTGTGCTTGGCCATAATGTGAGAAATTCCACATGGAGTTGAAAAGCCACACCTCACCATGTCTCCATTTAATCTAGCCATTCATAAAAACTTGTATGTCTCTTTTTTGCGATTCAAAGGCTTAGCTCAGGTCAGAACACATCTGTGTCAGAGCAGCAGTGGGTGGTTTTCTCTGCTTCTTTAACCTGATAATTTGAAGTAAGATTTTTTTTTCCTGAAAGTAATTAGTGGACACAAGGAACTTATATATTATCAAAGATGTTCTCAGACACTTTTTTTTTGCATCACCTGTGAGTGTTTTTGAATGCACACTGTTTCTGAGCATGGTCTGGATCTTAATAGTTGTAATCCTGTTTACATTTTAGGTCATTAAGCCCATGGCTACCATCTTGAAGTTTCCAAACAACCCTGGAGAATGAAAGAAGTGGTTCAGTGATGACTCCATAAAATCCAGATGTTTCCTGCTATCTGCATATCTTCATTTGCAGTTAACTGTAGCCTTAAATAGAGCACTCATGGGACAAATATGTTTAATACATGAAGTCTTAATCTCTGTTTCAATTTAAACAAGTTTAAATAGAAAATGATTAGAAGAGTTTAAACAGACAATCAAAGTAGTTGCAACATCTGGTTGATGCCAATGACCTTTGACATAAAGCACCCATGATGTAGTGGGATAGATGCTAAAATAGTGACCTTAAAAAGGTTAATGGATAGAACAGACACATCAGATCATGGCCTTTATTTAGTGCACATGGTTCCTCTTTTTTCCGGAGATAGAGAGGGGAAAAAAAAAGAGGCGCATCTGTTTTAGTTGGATGTTAGGATGAGACGTTCATGTTAAAACATGCATTTTTACAGTCATACATCCTGAGTGTATTCTTGCATTTGCAGAATTTGCATCAGCACTACCCTTTTCCTCTTATCATGTTTGTCTTCACACCTCTTTTCCCTCCCTTCAATTTTCTTTGCTTTTAATTCCATTCCTTTCTCTTCAGTTCTTGTATCCACATAGCTCCTTATCTCTCTCCCACACACACACATACACACACACACACACACACACACATAGCTTCCACTATTGTGTTTTCACTGGTCACTTAACACTTAGTGCAATTTCAAACCGGAGAGGTGGCATTCTTCGGCTCGTTACATTAACTTGAGGCTCTGTTTGCACGGCGGCCTGTTGAGGCTCGTGGCTGGAGTCCGGAAAGGGATCCAACCAATGTGGCAAGAGAAAAGAAAAAGTGAGAATGAGAAAAAAAGAAAGAAAGAGAGGAGACAAGGAGCTTGTTCGGAGAAGGTGTGGGAGATCTGGGTCAAAAGGACAGGCAGCGGGAGAGTGCGGTGGGTGTTGGGGGTGATCATCCTCATCACATGTTCCACGGTGTCCTGCCGTGTACACGGCTGTGGACTAAACACACAGAGCATACTCAACCCTGTGCCCTTCCTGATGCTTTGATTTTCTTTGCTCTCTTTCCTCTAATTCCCTGCAACCTCCAAAACATGCCCATACAGACACCACACACACACACACACACACACACCAACATACACACATGCACTTTCTTCGCTTTACTCTGAGGTGTTCATTCATACATTTGTAGAGGTCTGACAGGAAGAGGGAGTGAGGATTGTGATTGGCAGTTCATCTTTTTCCAAAGCCTAACATCTAGGATGAATGTCATCATGATAGATGTTACTGAATGAGATAACCACTCTAGCTGACATTGACTTGTTCTGTGCTCCTACTTTAAAACAGAAAAACACCACAAGAAGAAAAGTTGAACTAAACCTCAAAAATCCCAAATGAGCAACATGAGTAACACATGAATATTTAGATATGCTGTGTTTTATTTGCTCTCAGTACTTTCATGCTGTAGTCGATTTCATAAGCTACCGTTTATGATTCAGATGATTTATCAGTAAGCTGCAGTTATTTGCATCTTTGGCTCTCGGCAACGTATTTTCTTGTTAGATTATTATTGGAGGTTCCAAGTTTTTCTGAGAAGACGTGATCATAATGTGTCCTCTTCTTTTCCAGATGTAGTCATTCTTTAAAACTAGTGTGAAGATCTGTAGTTAAAAACTAAACTGAAAATAACATATCTAAACATGCACATTTGACTTTTTTATGTCCCAGGTAAACTTATCCAAATATGTAAGTCTTGAAAAGTACTTAAGGGATAAGAAAATAAACAGGAAAAAGATCTGCAATATGACAAATGAGATCCAAGAATGTCTGCAAGGCAGATTGGTCACCACATTGAAAAGCCTCCCTGCCTGTATGTTCTGCACATGTCACAGAAGAATGCTTTGAGCTGAAGCCAGCAACATCTACTTTTCAACTGCATAATTCAAATGGCCCCATTTGGTTCGGTCTGCCAATCAAATCTACAAATTGGAAAGGTGAACAGGGTATCAAGAAAGTGCGTAAACACTAAGTTACTTACATAAAGAATATCTGAGACCACAGAAATATCTGTCTCAGAATTCTTTTTTCTTTTTTTCAAAGTCAATCAGACAAAATTTCCATGTTTGAAGTTAAACAAAGCAAAACAAAATTAAATGCAATGAGCAAAATCTGTTGTCACTGCTCGTTGTCTTTTAGCTGATTCATATACGCAAGACAGAACTGAGCTGTCAAATACAAGGAATTCCTTTACACATGTGAATACTGGAAAGCAAAGGAGATTTTTCCCTTTATGACGACACAAGGGCTGTGTGCCAGAAATGAAGACTTCCTGCACAGAAGTATGCGCTGCCTGGCTTCTGTATTTGCATCTGTGAAGAAATGAATGATTCTCAGGACAATATATTCACATTATTGATAAATAACGCTTTTGCCAAAAGAAAAATACATGTGTCCCTCACACAACAGTGTAAACTAAAGGGGGCATCAATAGAGCATGATGACAGTGACAGAACTTACACAGTTGACAACAATTTTCTTTAGATTTAAGGAAATAAATAGATTAAATTCAGTGTTACTTCTATTGCGCCACCTCATGGCTTCTTTTTTATAAGGGTCCAAGACCTTTATAAAGAGAAGTAAAATGTTTTCCGTTTAGCAAAGCAAAGGTTTTAGGAAAAAAAAAAAACACACATAACCAGATAGAGGGAGGGCACCCATCAGGTGGGCAGAGTTAAGAGGAAAGTGTTTTCCTAAAAATGGTTTTCATTGTAGGTAAAACCACGTAAGAGACACTATCTAATACGTTTTACCACCACAGCTGAGGTTCCAAGCAAATTAATCGGAGGATCATCACATTTGGGTGTAAACAACCCTCTTTCCTTTGTTCCATGAAGCCTTTTGAAAGTATAACATAAATCATCCTATGTGTGCACAACTATTGAATAAATGAGTGCGTTTTTTTAACTGCTAATATGGATTTACAGATCCATCCTTGTTTCTCCACTCACTGGAACTGAGCTCTGGAGCGTTCAGATGTTATAGTCACTCAGCAAAGACATTCAAACCCTTCTGAACCTTGTAGGAAACTCATTTAGTGCAATTACCACCCTGCACTCCCCACATGTAAGTCACTTTGGATACAAGTATCTGCTTAATCAGTATAATGTCATAAACACAAGTAGTGAAGTTGTGTGTCTCCACAGGTTCACACATGCTGCATTGATTCCACCCAGAGGGAGATGATACTGTAATTTACTGTATGCATGCAAGAGCTTCTCCGAGTCAAACGGTGCTATTCTGCACCATACCATACCATACCATACCATGGAAAAATACCAAAACATCCCCCTCAGAGCCAGAGCTACATGTGGTAAGGAGAAAGAAGACAGAGAGGAAGAAGCACAAACTGAAGATATACAAAGTTAATTACATGCTCAGTGCATCATGGGAGGTCCTCCAGCAGTCTGGGCCTGCAGCAGTCTAATTGGCGAATGGTTCTGGGTCACTTGAGCTGCAATAACTATTTAAAAAAAGAAAGATTTAAGCTTAATCTTAAATGAAAAGACTTTCTTAGAAGAGAAGCCTAATATCTGAAGGCTTTGCCATCCATTTACTACAAACCGCAAATAAGCCTCACTCTGAGAGCAGAGTGCTCTGTTTACATGATGTGTTATTATGAGGTCTTTATGATAGAGCTAAGTCATGAAGGACTTTACATGTGAGTAAACATTTTTCTGGATTTTGTTGATAAAGTTTCCACTCTTGTTATGACTTGACAATGCTGATGCTTGTGATGTAGAAATGTTTTATCCCTTGGCAGTCAAGTGTAAGACCATTGGTTCCAATCACTTTCTGCACAATTTTTAAAAAATATATTCATTTTTCTACTTTCATCAATTGCTTGTTTTTTCTACTTAGCTCCCACCAAGGTAAGGGTGGTAGTTCACATTACGTTGTTGGGCTTGCAATCATTGTACATGACTAGATGTTAGATGATCCTAATGTATGGCTTGGTTGCAAAACTAGAGACCACTTTTAGTCATGGTTCCCATCATGTGATACTACACTACCAGCTAGCTATTATTGGTTTTTCTATATATTTATTTCCTTATGACAGTCGATTGTGAAATGACTATAATTTGAAATTGTGTACAAATGTTCCAATTTCACAACTTCTAGTAAGACCCAACTGGCTTAAAAACAGGTAACACAAAGCAAGCACATGGAGAGATGCTAAGGCTATGTGCTCTCCTAAGTCATAAATGAACCACCATATACATGTCTGCTACTTTATTAAGATTTAAATTATTGTGCCTTGAAACTATTCATGATTTTCCACAAAATAAAGTGATAAAAACACCATGTTATCAGTTTTGTTAACATAGCATCTTGTCAAAGTTAACATTCAACTTTTCTTTCTCGATTGACTTATTTGGTCTTGACCCTCAGACTTTTGTGCCTGAACCAAAATTATAGGCATGGACACTCTTCCAACTGATTCCATGACGGCTGAAGTGCATCAAAAAAATAAGCAATGACAACACATGAGCAGATGAAGAGACAAAGTTTTTTGACTGAAAAAAAATTCAAAGTCAAAAAAAGAAATAAATGCCAACACTGAGTACATGAGGGAAATGGATTTCTTGTAGGTATTTCACTTAATTTATGTTCTGCTGGTTGTAATACCGTAAATATATAAATACTCTGTCCAGAAAATGTATCTGTTCATTCATACAGTTCCATTATTTATTCAGCAGGCTACCTACTGACCTGACAACATGAGGTTAATCAGTCTCTAGAATAATGATATGATATAAATTCAATAGCTGATGATGACAGGATAGTGGCTTGATATAAAGTTATTTGGTGTGTTGCATAATTGCAATACAAAATTAAACTTTGGTGGCTCAAATGTACTGCATACACTCCAACAAAAACTTCAACCTTACTTCGGACCATAAGATGTGGAAAAAAATGGCAAGAAACATATCAAACATCAGCTAGAAAGTTAATCAATGGGTTAAAAAATAACCCAACTTTATGCGCTGTGTGGTACTATGCCAGTGCAGTCCTGCTGTAGGTCTCCTGTGTGATGGGGCATGTACAAAAAGGATTGGGGGGCACATTTCACACCTTGGGGGCAGCTTGGTGGGGGGTTGGCAGTGGTTTGATGAACGAAGTGCACCTGGCTGAGAGATGAGCCCCCCCCCCACCCTCCCCAGTACAGTCATGGTTTACAGATCAAAGGCGTAATTCTTGCTCTGTCCGGTCCCACACTCCTCCTCCTATGCCTTCTCCTCTAGTCTAAAGAGTGTCCCATCTTTCCAGCTTGGTGTTTGACAGTCTACAAAGTACTCTCCCTGAAACACTCTTTACCTTCATTCCTATACGTATGCTTGAACTACCTGTTTCCACTGATGCCCATGGTGAACCCTGAAGCCCAAACTGTGGGATTTTCTGACTCATTAGCTCTGCTCAGTCAAGTGGAGCAGCCTGTAGATTCCTTCCAGCCCAAGTTCAACAACACAGCCAGTGGCTCCAGCTGTGAGGTGATAAGAGAAAGAAGGTTCTAGCCATTAGACCCCGCTGAGACTTTGTTTAGTATGAAATGAGAGGAGAAGGAGGGGGCAAAGAGGAGCAGGAGGATAAACGATGGGAGTGCTAATCAAGGCTAGCAGATGGGTTGAGATGTTGTAGGATTTGGTCAGCAGGGCAGCACCGCACCCTAACGCAGTGCAGCGTATTTAACGCAGCTTAGCAGTGTAGTTACAGGAGTGTTAACGCCTGTCAGTTACATGGCTGCTTGTCTTTGCAACAGGTGTCTGTTTGACCCTGGGTCTGATCTGTATCCTGTTGACCAGGACAAAGGAATATGATAAATAACATTGGAAAGATTATTGTTTTATACCAACATTCTCAAAATATTACAATGCTGAACTGCTTGAAGGACAATGAAGTCTCTTATCCCAAGTGCTTAGACATTTGAACGTTGAACGTACCAAACAAAGTTAACAAGAGGTGTGCAAAGAGTTTTATCATTATCAGAAATATCTTCAGGTAGTGGTTGCGTTTGTTTAAAAGGTTTATTCCACCATTTATTCAGGGTGTATGAAATGATCATCATCCATCTGCTGCTGGTTAAAACAATCCATCATATTGAGTTGTAGCTAAATGAAGGGTCATTGTTCTGTTTACTTGTCATGTTGTGAGGACTGAGCTTGCACTGAAGCTGTGTTGCACAGGAACTGTGAATATGGATCTTTTTTTGACGCACATACAATTAAACTGAAATTTTCTCCCCACTGCAAGTTTTTCAAACATGTTTTTAACAAGGTACAGTATGACAATATATCTTTAATACCTGCAATGCAACTGATAAAACCTACAATCTAAGAATTCATTTAATAAACACATAGATGAACGCTTTTGTGAATTTTGCTTGGTTTGATGGTCGGGACGAAAAGTTTTTCCGACAATGCAACCTTGTGAATTTGCACATCTTGTACCCAGATCCATGGATTTTAAACTTTTGAATTTACGCAAGGTAAAAACATCATCCAAAATAGCAGCTTATGGTGTGAATGGAGGTATTGTGTATTTTGGTAAATATTCTTTACCATTATTGATCTATGTTCTTTCCTTGGTTTAATTTGTGTCATTTCTATTTGTTAACATTGTGATTGAGTTTGTCTGAATAAGCCACATTTCTCTATCTCAACCTCTTCCTAATTTGAATCATTTTTGGCAAGAAAAGAAAAAGAAAAAAGGGAACAGTAATTAGGTGACCATGGTAGCAAGTCCAGGTAACAGAAAATGTACTTCACAAGATGGCGCCCCGTTCCAACATGCAACACACCATACCCTAATATCTTCTAACGGCCTTTTTGATAGCCAATCTTGCATTATGATTAGAAAATGACGGGGTTAACTCTTTCACACACAATATTCAAGGCAGAACTGTTGTGCATTCGTTGTGCTTTTCAATTCTGTGTGGAAGGTGCTGAAACAGAATTGGGGGTATTGCCTTTGAGCTGGCAGCAGGGGCACTCAAAGAACCAAATCTGTGAATGCGTGGAAGAAAGGGCCAGTGTTGTGTCAAATTCTGAACCCTCTGATAGAATTCGTCTCCCTTTTACACACAAGCACTGCTAGTCATTCCAGTTTTATCCCTAACCCTGATCCTAACCCTTAGACCATCACTACACACTATACACACAGGTGGTCAGATTCTTTTGAGGGGTGGAATTTCAACAAAACACCGGCGTGGCAGAATAAATCATATAAGGAATTGGTGGTGTCATGTTACACATGGGTGCTGGATCTGTAATATACACGTCTGAGTAAGTAAACAAGATTTTAGATTCATTTTAACAGTGAACAGTGAACATAAACAGCATCATGCCTAAAACTCAATCAATTGTATTTATTAAAAAAAATTTCATTTTGTTTATTTACACAAGGACTTTTCTGATTGCTACAACTGTTGAAACATTTTAACAGATACTAAATGTTGCTTGATGTAAAATCTTTAAATGAATTATGTAAATATCTTTTAAAAAAGGGGGCCCTAATATGTTTTCAACAACTTGCTGGGCTCTGTGGTGTTTAGTAAAAACAGGAATGATCTCTGCATTCGGCATCTATTTTTAGCTACAGATTGGTACAGTTTTGAGGAAAATTTACAGTGTACATTACAAAATGAACAGACCAAAGAAGACTGCCTTAGAATAAACAATAATGCCGGTATTTCATAATGAAGCATCATACCAGCTATTTATGTTGGTTAATGGTATGTCTGTAATCATTTTTGGAAGACAGCAACATTTTATGAAATAGATTTATGAATGAAACCAGCAGAATGTGTAAGTAGGATCATATTTGCTTTAAAGGGATTAGCTGAAGTAAAAATACAGATTCATGCAGTAATTGATATTGTTACATATGATTTTTACTTTGATACATGCACAATTGTAAGACTGTAGGGTAAAAATGGACTCGAAGCATATCAGGTTAGAATTTCTTGTTTGGCCTTAGTTCATTTACACAGACAGAAATACCAACAATGTCCTGAGATTTACCACTACTAATCTAAAAAGATATTCAACACTGAAAATGAAGATATTTTTATTTCAAATGTTTTTAAGTAAAAAGCCCCACAAGGGGGCAGAAACCATGACCAGGATGACCATCATCTTACTCATCAGTAAATGTTACCACAACTCTCATTATAATATTGTCATTAAATGTCACCGGGAAACTGGATGAATCTAGTCTTTCTATGGCAAGTACCACAGAAGGAAATTCTTAAGTCCAAGAATTGACCTCAGGCTTTTCTCTATTTTTAGTCAGTGTAATGATGCTTCTGGCCTGGACAACATACACATGAGGTAATGACTCTCTTCTGCTGCAAGGCAGCCACACCGGAGCTGGCTGTAACCCCTGACAGCAAACACATGAGGTAGCAGTGATTGTCCATCTGTGACTGCAGCTTAGATTTTAACCTGTGCTCTGGCTGACAGGTGGTACAGTTTTGCCTCAGCAAACAGTTGAGCTGTGGGGCATGAAGTGTGAGCTATTTTTGCCATGGTGTCAGACAGTAGACTATGACATGGGGAAACTGATGGATGGACAACAATCTGAGCTTGAACTAAACCTGACATTAATGCAAATTACCCTCCACCCTGTTTCAATCTATGCAGTTTACTGTAAAATATATTCTCACTATATGTCAGATGTCAGAATTTTCCAGTCTGCTTTAAGTTGGTTGATTCTGCTGGACATAATGGAAACCCAAATATCAACATGCCAAACATGCGATTATGTCAGATGTGGGCATTTTATATAATGAGATGTAGAGATAGGCAGATTAAGTCTATTGATTTTACTGTAAAAACAGCTTTGTTTTTCCATTCTTAAAGGTAGATTTTGTAAATTTGGGGACAAAATATTATCACCACAAGGGGGCAGAGTTTTACCAGAATGTCTATGTTTTTTATTCGTATTTAAGATTGGTGTATTTATATTCAAATTATTTTATTTATTTATATAACCAATGTTCTGACAGTGAGAGGGAAAAGAAACAACTTTTTTTTATCAGCTCTTATTTGACAGTTACTACACTTGATTTTCATTTTAACTTATAATTAAAGGGTTGTGGCAAAGGTAATGTAAGAACTTCCCACCAAATTACTGTACTTTTAATCAAATTCTACACGGAGTTCTGTGAACTTTTACCTG
The DNA here is from genome assembly GCA_037177055.1 of Atherinosoma microstoma. NCBI lineage: Eukaryota > Metazoa > Chordata > Actinopteri > Atheriniformes > Atherinidae > Atherinosoma > Atherinosoma microstoma. The sequence goes on along the minus strand of JBBBVU010000015.1, from coordinate 9,729,326 downwards.
TTGTGAACTGAGTTTGTATTTTCTATATTTTATCATTATTTTTCTACAAAGAACACCTTTAGATTAATTTAGAACATTATTTTATCCAAAGAAACCCACAACTAAGAGCACAATGAGGGCTATTTGGGCCTCAGTAGCTTGCCCAAGGACACTACTAACATGTAGACTGAAGAAAGTGGAATATACTTGTAACAAGCAGCCCCCTGTTTGGAAGATGATCACTTTTCGTCACACCAGTCTTGTTTTAGATTCTTTCTTGCCAACATTTTGCTCATGTCTTGGGGATTTTATTGTGGAAACCATAAAGCACAATTTTGTGTGCATTTTTTTTTTTTATAAATCTTTGGCAGTAAATGTTTTTGTGTGTTTGCTCTCCCATGAAAAAGACAGAATGTCTGGTTTTCATTGTTCTCGTTTGAAGTCCTGAGTGGATGCACTTGGGTCTTACAATAGATTTGTATGGCTGCAGTTTTACGCACAGGTAAGGACTGAAATTAAAGATGTCTTAAGATAAGAAAAGGAGTTTGTTGCCCTCAGGTGGCTTTCAACAGCTATAGGATGAAAGATATTCATCACCAGGCATGTAAAAAAAGAAGAAAAAGAAGAGGTTTCTAAAAGTGTTCTGTCTTTATTTCTCTGAGGTTTTCTACAATAAGTGTTTGTGTAGTTTTTTGGAGAACCAAATGGAGAGCATGTATCCAGAGGAAAGATTATTAACTTAAAGTAACTTGGCTCTTTAGTTTGTCTAATCTTTTTGACATGAGGACATGAGGGCAGACATAGGTTTTTTTGGGCAAATGTATGGAAAATGATATGTTTTCTTGTATGATAAAATATCCGCCTTCTATTAAAAGACATAATTACCAGATGAATGATAGCCGACAGATGAGCAGAGGGCTTGTTGGGGGGTTGACCTAAAGCAGGCCTGTGGTCAGAGCAGACATGTGAAATATTTCTGTCCCTCTTAAAGTGCTGGAGAGGGAGCAGCGAGCTGGTGTGAAGTCTTTTCTGGTTTGGATGCATCCGCCAGTGAGCATGTATTGCTGAAGCCAGCGGCCAGTAACACCAAGGTCGCTATTCTGCAGCACACCAGCACCTTTGCCATCTTCTGACAACCTCTGTCTGTCTGAAACAGGACCCAACAGCTACCCACAATCAGTTTTTCAAGAATCAATAAGCTTTAGCTTAGTGTTTATAACAGCACTTCATATCTTCCTAAATGTATTTGTTCCCATAATCATAAGCATTGCCAATTGTTTTGCAGCCTAAGCTAAGGCAGGTGCTTGTTTCACCTCACGAGTTCGTTAAAAGAAATAATGCTCTTCTCTTGTTCATTCCGTAACAGGAAACGACCACCAACAGCCATCTGACTTTGTTTACTACACAATTTGGGAACCGACTGAAACTGCTAGCCTGGCTTTACGTAAAGGTGATAAAAGTCTGCCCCCCAACACCTCTAAAGTTCACTAACCTTCAATTAACATTCCTTAACATGTTATATCTCCTTGCACATGCAACAAATGCTTTACAAGAAAAACTTTAAATCTATTTTTATGCAGTTATGTGCAAGTTTATGCTAAGCTTTGTTAGATGAATGCTGGTGAGAGCTTCATAATTTGCATGCAGAAAAAGGAATGATATCAGTATTCTCATCTAACTCTTGGCAACAAAAGTATATCCCCGAATGTCAAAGGGAGGAATTATGCAGAGGGTGTAATAATATCTGTCATAAACAGGATATGGACACATGATAGATGAGTGACAATCCACAGATAACACTTATTTTACTCTTTGAGTCTCTATCTTGATTATTCAACACATTATCCTTGCATAAGGATTATCATCCTCAGCTCTGGCTTCACTTCACACAGAAAATATATGGGATTTGGCCAGACCAAGTCACAGCCTAATAGTATCACTGGAGATAAGAATGAACATGCCTTTCAAGCCGTCCTCTCAACCCTCCCAAGAAATTAAATGGGATTTTGTATGAGGAACATTGTAGTTAGCAAGCATAAAGCCACTCTCTGTTCCACAGCCAGCTCCTCAGAGAATTCACGCCAGACAGAGGATCAGCTCCAGAGATGAAAGTGAGGTCAAGGTGGCTTTTTTTCCCCATCCTCCCTAAATCAGGCTTCTTCTCCGGCTACTCCTGTCTTCTTTAAAAACTGAGAGCAACTAGAACCCTGGAAAATGATGATAAATATGAAGAAACTGTATTTACCCATTCTTGGCTAAGTTTGCTGGGGCTGTCTATCTAGCACCGTATTTGTTGATGTTATGCTGTTGTATTAATGTTATAATAGCTAGTAACAGTAATGGATTTACTTTTGCTTTGCAACTTGTGCACTTGCTTTATAGTTCGCATGAAGTTGTGCGCAATGCTGTTTTTCTGCAGAACTGAAACCTTTAATGAGGACTAAAAACAAATGAGACACAGTGCAACTGAATTGTAGTAGGTTAGATAGTCATGTATTTAAAAAAAGAAGAAAAAAAGAATCTTACAAACAAGACAAACCAAAACACAGAAAGCGTTTGAGTATTTCGACTCTTTGATCTGTTTGCTTCATCTGTTGCTGAGACTGAAGTCCACCTGTGGAAAATTTAAGTGTTTGGACTTACTTTAGAGAAGACGGTATTTGTGTATATAAAGCCTCCACAATTTACACCTCATGTCAAGATGAAAACAGCATGAAGTCAAAAGAGATCTCTATATACCACCACAATATATACGGTACCTCCAGTAAAATCGGGGCAAGAGTCTGAAACCATTTCTAAAGCTCTGACTGTCCCAGGAGCACAGTGAAAATTCTGAACCACCTGGACTATTCATAGACTTGAAATCTGGCCAAATTAAGTAAATGAGTAAAAACTTCAGAAGACGTTTGTAGAGATTACAAAACCCGCCAGAGGGATGACCATCTCAGCAGCACTTCATCACTTCATGAAACAGACCTTTATGGTAGAGGAGCTGGACAGAAGCCACTTTTTGTATAAACCACACATGACAGCTGCTTGGAGAGGCTTGCCAAACTGCATTTAAAGGACTCTGAAAACATAAGGAAAACCTCTCTGATCTGAGGAGTAAAAACCGAACTCTGTGCAGAACTCCTAAAGCTACATCTGCTTAATACCAGCTACTGCTCATCACCTAGCTAACATCCTTACAGAGGTGCTGTAAGCATCTTGCTGTGGAGCTATGGGAACTCAAAGAATTAACCCAATCCAATACAGAGAGACCCTTGAAGAAAACCTGCTTAAGGGTGTAACAACTTGAGTCTGCAATAGAAAATGCTGGAGTTGCTTCAGAGTATTACTCTGAATGTCCCAGAGGTGTCACACTCAGAATGTTACCTTAAATGCCAACAGGATCATCTGTGGATCTGTGGAGAGACACAGATGGCAGCTCACATACACTTCCTGTTCCGTTTGACAGAGGGTGAGCAAATCTGCTAGAAGGAATGGAATAAACTGCAAAGATCCAGGTGTGCGAAACCTGTAGACTTAGATGACTGGAAGCTGTAATGTAAATCCAAACTTGAGAACACATTCAGTGGAGTAATTTCCCTTCAGGTTTCCTCTGGACATAACATTTGTTTGATTTGGAGAATGCACAATTTTCCTTTCCCCCTGAAGATAGGAATTTTGGATGAAGCCTGAATTAACAACAGGTGACTCTAGCAACAACAACAACAACAAAAAGTGGGAAAAGAAACTTAATTACTTCCACAGTTCATTTCTTGCTCCTATTTTCTTTCAAGGCAGTTATTTTTTGTTGGGTTCAATTCAAGTACAGACATTGCATTGGCTTCCTTTAACTGTTTATTGATGATGTTGCAAAATCCATAGATTATCACACTAAGTAGTTTATTATCCTGCAGCATATGATTTTGGCTGTGTTTGGATGCCATGGGTTTTTAAAAGTTGACAAACTAGCTTGTTTTTGTTGGGTTGGGCTGGGTTAACTTCTGCTCAGCATGTGCAAAACTAATTATAGACACACAAACCTCTCTTTTGGTGCAACCATACAATTAAAAGTGCAATGGCAACCTCTTATGAAATGTTTTCAGTAAAGTAACGCCATAAAATATGGATACAATTATTAAATGATAAAACACTTCATCAATTTCTTTCTGAGTGTAAGGCTTTTTTAGGTCAATGTTCTAATGATTTATCCAGGAAATAGGCATTGTTTCAAGAATCATAACTATCAAATCCATCTGTAACACTTAGAAGACTTTACAACTAAATTAAAAGCCAAACACGAGGAAGCGCTGTGCCTTGCAGCGTGTGTGTGTTCCTCCTCCGTGCCCTTCTCCACCCCTCATGACCCCCAATGGGACTTTCACTTTCCCTGCACACTCCCAGACTTCCTCCTTGCCTAAACACCCCCTTCGCCCTGGACTCCCCTGGTCCCTCTCTCCCCACTTTCCCATGATCCTTGACGCACTACAAACCACCGCACACCATACAAACTCTTTCACACACATGCCCTTAGATGGAGCATTGTTTCAGCTATCAAGTGCTCTGTATTTCACCATCTGTTAAGCACTCTCCCAGCTGTTGCCCACTCTCTCTCTCTACTTGGCAATATAACCACCATACAAGCCGGTGACACGCACGCAGGACAGAAATTGCACAGGGCCATGTCTGGTAATTAGAGACAGAAGCAGGTTCAGGATCTTGTCAGTCTGCAGGTAGTTAGCTGTCAACCTGGTCAAACAGACACATGCCAACCCTCCCACCCCACTCACATTCATGGTAACACTCACTGATGAGAGGTTTAGCTAATGAAGTACACTTAACTCACCTTGTCTGCTGCATTATGTAAAAAAAAACAAGAAAACATGTGCTCTGAGTGGGCACCTAAAACTTTACTTCTATTAAGTGTCATGACTTGTTAGGGCTAAAATCACTGAAGAAAAAGGAGTATGCAGGTAAGAATATGTAGGCTACTGTGTTTGCAGCTGCTGGGACTGGGGCCAGCAACAATACTGTATCCAAAAGTACAGACTCTATCACACTGCCAGCTATGCAAAATGTTAGTTTTACATATGACACATTAAACAGAAGAAGAAAAAAATTGTTTCAGTTATGGAACTACTGATGATTTATTTATTCAAAGTTTTATCAGCTGCATTACTGCATTAACAAGTTAGGTGAGAACAGACATGTGCAGCTTGTCCTTTATGTAATATTTTACAAAATATGGGAGGGCAAGACTGTATTTGACCACATGATACTGTACTTAGAATCATGTCAGGTCTTTGTGAAATTTTAAAACTCTGTCAGAGCACAGGTCTATTGTGATTAAGAGAACATTACAAAACCTTTACCACCCATTTCAAGGGATAAGTTATGAAACTGCAAGAGGGAAATGCCATTTGTTTCAGGGGGAAGGTCAATGTACACTCATCTCCTTTTTGGCAATTTCTCAGGAGATAAAAATGAGATGTGATCTGATTCTCATTATCAGACACCAGTCACTACCTGGGGCCCAACATTGTGTTGCTCAGTGCACACTGGAGCGTTTAGTGCACATCTGGACATGAGGGAAAAAAAAGAGACAATTCATCTTGAAAAGTTTGCTGGCAATCTCTGCATATCTTTCTAAGTAATTTATGATATATAATAGGGCTTCATCATAACTTCATCAAAGTTAATTTGATATCGGAGTTGGGAAATATTATCTGAGCCTTGTCAGATCTGTGCAACCAGCAAATCTTGAAATTAATTAATTAGTTTATTTTGTTGATTCGTGGTCTTTTCAGAGAATCAGCATCTCAACATCTTTGTTTCCTGGAAGTGGCAGAAAACATCTGGTTGAAGCATTACTATTCTGAAATACTGGCTGATGGCAAAGACAGAGAGAAAGAGTTCATTCCATGCACGTGCTTTCTCTTAAAAGAAAGACAACTGTCTTTGATGAAGTGGAAGCAGAGGAGAGTTTGACCCACTGCTGTAGACATAGGCAGACCCTGGTGCACTAAAAGCCTCTGATACTTTGTTTGCAGGCACCACAAAATCTTTATTAAGTCAGATTTTTAAAGAGGCTGGTAAGCTCAGTTGGAGCTTCCATGTCACTTTGACCTCTTTTATATCACTCCATGTTTGGGCATTGCAACTGTTCACTGTAACTGCCTTTTTTTACTGTTTTTTAGGTTTAGAAATCTTGTGAGCTCCACCTGGGATTGGAAGCAGGAACTGTTCTTTCTCTTAGTAGCATCCCCCTTGTTCCCTAAACTGCAAACCATATGGACTGCCTCCTCATCCTGGCTGAACTGAACTGCCACGGATGGCTAGAGGATGCAGGGGTGTGTGGAGGAAGTTGGAGTGGTCCTGGGCTGGGGTCCCACAGTACTGTTTTTTTAGAGGTTAGAGCCAGGTTGTTTGGAAAAATCTGTGTTGAGGATAACAGAAGGCAATTGTGAAGACAATGAAACACAGAACATTATTTCCATAATTAATGTCATGACAAAAATGTTTTATCATTTTACTTGAGTTTATAGATCTAATAAATCTCTGCAGATGGAAAATTCCACCCCATCAAACTGAATACAATGTAAGGCTGAATTTTTTTCTTTCAAGTGAGCATGAATGAAGTTACTATAAGGCATTTAGAGTTGTATTATTTTTTAGAAAAGCAGGGAAATAAATAAATATGAAAGCTTTACAGTGCGTCATTTGAACCTGTTTTTGAAGAAATGGCCCCATAACATTGCCAATTTTCAGACTGACCGTACTGTGCAATTAATCTTAAAATGAAGTCTGTTAGGGGCATCTGATGATTATATTTCAGTAAAACAAAAAAAAGTTTGTACTGTTCGTATTTATCTTTAAAAGCTGGCGTTAAAAAAAAAAAAGTATTTAGAAAAACGCAGTCTTTGGCGGTAGCACCTGTTAGATTTGCTTGTCAGCAAACATCACCTGCTTGAACCACCTTGTCTATTCCCCTCTTGCCCTATTTTAGTCTTGCTAATATTAGTAAAATTGTTTGTGCTTCTCATTACAATTAACACGCGCACTCGGAATTAATGAAAAGCATTGCAAACATATAGGCTTCTAACCACTTTAGTTAATATAGACAACACACTAAAAAACACAAGCCAAAATTCAACTGTGATGTCACGAGTCAGTAACTGGTGAAATTTAACACCACCAGCTGGTTGGAGTTGTGATGGGGTGAATACGGGTCCACTTGCATCAGTGCAAGTCAAGGCACATAGCTTAAACCACCGCCTGGAGGTAAAGACGCACAGGAGTGAATCTGCTGTTGTGTTGGAGACCAAGACGAAGCCTCACACTCATTATCCTTCAGAGAGGTTGTGTTAACTCTACAGACCGACTTGTCGCTCTCCAAGCCACTACTTCCACCCTCTCGTCTTCCTGTGCAACCGTTGCGCGTCTCCACTTGGAAAAGAAATCACTTGATCACTGCGCGCCGCAGAGCGCACAGGATCCGAGTCTTAGATTATAAAAACTGGGAGAGAAAAACCGTCCTCTGGACTGCAGTGCAATGAGGAAATTCTAAAGTGGCACTTTTGGCTGTTACCAAAGGCTAAGCCCATGTGCAGGTATCTCCTTGAGTGTGATTCTGTTTTCACCCAGATCTCTGCTGCCTGGACAAATGCATACAAATGCATTTAGGAGCTCAACGGACAAGGAGTGGACACGTTTCCGCGGCAGCGACGTAAGTGGACGTTTGGTAAAATAGCAACACAGATGTTACTCCATATGAACTTTTGCGTGGTTTAATTTATCCTCCACAGGAAGGGTTATTTCTGTTCAGGTTCTTCGGCGTCTTTCCCTGACAGGGGCGCCAGTTTACTTAACAAGTCGCAGCAGCACCTACAAGTTTATGCCACCAAAACGTGACGGTGGCTTTAAGTTTCTCGCTCAAGAAAAAGAAAGAAGCAAACGTTGTTCAGAGAAAGAATTATTGATCGTTTTTTTTTTTAGAAGTATGAACGTGATTCCATTTTTAGTTGACCTCTCATTCCTTAGTTCTGCATAACAGCTACAGTGCAAACACATTGCCTCACAATACTGTCCGGCTTTGGATTCCCCCATCTGCAAATGATAATGGTATTTCTACTTCGATGTGGGCATTTGAACTTTGAAAGATTTACATATTTAGCGTCAGATTCAGTTTGATAATTGACAGGCCAAGTCTTGGCTTTGAACTCGTGAACATGAACCGGTGATTTCCTACATTAAAACCTGAATACCATGTGGTCTGCAGCAGAAACGTTTCACTCAACATAGCTATGATAAGCTGGAAAATAAACACAGAGGCATGGTAGACAGGATGTATGAGGATGTCTCAGGAGCAATGATACATATTCAACATATGATCAACCATTTTGGTAATGTTTTGGGAGATAATTCTGAATCCGCTTTTAAAGGCCAAACACAAATACATTTCATTGTGATACAACAAAGTTTTGGGGCTTCAAACGAGAAGGAAAAAAAAATCTATTCAGTAACCTTAAACCTAAACATTCCTCATAGAAGTGTGTGTTACTGACATCTAGCACGCAGGCTTTTGTTTTCCTTTTGCATCCAGCTGCTTATGTAGTACAAGAAAAATGTGCATGCCTTGAAAGGGTATTTAACAGAAATTGAATCTCTCCTATCACCATAAGAAATTATTAATCTATTTCTTATCTCTTGCAGATATGAAATAAAGATTAGGTCAAAAAAATGTTCAGTTGTTCTCTGGTACTTGTGGGTTTTTGTTTTAATAGAAAGCAAAATAAACACGAGATCCTGGCAGATTCTTTATTTTTTGTATTTGAGGGTGATAATGAGAGCCTTATAGGAGAACAGAGCTGACTCAGAATAAATCTGGCCTCCTTCAAATTCACTGACAGCATTAGTGTGTATGCATCAGTGGTTAACTGGCTCTTGTGCTCTAGACAATCACTTACTGTTAAATGCATTGCCGCTGCATTGCTGGCAACTTTTGCCTCCTCTCAGTCCACCGTACATCATACAGTGGAGTGAGAGGAGGCTGGACCATCGACACAGCCAAGTTCTCACATTAAGCTTATGATGCAGTTTTTCAAGCAAGTGGAGACATGCAGTACTTTTTTGAGTGAAGCAGCATGTTTTGACTTCGTTGAGTAGTTTGCAAGCAAGTGGCTTGTAACCTTCACATGTTTCAGTCAGAACAGGTGCTAATTGAAAAGAAAAGTTATTGCAGATTACTTCCATTTTATGTAGCAGAGAGGAGTTTTTTGATCGTCTGTGGAGTGATACGAGACATTTACCAATCTATAATGACTTGTGTTGGGCCCAATGCTGCTCCATTGGTTGATAAATGCAACTGTTTAAAAAAAATCTATGGAAATAAAGGAAAGTTCTCTTCACAAAATATGAAAGGGCAAAGCTTAAATTTGTCACAATACATTATTTCACATTACTTTAGTAAGTGAAGTATCTTACATACAGTATATATCACTTAAAAGTGAGGAACTCATTGGGGATATTATTGGGTTCAGTTAAACATGTACACTGGAGAAGTTGGGGATTGAAGCAACCTTTCAACCTAGCAATGTGGCAGAGAGACATGACAATGTTATAGTATGGAAACACCCACAGCATAGTCAAGCTAGCATGTGTGATGACAAGGATTTACCTTAACAACAAGTGTCCTCACAGAAACAAAATCCCTATGGCTCAAAATAATCCACATACCTGACTGAGGACATTGTCATTAATAGCTGTAATTGGCCTATAGCAAGGCTTGTAGATTCAGCAGTGATGGCTGAGTTGGAGAAATATACTTTTGTTCTTTCTTTTTGTTGTCATTTGTCTGAACTATCAAACTAAGAATGGTTGAGATCACAGCCTTTCCACCTTCTTGCTGCGGCTTACTCACCTTCTTTACATCAGTAACTGGGGGATTTTTGGCCTGTCTGTGTGCTTGTGTGTGCGTGTGTGTGTGTGTGTGTGTGTGTGTGCATTTAACTCTCGTAACATCTGCAGGTTCCTCTGCAACAGGAAAGAGCAAACCAATAAAGGCCAGTCAAAGTTTACTCACAGCTCTTTGTCTGCTCGCTGTCTTGTGGACTAAGTCAATCTTTACTCTGGTCTGCAGTGACCCCTTGACTCCAGGTACCAAATGAGTGAGCTGACAAAAACATGCACTATGCAAAGCTCCTTATCAAAATACATAACTTACAGCTTCTTGAACAATAGACATAATCAAATTAATTTTCTACTTGGTATTGTTTGGAAAGTGTTTGTCTTTCAAGTTTAGGCGAGTGATTCCTGATTTGCTAATCCGATGGCCATATGTTTTTAATCCTAACGTATAATTCTGGTCAGGGCAGAGGTTCTAAAACTGCAAGGCAGCCAGCAGGAACAGATAGTGGCAGCACATCAGTTACTTTTACATGTCCAGGAATGTTTTTGTTGAATGAGAGGTAAAACATGCAGAGGTAAAACATGCAGGAACAGAGCACCTGATTAGCAAGAGATAGATGATTTCCTTAAAAGAAATCTTAGTTGTTAGTTGAACTGAGAGTGTGTTTGTGTGCAGGGTCCTGGGCCTTAAAACAAGGTGTCTAATGTTTATATGCTGTACATAAATGTTTTGAGATCCTCTGTAAGCATCACTTTGACTCCTTAGAGTGTCATGTCATGAAGCACAGTAGGTCAGAGTTATTGCTTTCCTTCTGTTTTAAAGTCCATTACATTCTTGAGTTGAACTCAGCTGAGTCAAAGTTTTTCCAAAGGGGAATGTAATCGTAAACTACTGCTCTACGGTCAAGCTCTATAAACCTACATGTTCTGAAAAATGACTCCTCGGGGAGCATTTCCAATTAGCGCTGATATTCTGAAACTAATGTCATTCAGCAGAGAGTGAAATGCGATGGGTCAGTCAAGGTTATTCCAGTCATCTTTGTTTAGATGCTCCAACATGTCCTTACAAATCAACACAACTTGCTTTCTTGCCAAAAGCAATGTAAAGAAGAACAGCTGTTGGCTTTGTGCATTCTTTTCCCAACCATAGACTAATGAAAACTTTACTAGTATGACTTTCTTTTCTATGATCCTCAGTAAATTTGAATTTAAGAGCTGTTTGGGTACATGAACAACTTTGCTTGCTTTGTACCTTACTAATAGGTTGTGTGATGACTGGCCTGAGAAATAAGATATGTAAACAGTATACTGTGAATGCCACTGCTCAAAAACTGACTTCCTGATCAATGATGAATGCAAGAAAATTGTTTCCCTTTCCCTATGAGGACCGTCGACAGAACTCAACTGAAGTTAGTTCGTATTTGGCAAAGCTAATTGAGCACTTTGCCTCCCCATCTCCCACTCAGCCTGGTTCTTGGTTGAATGAGCCATTGTTAGGGATCCAAGCTAATTTTGAAGGGGGGGAGGCAAGATCTGTTACTGCTGGAATGATTCACTGCAGAGAGGAGTTTTAAGTTGTGATTATTTATAGTCTTGACATGACACCCACTCCCCACATAGTGGTATTTCCCTTAGTCAACAGAGCTCTGTTTGGGGAGCTTTGTCCTGCTTTCAGCACTCTTTTCCATTAACTCTTAGGACTGGGAAATATGTCATAGTGTGTTGTCACTTATACAAGGATTTATCTTTTAATTTAATGAGGAGAAAAAAAACAGTAAATCATGTAGCTCCTGCTACCAACCTGTCTGTTTCAGTTGTTTGACCCTTTCCAGGTTACAAAATGCAAAATAACTAATGTAAATATTGGCTCCCCATGTATTGCTGGGATAGAAATCTGGAAATTGTTAGTGTTGAGCTGCTTGTACCTGTGTCACTGTAGATGTGTTAAAGTAACAGCTTTAATATTCATGGAGGTAGAACCTCAGGAATGCTTTAAATAGTCCCTGAGCAGGGAATCTCTTAGGCCAACACCAGAAAAAGCATCTGAATCAGCCTCAGATGGCCCCACACATGCCAGATGGGAATGTTTAGTGTTATATTTAGTTTTTTTTAAATGTTCCTCTTTTTTTGGTCTACTTTTAAAATCTGCCAACTTCTTAGCAGAACCAGCTGATTGGCACTAAAACATGTAAACTTTATCCTCTATCAGAATAATGATTGTATTCATATATATGTATGTGTTCCCGGCTATGGAATGTCGTATTACCTTTCTTGATGGGGAACAGGTGACTGTCACAGCTTATATCGTTTCTACTTTAAACCAAGTATTTTCTCTCCCATTTTTCTCCTCCTGTCCCCATTTGATTATATTTCTTCTCACGTCTGCAAGGCCAGAGGAATCTGGGAAAACAAATATGGCTGTCTGTCTGTGGCTCTTGCTTAAACAGAGCAGGACAAACAATTGAAGCTTTTTTTTTTGCTGGGTTAATGCGACACTCAAAGGCCAAGAAAGTGAAATGTTTCTTAGATATCATGCTGTGTGCTGCCATCATACATAACAATCTCTGATGGTTTAAGGAGTGTCAACACGCAGTGATGGACAGTGCTGCTTTTAGTGTTACACAGCTGCATATTAAAATAGCAGGACTACTGTCTCCACTGTGTCAGTGCTGGAAATAATGGTTCTAGTTGCCAGAACTACTTTAAGTTGTATCAGCAGCTGTTGCTGCTGATGTGATTGATTTGGAGTGAATATGAAAAGTATGCTTTGAAGCTTCAGTGTACACAATGCCACGAATGTTTTACAATTTTTCACATAAGGTGTATGGCACTTAAAACCAATCTACACTAAGCATGACCATTTCCTTTTGTTGAGTTACTTGCCCTTACGTTCATTTTCATACCTCCGCTAATTGAGGTGTTGGTAAATGTTACATAGTACTGTGTAATGACAGTTTTAAGGATGGTGATAATGTAAAACACAGATGACAAAACATATTCAGTTGTCTTTGATGAATTTTTAAAAGTATGTAATCGGTTTAAAACTGAGAGAATAAGGACTTCACCAATATCATCCCTGTGCTTGAAGTGTGTGCTTCTGATATATTTATCCCAAATGAATTGTCTTTGATTACAATGAGGGAAAAATTCCACAAACCCACTGAATAATGTAAATCTTTGGATTTTCAGTGTGCAAAGCCACACTGAATATTGTGACAAAATTAATAAAGACAAAATGAAAAATGGCCACATCGTTACACTGCATTGTCAACTACTATCAATGTACAGTATCATATGTCAGTGAAACATGTTAAAGAACAATACTCTGGCTCCATTTACATTTTCTGATCAGGTTGTGCTGTCCTTCCTTTCTGGCTCTAAGGTGGGCAGTGCCATCTAGAGGTCAGGTCAGTGAGGGTCAAGAGTGAAATCACATACTATAAAAGTATGACAGAATAAGAGCACAATATGCAGTGTGGCAAACAGGTTCTAACATCCTGTTGTGTCAATTAAAATCGACTGGCTCTAAGTTATTGAACATTTTGCAGTTTCCAAGTCAAGATGCTGCGTTTCTCCTCAGTTGTTTCAAGGTTTTCTATTTAGATTGCCATCATCATGAAAATAAGGCTGGGAATACTTTTAAAAGTTTTTTGAATGAAGATGCACAACACAAAGTACTCTATAACTTGAAAAAAGCAATTTCGAGGGCAGACGCAGCACTTCGCTCTGAGTCTTAGCTGAGACTTTCATCTCTTTGATGTAACAGCAGTGTTGAGCTATGCTTCCATTAACAGCATTAAGTTGTTATCAACCCAACTATATGTTTAAGACAAAATCCATCATTCTGGAATCAATTAAATGTGGCACAGTTATGCTGTCTGTGTGGCTTTTGGCCATATTTTCAGACATAAAAATGTCAGAGATGAATCCATGCAGAGAAACGAGTTTCCGTTTAAAGGACCCCAGATTTTTATTTTAAACATTTTTTGATGATTTTGTTTTTCTTATTCAAAGTTAATTAGATATGCAGTTTTTCTGCCCATCACTGAATCTAAACAATATTTAGTTGATTCCTGATGGACCATTATTTGTAACTATTAAAAAAGTAAATTTATTTCAATAGCAAATGCTCTTATTCCTGAGTAAATCTATCATTAAGAACAGATTTCCTTCCTTAGTAACAGATAAACTTATTAAGTTAATCGATAATAAATGCAGGATATTGACTGAAATCAGTCTAGCAATTGGCCTTGACTGGTAACAGTTCTTAGATATATCAGATTCAGTACTGGTCCCACACACGTATGAGCTGTAAAATGAATAATGTCATACAGAATGAGACAGACAGTGACATCTCTCCTGCACATGCAAATGTTCTGTCAATCTGGAAGTTCTTTTCATTGCGTTAAAAAGACAGACTCTTTTTTTTGTTCCTATGCTTTGTTTAATTAGTGTGCATGAAATGTGTTCATACAGTGGTCAACAACATTTTTCAACCCCCACTGCAGGGAGAATCCTCCTGCAGGGGTATGGCATAGAGGATAGGAATGAACTGATTCTATTCAACGATATTTACAATGCCAAACCGTCCCAATCAATCTCTAGCCAAACTATTAAGTAGCACTCAGTCAAGAGGTGTTTTTCTAGCAACAAATGAGATGCTGTTAAAACCTGACCATCACACAAAAATGCTGTACTTTACTGTATTTTTCAATCAAAAGAAACTGTCTTCCAAACAAATGACAACTGCGCTGAATCAGGTCTGGAATGAGTTCCTACCTAGTGCAACACAGAAAAATAAAGTCATGTCAGATGAATCAAGATACTGTAGAGTTAGTTTTCAGTTGAAGTTTTTGAATAAGTTAAAAAAAAAAAGCTAAAAGCTTTACGCATGTGCTTGACGCACTTTATTGAAATATTTTGCTTATTGAGAGTATGATAAGATCCTGCATTCTCATACTTTCTTTGCAATTTCCTATTACTTATGATGAAGATAAAGTTGCATTTTCTTTTTCTTTTCAAATAGCAAAAAATGTTGGATATGATATCCACTATGGGTATTTGTCGAAATCAACTATGGGTATTTGTTGAAATCAAATATGGCTTTAGCCAAGAAAATGAATGCTTCAAAAGTCTTCTATACTAAACCATGTCTACTTCTGCTGAGTTGCAGGGAATATCTTCCGCATAAACTGTCAGCTATTTGGCCATCTTTCATCATCCTCATCGTCCTATAGCAAGAGATCTGAGCTTTTCATTTGAAAGGGCCAGTTTCAGGGTGATTGTTTTGCTTCTTTCTGTATTCCTGGATGGAAATATATTCAAAATGTGTTTACTTTAATTTTTCTTTGATTTAATTTCTTAGATTTAATCTTGCCCAGCACATCCTGTCTTACTAAGAAACCTGTGCTTTATCTATAACTGATGTAGGATTTGGCTTAAAGATTTGCTCATCTGTTCAGTATGATGACACGTCTCTGTGTATGTAGTTGCTAAGTGGCCTTTAGTCAGAATTGCGTATTGGGAAAACTGGCATACTGAACAACAGTAACATGTGAACATGAGACAAGTGTAAGTCCATTATAAAATTTCGGCCTTGCAGTATCTAGAAACCGACAATGTTGTTACTTACTTATTTAATTATTCATTTATTTTCAATCTGTTTATGTAGCCTTTTCAATTCTGCTTTTATTATTAGCCCATATTAACCAAGTGCATAGTTGAACTCTTTTATGTATATTTTTATACATGTTGGTCTTATTTGTTGTTATTGTTTTTAGATTGATTCTATCTTTGTTTTTTTATTTATTTGTTTTATTAATCCCAACCGGTCGAGGCAGATGGCCGCCCTCCCTGAGCCGGGTTCTGCTGGAGGTTCCTACCTGTTAAAAGGGAGGTT
>JBBBVU010000015.1:9698446-9713324 GCA_037177055.1 Atherinosoma microstoma | reverse complement strand
AAGCGCCCTGAGATGACATTGTCGTGAATTGGCGCTATACAAATAAAGATGAATTGAATTGAATTGAATTGAATTAATTAATTAATTTTTTCCCACCTCACTGCTTTCCTCATGGGGGTCCTCCACATCGGGAGCTATGCGTGGCCATTGCCGCGGTGATTGTCCTTGTGTGGGTAGTCGGGGGGCCTTGCACTGCCCTGATCTGGGTGGTTCCCATGGTGACAACCTCTTTGGTAATGCTTGGGGTGGCTCTTAATGTGGATGGATCCCTAGGTTATTATTTCCGCACGTGGTTCACCTGGGGCCTGTTCCAGAAAGGAGGTTCAACTAACTTTGAGTTTAAAAAGAAACTCTGGGTTAACTTCCTCTGAGCTGAGCAACTCTGAGTTTTTGGTTCCAGAACAGCTGCTCTGAGTTGGTTCAATCAACTCTGGGTATCTTTACCCACAGTTGGGAACCACAACAAAAAGCCATCATCAATGGAGCCCTGATACCTGGATTCACCGTGGCAACCGCTGACAAAAAGATAATTAATGAACCTGATTGGTGCAGACGTTCTTGTTGAAGCTTTTGAGCAATATAAAGAGGTATTTTGTTAAAAAAAGGAACACTGCTGCTGCTAAGAAGAGAGAAGCAACATGGAAACACTGCTGCCTGAGTCTATGTGGAATTTGGAGTCCACTGACTGGGTAACTTTATTAAAACTGGAGGATGTTTCGACCAAATCAGGGTTAACATACTCAGAGTTTTCTACATAACCTGCTTTCTGGAACAGGCCCCTGCTTCATCAGCGCTAAGACACATGTCTGTTTATACTATCATTTTTCTTATTTAGACACAGTTTGATTTACAGTGGGGTCGAGGTGTGGGGGGTGTGGCTCTATGTCTGTTTAGTTTGTGTGTGTGAGAGAGAGAGTACGATTAGGTGTGTGTGTGCTTTGATATGTTTGGTGATGAGCTTTGGAGTGTGTTTTGTGTTTTTAAGATGCAAAAACTGTTGTTTTTATTATGTAAAGCACTTTGTTTGGCTGTTTTGCATGAAAAGTTCTTTATAGATAAAGTTGATTTGATTTGAATGCTCTTTCACATAATTGGATTGCTTCTTTATGGAAATTTTGCTTTAATATCTCTGTGATTTACACTGGATCACTTAGATTTTCTCATACCTACATTGTCTCAATAAGCTTACACTTGCATATGTAGTAACTTCAGGAGGAAAAGGTTCTATGTTGCACAGTTTTAAAAGCAGAAATTTCTTAATTTTCTATAATCATTACAAGTTTGGATTGTGCAGATTCTTTGAAGAAGCTTATATAATATTAACTTGGAGTTGTATGTCTGTTTAGGTGGAACTTTCTCCTGCTCCTGTCAGTATGCTCAGCAGTACTCTCTGGAGAAGAAGACTACATAGCTCAAGGTAAACAGCAGAACTTTAATGCTCTACTAGGATTCATGGTGTTAGTGTTAATGTTGCCTTTCTTGATTTTTCATTTGTTTGTTTTTCTGACTGGTCCATGGGTCTCCCTGTTTTTCGATTAATCAGTTATCCTTGCACTGTCATGCGAAAAATGGAGGAAAAAATTCTGCAGAATCTCTTCCAATTTTAATCTTGTAAATGGCTAGTTTTGTTTCTGTCTTATTCTTTGAAGTTTTTGCTTATGGTTACTTTGTTTATAACAAGCCAAGTTCCTGTTTTGGTTTATATTTAGAAGATGAGAATGAAAACTGATTGATTACAGGATTTCAAATGTGTGTGACTCACCAGCTGCTGCCGGTCTGAGACAGCTAACAATAAACTCAAGTGGCAGACTGGTGTCTTCCCAGTTATGAAATAACATGCCAAACATTTCCAGAGGTGAAAATAATTCTCTCCATTCACTACAGTTGTTATTCTTGCCTCTTCAAAGTTTGATTCCAACCATTAGAAGTGTAGCTTATACGGCCTCCTTCTGCTGAAACATGACAGCCTACTTTATTCTCTTTAAATCACTCAATGGAAATGTGACTGATGACATTTTTTTGGTTTTTTTTGCTTTTTTTCTCTTTTTGTTTTGCCTTGTTTTTTTCAGCTTTAAATGATGCTTCAGATTGATGTTGTTAATGAATGAAAATCCAGTTACAGCAATACTTGATACAGCTCTTACCACCACGTTTTGATGACACTGTACAACCTAGTTATTTGTGCAAACCACTTTAAAGAAATATGTCAGATATACATTGTCTTTTTTAATGACAACTTAAAAATTGGCTTCAATTTTGCTTGACAGTCGGATGGAAACACAGTCACCATGATAAAATGTTGGAATGAAATCTTAAAGGAATGACCTCAGTCATGATACGGTTATGCTAAAAGCATCTATCTTCTTGTGCAACAGGTTGCAATTATAGTTCAGAGGTGTTATTGCTAAAGCTAGATCTAAGGCTAGCCCAATAATGAATCCTCAAATTTGGTGACTTCTTCAAATCTGATGAATGAGTAAATCACCTTAAAGGCCTACTCACCTTTCTCCACTTTGCATCATCATCTCCCCTTGTATCTCTGATGAGCTTACTCCAAGAAGATTCAATCCATCATAATGAGGGGAGGAGGAATGCACATAGAGTGCTGGAGCAGCTTGCCTTAACATATGAGACAGGTTAATTGGAATCTAGGTTGATGTTACCTCGGGCAAAGAATGTCAAGGACATCTTAGAGCGTGCTTAGATCAGCTGTGATAGATGGGTTCTCTATCTGAGCTGTAGGACAAGAATCCCTGTGAAAATACATCAAGGACCATGTTTGGTGTGCCTTAATTCCGTTAATCACACAGTTTTTATTTTTCATCTCTTCTCTTTATCCTCTTTATGTTTAAAAAGTGATGTTAAAACTTTGTACAAACAATAAAATACATTTTTAAAAAAAATCTGTTTTTGGCTATAACATTAGATAATGAATATGAATGCAATTTTTATCATCCTATCATTTTTCTACAGATAATTTTTCAGAGATTAATTTGCTTTTAAAGGTATTCTGAAAAATCAAAGAACAATATAGGAAGTCATGGTGTTTTCACCCTGTGTTAATTTTAATTTAAAGTTTATTTAACCAAGAAGATTAATTGAGAACTAGTTCTCATTTACAAAGATGACTTGGACATTTTTCCTAATGTTCCTGATGTTTTAGGATGAAAATATTTTCAAAAAATAAATCAATTCCATTTACATGTAATAATTTGATTCATATTTTTAAAGAAATTCTCTCATTAAGTGGCCACACCACTTTTGTTTCAGTCAAAAGGAAGCACACTAACGGGGGGAAAGAAAAAACCCAAACATAATTGCTGTTCATTTTACACGCTGACAACTCTATCTAGAATTAATCTGATTTGTCTAGAGGCCAGAAATATGTGAAATGTTTTACATGCAATGTTTTTTTTCCACTTTTGCCAAGCGTTGTCATTCAGAATAAGTTGTCTCAGCACACTCATCATAAACCCACTAAGATGCTAAAAATGCAGAGCCCCCATTATGACAAATCTTAATTTACCACCTGGGAATAGCTACAGCTGAACATGCTTTCACTAGAAAGGGTATTTTCTTTTAGCATCCTTTTGGGCTTTGAGCAGACAAAGTCACCAAAATAGAGTATTTAGCCATTTACTTTGTACAGTTTCTTTAAGCTTTATTTGCATCATTTCTTTGACCCTTTTGATCCTGTTGACCCAAGAGATGGCTGCAAAAAGTACACGGTTGCCATAAGATTTGCATGAGAGCTGCAGAGACCTCTTGCCTTGGGCTGTTCACATGCTATACCAATTTATCATGTTTCCAGTTAGGATGCTTTGCATCACTTCACTGTAAAAGCTTACAAGAAAATGACTGCAGTGAACCTTATTTACAATAGTTTCTGAAGGTTTATTTTATACAGTTCCAGAGTGGAGATGGGTGATGTCAGTCTCACCATGAACTGTTCACCTGCTCCACCTTAACTTCACTGATGTAGACAAGGGTGTGCATTTTTCTCCATATTTTTCTAAAATCAGTAATAGCTACTTTTGTTGACATCAAGCAGCAGGTTCTATTATGTGTACCACACATTGTAATGAATTCTCATCATTGGCCATTGTCCAGCTTATGATGATAGCTTTGGATGTACAGCGTGAATGAGATGAATTTCTAATGGCAGAGATGAGTATAAAAGCCCTGCTCATTTATAGCAATATTGTTACATATGAGTTTTAAACAGCAGCTACTTTGCAGTGAATGTCAATATAATCTGTTCCAGATTTAAATCTCCTATAAATGTATGCATTTCTACTCTGAATGGCTGCACAGTCCAGCCCCCACCTTTTTCTGTGTGTGTTTAGGCAAAGACAATAAAGGTGCACACTTGCCAACAATTTTGCTTCACTAGGGACATCTCAGCAACTGTTTATTTTCTTTTCATTCTGTTGTAATTTGATTTTGGCATATCAACCTTACATGTGGCTCCTCTGTTCAACAGGAGTGGATATCCTCTATCAATTGGGGCTTACATCTCAAAGCAGCACAGACAATCTCTACGAGAGGACAACATCGCCTCTGACAACTTCCACCAAAGTTCCCTCAGTCTTGAATGTCCCAGTTTCTGGACATGGAGTGTTATTCGACTCAAACTCCCTCTATGAAGTTCCAGCAAGCAGCCTGTTCCCTTCAGAGTTTGGTGATGAGTTTTCTGTTGTGATTAGCCTAAGCTCCTGGCGAGCAAACAATGCTTTTCTCTTTAGTGTTAAAGATGGCAGGGACAGACTGCGTTTTGGCATTCAGCTGCTGCCACGCAGAATAGTGGTTTACACTGCAGAGAAAGCCTCAGTCTACTTTACCTACAACTGGCAAGATGAGCGCCAGCATCCATTTGCGGTTGGTGTTCGTGCACGGTCAGTGTCCTTTTATGCAGATTGTGGATCAGTGCAGCAGCGAGAGCAGACCCTGGGGAGATCTCAAACACTGGGGGAATCCGGGGGCCTCTTCACTCTGGGGAGGATGAACTCAAAGGCAGCTCCATTTAGTGGTCGAGTCTGCCAACTAGATATCTATCCCTCAGCCCAAGCTGCTGCACACTACTGCAACTACCTTAAAAAACAGTGCCGGCTGGCCGACACTTATCGATTGTCTTTGCCACATTCTGGTGAGGATATTACGGCTAATGACCCCCCTTCTAATCCTTTTATAAAGTCCCCTCTTAGGGAAGTAGCTACCCATCATACCCCTATCAAAGTTACAGCAGCTGATAAACTGTCCCCAACTCTGAGCCCTTCAATACAGCCACATCTGCGGGACCAAAACCACATTTCTACAATAGATCCTTTAGCCTATTCTAACACATTCTCACTTCAGTCTGCCAGACCAACCTTAGATACTCCAAGTAGGCAAGCAGACCTTGATCTTTCCCGTAGCCAAACCGCCACCACAACCCAAAGTGTGTTGGCAAAAGGCAGAAGGCCCCAGGGGGACTCGGATCACTCTGAAAACAGCACTGAGGAAGAAAGTAGCTTTGAGAGCCAGCAGACTCCAGATGCCTCCCCAGGTCTGATTTCCCCAGTCAGGCAAAGTCGAGTAAAGGAAGAACTCAGGAACAATTCTATCACCAGCTCTGGGGATTCTGGCCTCGGGCCTCAACAGACTCATCACATCCTGGAAACTAATCTAAAAGTCAACAACACAACTTTGTACAGGGAGAACCAGGTGGATACTTCACTGCATGACATGGATGGCAGCTATGATGGTTTAGACATGGGAGGATATGATTATGGATATGAGGGTCTAGACTTCTTCTATGACTACGAAGATGGTTTACAAGGACCCAAAGGAGAGCCAGGTTCTCCGGTAAGTGACTGAATTTATGAGCATTTATGAGCTATATGAATGTCTATAGAGCTGAACAAATAAATCAGTCTGTTTCTTGACATCATTAAGTATAAAAATCAAGGAAATCAAAACAAGTTTATTTCCATTTAATTAAACATGTCTTTTATAAAAACACACCCAGGATACATAAAAGATGTATAATTTCTGTGGTGGAGTGATTTAAAGGTAATGTTACATCCAAGCATCATTCTTTTATCATTTATGTAGAAACTAAACTAAATTTGAAATTCATGTTGAAATACTACTGCTGCTGCTACTTTTACTATTGCTAATACTAGTACTTCTACTGCTGCTGCCTTCTTATGTTGAAGAGATGGTTTTATGTGAGGGTTGAAGACTTCACCAGGCTTTAAAGTAGTTCATCCAGCCAAGTTTCCATGAGTAAGATTAGTCACATGTTTCAATTTGATTTGTTTAAACTTGAATGTATTAAATGATGAAAGATACTACAACTCATTTTCCTGTTTCCATCGTGATCCCTCATTTATAAAGGGGACCCAGTTGAAGGGGGCGTTGAAGGGACCCAGTTGCCCACTTCACCAAATATTAGCTTTTTCTTGTCAAATCCTTTGAGCCTAATTGTACCGTACCACAGTGTCATGAACATGACTAAGTTTAACTTACAGGTCCTGCTTTAATAGAACACATTCTGGCAAAAATATTATTTTAGTCAAAGTGTGGGTTTGTGTATGTGCATGCTTTGTGTTTGATGTTATTTTGTGTGTCTTGGCTACTCCAACAGTTTAGATGAAAGATTGTTTTGGATGCTGGATCAACTGAGGCTCAGTGGTTGATTCTGGGTCATTGGGTCTTAGATTAAACTTGAAAACAAGCTATTTTCTTTTTTTCAAGTGGAGTTATTTCACACTTTTTCAGCCACACCATCATACAAGTAAAATACTTTATGCGCAGGATAACTTTTGTCTTAGAAATGTTCTATTATAACTATTTGTGTTTTCGAAGTTTGAACATGTTTTAGAATGGTTAGTACTTTGCGCTTCCATGCTCTGCTGCAGGAAGAAGTTGTATTGTTGCATCACCGCAAAGATTTTATGCAGTATGTATATGTTTAGCATATGCACTCCATATATAAGAGAAGTAAAGGTAGATATGACAACTGACTAATTGACCACAGACTGGTCAGTAAGAGGCAAAAGGCAATATGACAGCTGACGTGGATGTTTTTGTGAGAGACGGAGCCGAAAACCCACATCTCCAATACAAACCAGTTCCGTGTTCAGATTCCAAAGGAGTAATTTAGAAACTGTCATTTCAGTTTGGCGTTTTGGTTTCTAAACATATTTCCCTCACAATAGTTTTATTAAACATTTAAAATATGTGTAAAATATACTGGCAGAGGATGGGATGACTAAATAGACTGCTGTACATGTTTTGGCTTTGAGAACATTATTATAAAGAACTCTGACAGACTTTGGACTTGCAAAAGTTTTATTTACCATGATGTACATGGTTGATATCAACATGAGAAAAAAAGAAAAACGTTATCTCTGCTGCCTTCTTTGTTTTGGAGAAAAAGCTTTAGTGGCAGCAAAACCCCAACATACTGTGATGACCTTGTTCTTGTTCATTAAGCTCAGGCACAATTAAATAATTAAAAAGCCTATAGGCGCTACTTAGATTTTAGTTGTTTATGAAATCTGCCACATTATTCTAATTATTCTAATTTCTTTAGTTTTATCTCAACTGTTTTCATACAGTTGAATAAAGAAGTTTATGAATCTATTGCAGTTTTTGGTACAGTGTTATCTTAAAATGTGGTAATTGTATTATCATGATTATTTCATATAATCGTGATTGTATTGCCAGCTAAACATCACAACTCATTTCTATGTCTGCAAATGATAGTAACTTACACCAAACTTTATATTCTCAATAGTGAGAAAATCTCTCAATTTTTGGAGCTAGATCATATAAAACATTTCAGGCCATGACTTTAAGGAACTTAAATAAACTTAAGATAAACTTTAAGGAAAGGAGAAATAAATATCCAGTAATATGCTGAAAGAAATCACAGAAATATATGTTTACCACTCAGCAAAACAAGAATTAAAACAAGCACCAAGTATTAAAGTTCAAAATCATACGAGACTTGGCAGAGTTGTCTGCTTAGCCTCCTGCTCTAATACCAAATTAAGGTCATTTAAAGTCATTACACCTCAATTATAGCGCCGTAAATAATATTTAAATTAGTCAGAAATGTGTCATGATGGAAGCACTGCTGGTTGATTCTGCCTCCAAAAACAGAAGTTGTGATCAGCCCCAAAAATCCAAATTGTACCCTTAGTGAGAGCAATACTAGAGAAAATCTGAACTTTAAAAGTAGGGATGAAAAAGAACTATGTCCTCATGTTTGTAATAGAGTACATGTCCACTTTTGGTAATGCAATCTCTTTTTGTAAACTATGTAAAGTAGACAGCTTGATTTTCAACCTTATTTTTTTTGTAGTGCATTGTATACTGTGATTCAGCCAGAATTAACGTTACAGAGTGCGATGCTAACAAAATGATTAATTCTGTCCATCATCCTTTCATATAGTTAGCTTCTTGAATTTACTCTGTTGTCAAAGAGTCAGTTCTTGTCTTGGCAACACAAATAAAGCATGTGACCATCATCTTACTATGTGAATGCCTCTTTTTCTTTGGACCCTGTTGTTGTGGCCAAAGCGGTGGTGTGCTCACAGTTTCCATGTGTCTGTGTGTGGGAATCTAGACGAACAAACAGATGTGTCTTTATGAATTTCTCCCTCAGTACTCATGCAACTCAAACAAATAATGTGAATCTGTAAGTGCACTCGATTATAATCTTTTGCTACTGTGAAAATTCTCAGTGTATTTAAATGAGTAAATATATGTCAACATTTAACTTCTGATTACTATGCCTTTTAAAGATATTGCTTTTACTATGAGATGGCATACTAATATCATCCAGTGATAACGGTTGACACTTATTTATAATTTTCACTCTCTTTTTCCAAGCGATGGGAAGGTTACACCCTACGCTAAAGACTCTCTCACAGCTCAAACCAGCATGATGGAAAAAAGAGCCTTGGTCAGCAAGAAATTCATAAAGAGGCAGTGCAGGTTGATGTGTATTTATGTACACATGTTTTTGTGTATTTATGTATATTTTATGTTACACATGATCACATAAGAACGACCAGACAGTCAGTTTTTCCCCTCCCACTTACATTCACACCCTTCTAAGCTGTCATGCCTTGTTTTTTTAAATTTGGGACAACAGCTGGTCAAATACATAAATAATAGATAAAGAGGGTTAAAGAAGATTGCCAGATTTTTCTGTTTGCTTTTTGCTAAAATTGTAAAGGATCAAATTGAATCAAAAGGAACTGAATTGAATTACTCTTTATTAATCCCAAAAAAGAAAAAAGTGAAATGATATTGCTGCTGTGTATAATACTAAAAAATCTACTATAGAAAAACAGAAAAAAAAAAATGATTATAGCGTCTGAAAAATGCAGTGATAAAAATACCACATTGTTAGCTGTTTAAGACATGAACCATTTTTTTTTTTATTGGTGTTGTGTGTAGTACTCATGGGAGTGAGTGTCTTACCTGCCACAGACAAAGTGCTCTTAGTTTAGAGAATCAGATAGCCGAACTGAAGCAAAAACATACTCAATGGGACCACCAGAGGAGCCGCCAAAAACATCGACATTATCTTTATAACATCTAAAACAGGTCAAACCTTGGAAAATTGATTGTAGATTAAGCAAACACTACATATTTAAAGTTCATCACTTCTACATTAGACAGTTACCTGGACTTGGTCCACATAACACAGACAATGTTGTTATGGGATGTTTAAAGCTGAACTGTTTTGGAGCGGACCGTGTTGCTACATGGAAGTTCTGCCACTAAAAACACGCAGCAACAAAGTAAACAACTGCCTGATGCAGAAGTAACGCTCTGTAAAAATCCACAGTACAACTTTTGTGTTACATTTGTGATTGGGGTGGGGGGTTTGTAGTTGAATAGGACACATGAGAGATGAGTGTCATAGAAGCCTTAGTCCTAATGTGTAAACTTAACAATATGTCATTTTTATTTTCCATGTTACGTCTACCAGAACATGCCATGCAATAATTTCATATGTTTTATGCTGGTGTCTGTCATGACAAAGAATATGTTAATCCCACTGATTTACCATAGCTTGCTGGTATCTGCTGCATCTCGAGGATGTAACTTGATCCTTCTGCTCAAAGCTTTGTTAATGGAGCATTTAATCCAAAAAAACCCATAGCTTCTTTCTTTGAACTTCATGGCTGTTACATAAATATAGCACATGCTCATCATTGAAGAAGCCTGAACAGTGAACTACATGTTATTGCTTGCCATTAACATACTCTATCTCTCTTTTCTTTTCCCTTTCACTCCCTCTCTCTGTCTGTCTTTACCACATTCATTCCCTTTCTCTCCCTATCCCTCTGTCTTACTGGTTTAGGGTCCTCCTGGTCCCCCTGGTTTACCTGGTCCTCCTGGAAAGAGAGGTTCAAGGGTGAGTAGTCTGTGCAGAGCCGATGGTACACAGGCAGGAAATGGCCAAATATGTGCAATCTGTTACAGAGGGAGCATTACATTTCATTAAAGTATGAATGAAACATGAGTAAAAAAGTGTAATTAGTAACATGCATGCAGTTGATTTAGTCAACTTTCTGAAGTTTGAATTTAGTAAACAGAGAAATGGTGAGTTACCTGTATGAGCCAGCGGAGCCGACAAATCAGAATAGTTGACAGAAAACCTTTTTGGGAGGTGGGCGGCCCTCTTTTTCTGCTAACATGACAACTTTGAGATTCTAACATTGCTGTTTAACAGCATGTAACATTTTAACCTAAAAGTTAATATGTTTCCATTTGTCCCAGTATCCAGTAAAGAATAGCCTTATGTGCATTGTGCTATGCCATCACTATTAATAAAGAGGTGCAGAGAGGCTTGTTTGTGGTAAACGGGATCAAACTTAGGAACAAGCTATGGTACGCTGTAATGAGATCATGTGCCTTGCAGATGCAGGGAACTTTGTGATTGTTGGTAATGTTTGGAACAAATGACCATACTGGTCATACTGAACCCGCAGAAAACAGCAGCAGCGTGTGCTTGATACGTTGCACTCTGATCTCTGAGCTACTCTTTAGACTACTGCCAAGGCTGTCATGATGCAATGCTGCAATCATGCCACAAGCCCTTAAGGCATTTTGAAGCAGAACAAGACACATTTTATTAAAATTACATAATATGTGTCAGAGGGTAGGTGTATTATGAGTTGATTTTTAGTATTTGCTCTTCCCTTTAGACCACCATCTTCTTGGATAATTTATTTCAAGGAATGTAAACAACTGCAGTGTTTCAGTGGAGGACAAACAATACAATTAGATTGCTTTTTCTTTGTTGCTTTTATCGTGTTGTAAGGATTCAGCAAAAGCTGCATGGAGATGGCGCACAGGGTTGCACTGGCGAGGGCGTGTTGATTACGCTACAGACAAGATAATAATAAGAGGTTGAAGTTGTAGAGCACTGTGTCAAAAAGTTTATTAGTGTGTAATCATGGTTCCTGTGGGGTCTTATGAAGTCTTAAACGTCTTGAAGTTACAAATCTGCTTTTAATACCTTAAAAAGTCCTTAAATTAGACAGTTTTGGTCTTAAATTTTATATGGTAGGTCTGAAAAGAAGTCTGCAAAACGTTTTACGCTGTATTGTGTTAAAATGTGTCGGGGAAATGTTCGAACTGCAAAGTGACGGGTGAACTATTTTCCTCCTCCCGTTCCAACCAGACCATTATTTTGATGTAAGAAACCAATTATCGCTGTCTTTGCTTGGAGAAATGATTGGGGAACATTTAACCCAACCCACACATAAAGCCTTTATTTACGCCCGAAAGAAAGCTACCTGACGGATTCAGTGAATAAAATGGGAAAATGCTCATTTAATATTACATTACTGGACAAAGGGTCATTCTCTGCCTGGTTGACACAGGTGGGGGAACACATTCGAAGCACCTTGTGCAAGAAGAACATCAAACTGGGAACGATGGGGATCAAGGCTTTGGAGTGGCATGAGTGGCCAAACAGCAAACTCCCTCTGTGTTTATGTCTGGCCGTGCGTTTGAGATGTTAACAAAACCTATAAAGAATAGTGGATCCATTTAAACCTGTAATACGACTTCCTGCAATGTGCAAGGCTTCACAGTTCACATACACACCCAGGTCAGTGTAATAATTATACACTGCTGGTGTAAATAAATGGATTTTCTTCATGAAATGGGCATTAAATTCTGTTCTAAATGGTCTTAAAAAGATCTTAAATTTTACTTGTAACACCCTGTAGAGAACCCTGGTAATGCCTTGTACAGTAATGTTTATCCACCCCCCCCAAAAATTGAGTGTTTATGACCAATTGCCATGACTGTAGCATTTTACATGCTGTCATAGCCACAGATCTTAAGGAGAAATTATTAACAATTTGGTCCAATCTTAAACAGTCACTGTTCACACAGCAGAAGGTTTTCTGCTGGAGATTTACTGATGATCTGGGGATTTTAGTAGGGGCCTGAAGCTGCACTGGAGTCCTGAAATGTTGTGGAGATGTTCCAGCATATGACATATGCTTTGGCATACGACAACACGAATGCTTACGCAATATTTGTTCTGGACCTTCTGCAGAAATTTTCTGCTCAGGCCCCAAGTAATATCTATTTTTCAACAGCGAGTATGATGGTGTTTAAATGTATAGAAAAAAATTCCAGAGCATTTGCTGTTTCAGTATGTGTGTGTGTGTGTGTGTGGGCTGGTGAGAGTTTGTTCTGAATGTTGTTTTTAGTTTCCTCCCCACTGTTATGGATACATATAGATGCATGCAATATTGGTATCAATACATTACAGAAACTCTCCTAGTATGTTACAAAAAACCAGCAATTTCCACAGCATTTATGCTTCATGTGCTGTCTCCTGCACACTCTAAACAGCTGTTCATCTGGTTCTCCTCCCTCACATTTCCAGCCAGGAAAGCACTTCTCCAGCAGAAAGCTCCCACTGCGATGTGCTTGTGTAAGCAAAAACAGCAGAAAAAGACCAGACCAGACTGTCCAGACTTTCTCCTAAAAACTCCAATGTTGATGTGTGAGAATGGCCTAGGTAGAAATTCTCCACAGAAAGTTCAGTGCAAATGTTATAGACATTTGCATTTGCAGATGGCGCTCTGAAACATCTCTAGAACATTTTCAGGACTCCAGACCATGTGTGAAAGGGTTTTATGATTGCAAAGTTAGCAGTGCAAATGCAGTGGCCAATATATGGAGTAATCTACAAGCTTGCATGTATGTCTTTGGCGATTGCAGCCAATTGTCACTGAGCTTGAGGCTTACATGAAGCAAGGTTCTTTGTTATGGCCAGATGATGCTGAGCTGTGTTTCCACTTCCCGTACTGGCATCCCTGCTGTGTCAATAGACTAGTTCTACACAGATGGAGGGGGGGCTGTCTTTTGGTCTGAACAGGGTCTTGTGTCCTGCTGTGTTTTACAGAGTGCATGAAAGCATGCTCAAAGGCAGACAGGCTGGTAGACAGAGAATGGCGGCATATAGAGAAATATGTCTCCTACTCAAAGGTTGGAAAGCACTTGGCTGCTACTTAACATAAAGTGGAAACGGAGGGAGACTTGAGATCATTATATGGTAGAAAGCTGATAATATTTACTGTTTAAGCAGATTTATCACCCTGCCTCTGATTATCAAAATGATCAGACTTGGGAGCCTTTTTATGTTGGGCATTTATTATGGGAACAGACTTAAATTTACTTCAGACGTTTTTTTAATCTAATCAGTAAGTGATGGTGAGTTTTCTAAGTGGTAATATTTACAATAATCAAGATTTACAAGATTTGGCTCCAAGTTTTTTAATTCCTAATTTTATATTTTACAGTTATTGAAAAATATCATTTTGTTTTGAATCATTTTCTTATAGAAACTGATTCCTTTTCTCTTTGACATTAAGCTTTTTTGGGCTTAAGTTTGAAGAGTGATGGAGACTCGTCACTTTTTGCAACCAAAACTTTAATTCTGGAAATGTAATAGTTTCTGATCTTTTAGATACAATTAAATTTAATTCAGTTCAGCTACATTTGTATAGGTCCAATTCAGAACAAAGTTATCAAGGCACTTTACAGAAATAATCAATTCCAGTCAAATCATTGTGATCCAACCAAAACAAATGCACATTAGTCTAATTTATAACTGTGTTCACAAAAGCCAATTCATAAAAAAGAATTGCCTAGCTAAGGATACTGACTGTTGTTAGCAATTAACAGTAATTTAATGTTTTATCATCTGTGTTTTATCTGCATATGTCATGAACCAGCACTATATACTGTAAATAAACTGAAATGAAATTAATCTGTTTTAGGGTCCATCTGGCCCACATGGAAACCCAGGACAACCTGGACCACCTGGGCCTAAGGTGAGTGGCATTAAGAAAAGTTCTGGAGCTTTAATCATGAAATTGTAGGTATGATTTATTTTATGTAAGTAAACATGCACACAGCAGCACAATATAACTTGCAATGGAAAATAGTCAAATCTTTAAAATATGCGTGCATACATCTACAAACTTTGTTGCCATTATAAGTCACAAGTCTATCTTGACATCTGCTCGCGTACGTTGGGCTCATATCCTGCCCGCTACATGTCCATATTTATTCATAGAGTTAGCAAAGAACCCCTTAAAACCGTGTTAAACTGAGGTCATTTACAGTGAATTGTTGCACTACCTGAAAGGGAAGACCAAAAAAGATATTTTTTCTGGTAGAGAAATAGAATAGTTATGGACCTGGAAATCTTTGTTGTCCCTGGAAATTACACAGTCTCGATGCAAGAGCTATGTCCATACCTCTCTCTCTCTCTCTCTCTCTCTCTCTCTCTCTCTCTCTCCCTCTCTCTCTCTCTCTCTCTCTCTCTCTCTCTCTC
>JBBBVU010000015.1:9687406-9697901 GCA_037177055.1 Atherinosoma microstoma | reverse complement strand
TCTCTCTCTCTCTCTCTCTCTCTCTCTCTCTCTCTCTCTCTCTCTCTCTCTCTCTCTCTCTCTCTCTCACTATATATATATATATAAATATATATATAATATATTTCATCGTAATCTTGTTATTACAGTGCATACTACTTTCTTGCCACTTTGAAAATGTTAAAATTATATTTATGTTGTTTAGATCCTTGGCTTTTTATTTCTCATTAACCCGTTGGTACCAGACGTCCAACGACGGGAGATGACAAATGAATATGTATTTTACTCAGTCTACCTTCCAAGTACCTACACATTTTATACACCACTGGGAAGCTAAGATTCTCAAGATTCGAATTATGTATACCATCTCAGGCTACAATCAAATCTGTAGATTCAGTAAACACTTATTTCTGACCAGTCGCCAATGCAATTTATCTTTAAAGCTATACTGTACTCCAGTAGCAGATGATACTACAACAAATACAGTCCCGTTACATCAGCAATGGTCCAGTAAAAGTAGTCCAGTAAAATAGTTGGTCCACAACAAGTCTATAATCCATAAAAACCTATTTTAGGCAAAAATGGAAGGATTTTAAGGGATTCATTATTGGTCAGCCAGTTGTTTCATTCATTTTGGTGGTGCAGAGATCTTGTATCCAGGAATAAAACCAAAAGACATGAACTCTCTTTTATTCCTAGTGCTTTTAAACTCCTATAACTACCCTGACAAACTTTTCTTTTTAGGTTCTAGAGGTCCTTACTGGCCAACACTGATTTAGTTTGAAAATTGTTGATCAAGATGCTTTAGCTTATTTTGTCATCATGTCATTAAGAAATATAAAGCTAGAATGTATAAAGCTAAAGGTATAGTTAGCTCATATTAGATTTGGAAAAAGGTTTTCAAGACTTCAGGACAACTTTATTCATCCCAAAAGGGCAATTAATTTGTAGCTCACCCACATACACATCACATGACAACAATCAGTGCTCAGAACAAGAAACAATGGTTCAAGGATCTCTGAAGGGGGCTTTCTACAGCTCTTCTTTGCACTATTGAGGCCTTTCTGTAGTGATGTCACCAGGTCACTGAATTGTCTTTGAATCCTCAACACTGTACTCTTCTGTAGATGAAGCTTTTGCCGTACAGCAAATGGTATCAATTATTAAAGACTGTGATTGACATGATGTTGATCACAGTGGAATTAAACCAGATGTGAGCAAGTGTCACAATACAGAACTGATGTGTAGCTGGAAAGACCCATGGGTAGATACTGGCCTAAATAACACTTTCCTAATAATTGTTGCTTCTGTATTGCCACAGTGTATAATCGCACTAGTTCCAACTCTTTAGCCACAGCACTGATTACTTACACAGGGAGAAAAGAAAGCATCTTTGTTAAGCTTTTTCCCAGCATGGGACCAGATGGATTATTACAACTGAACAAGGATGTGGGTAGCCCCATGCAGATGTCTGTGGTAACCATATTCCTGAATGGCTACCACAAAGTGGTTATCAGTGGTGTATGTTGCAAGTTATGCAGAAGGAGGGAGAAAAAAAACAAAAAAACAAGGATAATGTTTCACTACTCCTCTTGATCACTGGACGTGAAGGTTTTTGCTGAGTGGATAAAAGTGTTTAACCTTCAGTTAATGAAACAGAAGAGTGAGATCACTTTTTTCTGTTTCATCTCTGCCCTCGCTGATCTATTGAGCACATTTGACTGAGGTTTACGGATTTTTTTATTGAGAAAGACTTGGCAATCTCCTGACTATCTCTGCTTTCAGCCTGTACTCCCACATTCATGTGAACAAATACAAAGTGTATCTAATACCGTAGCGACTTGTTGGTGAGTCAGTCTTATCCTCTGAAAGCCTTTGTGGAGGTCAGAAAGGGACTGAGAGACTTGTTAATGACATATCTTTTGTTGAAATGTGTTTGGTTACTAGGACACATACAAATGAATATAGTTACCGATTTTGACCTCAGCTGACATGCATTAAGCACCATGTGAGATGTTACGACTGTGTGCTCTAAACTTAAAAGAGCCTGTCAGTCTACTTTATGCACTGTTAACTGTTTTTTCAAACAGGAAGAAACTCTGGCTTAATGCTGTGGCAGTATTTCTGCTTACTCTGCGCTCAGTATATGCTTCACTGGTTGTCAGTCAAAATTACAGTAACATGATTCTCAAAATAATTGTATGTATTACCTGTAATACTTGTTCCAAGTGGGTATGCAGAGCGATAGTGGAGAATGTGTTAAAGAGGGAGGCCTAGTGCTGTTTGGATGTAGCGGTATTGTGGAGAAACATGGCTTGAATAAGGAAATTTAAAAGCTTAATTTCTGGACATTTCTTAATTGTAAAAAAAAAAAAAAATCCTCTTATCGCAAAATGATGCAATGATTTCTGATGTTGGCAACTGCAGGTGAGATTGTTGAATGTATTGCTAGAATTGTGAGATGGATACCTCTGTAGATGCAGCACAAGCAAGAGTTTGACATTTATTTTTGATTGCTTGAAAAAACAAATAGATCTCATGACCCTCATCTACCTTTTTGTTTTTGTTTTTACATGAATAACCCTGTGATGTCTGGCTGTTGGAATAAACTATTGTGGGTCTGCTGAAATCATTGTGTGGGGGTCAGCTTTACTCCAGCAGTTTTGTTTGTTCCTCCAAAATATGAAAGTTGTGTGTGTAGGAGGAGAAATAATAATTTTAAAGTTATTCACACATCTTTAAATTGAACTTTTTTGCATGTACAATAATTCTTGTGGGGTGAGATGAGGGGAAGCTCAAAGCTGTTACATACTAAATATGCCAAAAGTACAAGCAGGCGTACCCAATTACTTCACTGATTTGGCCACCAAGACTGCACTGCCCTTATATGACTGAACTATGATAGAGCGAGCCACCAAAACTGACTTCTACACTCATAATCTAACAACTAAACAGAAATCAAATAATAAGAGCTGCTGCCAGAATCGTGGGCTGTTCACATAACAGGCAGTGAATGCTGCCCGAGCTCCCAGCTCTGGTGAACTGGGGTAAAACAACATGAAGCGGTGTCCCCTCTGGTGGAAAGACAGTTGGATTTGCTTATCATGATGACTGACCCTATCCTGGGCAGTTTTAGCTGTTTTAATTGTTTACTATGTACAGCGCTTTGGCCATCTGGTTGTTTTAAATATGCTGTATAAATAGAATTCTGTTTGATTTGATTAATTGTCATGGATACACACTGAATATGAGAGGGCATGATGGCAAGTTTATTTCATTCTAGAGTGTTTTGTCTCTGTCTGTGTCCTGTTCACAACACATGCCACTGGGGGAAAAAAAGCCATGAGCTTCGCTGCCAGCTGCAAACTGGCTGTAATTCCAGATTGTGTCTCCCTTTTCTCAAGGACATACAGTGTTTATGACAAACATCTCAAAAGGCCTATGGGAAAGCAGACTCCATGTCAGACTTCTCACACAGCCAACCCTCTTATTTGAACAATGTGAAAGTCAATTAAACCTTGGAGCTGCACTGGTGTGTGGCTGAAAATGTGTAAGTGCTTGCTCCAACTTATGCAAAATTACAGCATTAGAGGAGAATTCAAGGAAGTGCTGAGGGGCTAGACCAGGGGGTGTCCAGCTCTCGTCATCAAGGGCTGCAATCCTGCAGGTTTTAGATGTCTCCCTGATCCAACACGCCTGATTCAAATTATTATTATTAATATTTATTTATTTATTTTTTCCAACCTTTTT
Organism: Atherinosoma microstoma; assembly: GCA_037177055.1. Lineage (NCBI taxonomy): Eukaryota > Metazoa > Chordata > Actinopteri > Atheriniformes > Atherinidae > Atherinosoma > Atherinosoma microstoma. Next base: position 9,694,172 of record JBBBVU010000015.1, on the reverse strand, counting down.
CCGCCAACCTCGTCGAGCACTGCCCGTCGGGGCGGTCAGTGTCCAGGGACGCCCCCCACCCCCACAGGCAGAGGGCCCGCACGTCAACCGGGGGGACCCGGCCCTCTCAGACAGCCACCCAACGGGGGTCAGTCCGCACCCCCAGGGCCCCAGCCGCGTACCCCAAGAACCCATCCACACCCACCTTCCTCCCCCACACACCCTCTCAACACATACAACCCACACACACGCACTCTTACCCTCTCACCACCCATCCACACACAGCCGCACAATCTCCTCCCCCTGCCCCAACACACCTACTCAACACGTATCCCCCCACACGACACGTACTCATATCCTCCCAGCACCCATCCATACATACCAACACACCCTCCCCCCAGCACTCAAACCCTCCCTCGCCCCCGCACACCCTCAACACGTATACCCCACACACAACACGCACTCATGTCCTTCCACCACCCATCCACATACCCCTTCCCATCCCGTATTCACCCTCGCAACACATACACCCCCCCGAACACACACACACACACACTCCTACCCTCCCATCACCCATCCACACAACCACACAACTTCCTCCCTTGCTCCCACACACCCTCAACGTACAACCCACACACAACACTCACTCGTGTCCTCCCACCACCCATCCACACACACCCATGCACCCCCCCGCACTCACACATCCTCTCCACATGTACTCCTCCCACACCACACGCACTCATGTCCTTCCACCATCCATACCCACATAATCGCTATAATGGTGCTAGCTTTATGCAACTCTTTTGAACTCATTTCACAGTATCTATGCTCAATTAAGATTTTAATGCTGATTCTTAGTATGTCACCATTTCTTTTTTATATACATTTTCCATCATCCAACTTCTCACTACAGCTGGTAGACAACCACTTTGAATTATCCTGTGATACTGTGATAAACCAGAAATATATTTTTCCTCTTGATGATATCAAGCTTCTCAGGCCTTGTGGCAGGAGGGCTTTCAATGCTTTAGCCTTCTCTCGCTGCAAAACTTAAGCTGTTAAATGTTCTTCTTGTTGAATATTTCATTCATTTGAGTAAATCAGTTCTTGTAAGCTCAAGACCTTTTAGTGGTTTTGTAAGCCAAAATAACATGACACATCTAGCATTGTTCTGTTAATATAACTGAAGGTTTGGTTGTCCAGTGACAGCAGTTTTGTGGTTAATATCATTGTCTAAAATGTTAATAAATATTTCCAATATAGACAGTAAACCTTTAAATTATACATTCAGTCAGGAAGTCTGGAAATGTATCCATCCATAGTTTTTGTTTTTCTCAGGATCCTGAGAAGATGTTTTTGTTGACTACCATTTACATGGTTTATGTTTAGTCAGAAAATTGTGGTCTATCAACGAAATGATGTGTTTATGAGGTGATTAAAAGAGATATTCCAATATTCCCTGGGTAAACATCTTCGACTTTTTGTCAGTAACATTTAACAAGAATTTTGTCCTGTCATTATTCAAAATTAAGATTTCTGTTCTGGAAATATATGGTACTTTACATTTACATTTAGGTTGATATGATCTCAAGTACATGACTAAACTTAAGATTCTAAGAAGTAATCAACTGCAAAAGTTTCCTGGGAATAACTACAATATCAGCATTTTTCCTCATTCTTCTGTAATTTAATGTTAAAAGACATTCCAATAGAAAATATTTCAAAGTCAGTAAGCTAAAGGTTATCAAAAAGATTGCCTTTTTGACTACATGTTCCTGTTTGTGTTTTAGGGTTCAAAGGGAGACCCTGGGGTGTCTCCAGGCCAGGCTCCACTGGGTAAGAAGGTAAGAAATCTGCCATTTATCTCAGCTTTTATTGCTAACAATATATATATATATTATAGATCTGCCACCTTTTCCCTAATGGGTCATATCATTTCACCTTTACTACCCTTACCAAACTTTTAGATATTTGTGACTGATTCGGAATTCATTAATGATTTGATCTCAATATTTTGAAAAAATTTCCTGGGATCATGGCATAAATGATCCAGTATAAAAAAAAATCCACCGTAATGAGTTACAAAGATTATTATAAACAAATCTGCATAAGGACTCCATACTTTTATGATTGATGAAAAATACGTTTTTGAAGATAATCTAAATGAAATAGTATTAGTATAAATAAGTTAGCATGCTTGAGCAGTTCAAGACTGGTTTACTTCTTCCTCAATTCATTGAGCATTTTCCATGAACCCGCTTTTTTGCATTTCTTTGTCATTTTGTTACCACCGATTCGTCTGAGGTCACCACAGCTGTTTTCTCTTATTTACTCTCCATCCTCATCTCATTGTTCTCCAAACATCATCAGAGTAATGATTTTTCTATGCAGCACTGTTAAATATCTTGAACTAATTATGATCTAAAACCCACTTTTCTATTCTGTATGAATTTTTTTTAAGCTCACAGAGATCCCATGAAAAAAAAATGGTGGTATTATTTTGCCCCCCAGCTTTTTCAGGGATAGACAGATTGATGGTAAATTTAACTCTAAACTATAACACCATGTGTCCATGCATTATTTATTCAACTTCTTCCTGATATCATGACATATTCCAAAATGTTACTGATATTACTTTTTCACCCAAAGACCTTCCATAATGCTTAGAAGACTTGCACAGTGTGCAGTCAGCATTGCACACAATGCATAATAGTAAGAATATTTGTACATTCTCTACAATGACTGAATGGAAAACATCTATGTAGAAAGCTCTTTACTATTTTGGGAAGATACATTTTGATAACAACCCTATCAGGTAAATTAAACCCTTTTGTATTTTGCCTGGTAGGTATATAAGAACAAAGAGGTAAATTCCTATCAAACCAGCATTTTGCAAAGGTTGCAGTGGGACTTTGCATTTTACTTTTATATGTTCAGCAATCCAAGTCAAACAGTTTTTATGTCTTTTACATGTGTCACAACAATGCTAGTGTTCTAAGTGGTTAGAAAATGTGGGTCAGAGCGGAGATATGTAAACACAACTGGATAAGAGGAGCTGCTGCTCTGACAATGTGCCTTATACTGAAATGTGTGACATTTCTATGGCTCTTGGTAGACAGGGTACCCTTTTCCTTTTTAGTGTGTATGTCTGTATTTTTATATTAACCACCATTAAACCTCTCATGCCCAGTCCTTTCTGATTTCTGATAAAGGCAAACCATTTCTAAACATATGGTTTTAATTAGAAGCACCCAACTTTAAAGTAAATACAGTTGATGATGGATGCTGTCTGGGGTACAAATGTGCTTTTGAACTGTCAGTCTTAGTCACTAAATAATTCAGTATTACCACAATGAAATATTTTTTCTGTTAAATAATGAATAGTGTTTTGAAGTGTTTTGAAATGAAAAGGAGATGAATTTGCTCCAATTATCTGGTGAAAAGTAATTTATAATACATTTCACTGTGGTGCATAAGTTTGAGGAGTGTGATTTTAAAAGGTATTTCTTGTTTTCATATGTGTTATGGGCAGAATCATTTTGATGATATTATTAAAAATATTCTAATTTTTATTTGTCAGGGGGACAGAGGTCCACCTGGTCTCCCAGGACCGAATGGATTTCCAGGCCTACTGGTAAGATTTAGTTAGCTAAACTGCTTATGCTGCTTGTGCTGATGTTAAATAAGTTATTTTGACAAAAATGAAACAAATCACTTATGGCTGTTTTGTTCTCAACTTAATTAAAATGGTCCTAGACACTCACATCTTTTTTAAAAACAGTACAGCAGAAGTATTTATGACTGCAGCTAAATTCTCAATAAAGTAGCTCTCATTTACATATTTTCTGTTTCTTTCGTCAGATGGCTGAACGTGTCAAATTGTGACTGAAAAACAGCCCATTAAAATTAAGTGTCAACTGGTTGTCACATAAAGTGTTTCCAGACTGTCACTGTCCAGTGATGTGGATATCTTTACACTGCCACACATAACCTACAAACATACACCAGTTAACTACCAGTTACGTACTAAAGGGCTTCAAGAGGCTCATTAGTGTAGCTGTTTACGTTTACACTTTCTCGCAGTGAACAAGTAGATTCAACTGAAGTCTTAGACAGAATAGACATAGTCCATTATGGTGTGCTCCTCACAGAGCTGTGTCCACACAGCTGTCCAAAGTAGCCTCCTTTTGAAACTGAGTATGGTCTCTGCATATCTGGCCTTAACCTTGCTTCCCTGGAGGCCACGCCAGTGTTTGCAGTTTCTGAACCTAATATACCCAGCACATGAACTGTGCCCCATTAGGTATTTTCAGAGGAAATGACTGGCTTGAGGTCTATGCTCTTTACCCCCCATGTGGGCCTTTTTATTGCGTGTGAAGGTTCATATGTCACAACCTTGGATATGCAGGAGACTCAATGGTACTGTTCAAGAAGCTCTTTCACTGACCTGTCCCCGACCTTGTATTTTGCAGCTGTAAACATCTGCTGTTGATAATCACGTCAAAGGAAAAAAACAACGGTCTTAAGATTAGAAGAGCCCTGATTTTCTGAACAATAAATCCTGTCTAGTTTACAAATAACAAGTGTTTATTTAGCTAAATTCGGGATTTGGCTGTTTTGCAAGATAGTGTTTGGATTAAAGTGAATGGACTTCTCAAAGAATTTGATCACATTTCATTCATTACATTTTATAGAAGAGTTTTTGTTTTACTTTGACCATCTATGTGTTAAACATCACCGACTGCACTGTATTAAGAGTCATGCTTTTAAAACAATTTATCAGTACCTTAAATGGCACATGGGTTGCTGGATAACATGTACAAGATATACGGTAAACTAAGTAATGTGATTTTTAAAAGCAATTTTCTTGAAGAGGAAATTAAATACGGTAAAAATAAAACATAACACAGATTAAGTTTTCAGCTTCTTTCTTAATGCATTCCAATGAAAGGCAAACTAACCAGAATATTACCAATGGTAGTCTTCTCGGTCTCCTATATAGTCTCTCTGTTGTTTTCTTCATTTTCGTCTGTGCTTGTGATTTGTGCAGTTAGTTTGCTGGTTTCATTTGTTTCAGATTCAAGTTTCTCACATAGGATTAATGCTAATGACTTTGGTAATGCCATAACTTCACTATATAAAGGATTTTCGAAATATTCATTGTCCTATATAACTGTAAACTTAGCCTGTAAGTGTCGATTTACAGACTTTTAGAGTTGACTGTAAGTATTGTTAGGTGCTGCACTGCTGTTGGCTGTAACATACTCAAAATATTTGTTTTATATCATTTTCAAGGGTCCTAAAGGTTATCCTGGTCCACCTGGACCGCCAGGGGAACAAGTAAGTAGTTTGTATGTATTAAAAAAAAGATATCTATCCGAAGTTCTATCAGTTGTCATTAGCACCGATGGTACATGTTAATTTAAAAAAGGGCTACGCTGTTATTGCCCAAAGTTTACAACTCCAAAATACCATAAACAGCAAACACATCAATACTCTCAAACATGTTTGTTTGAATTTTTTGTATATATTAAGATTACTAAGCTTTTACCCAAGAATTAAGGTTAAAAGTTAAAAGGTACATAGTTCAGTTCTCAGTTTATAGAAATGGTTGAATCTACATTCAATGAACAAAGTGGTATTAATGTACACGGTCAGGCTTAGAAGTTACAGAGTACATGGTTGGGGGTTACAAAAATTGACGTACATCAAATTGACAAATTTTGCTATGCGTGGCCTCTTATTTCTGTCATGTTACATGCCCAACATAAAACTGCAGACTAAGGATATGTTGTCATCTCACAATCTAACAACAATGGATTGTGGTACCTCCATGTTTTGGATATGGGGACACACAAACCTATAACACGTTTTGTGGTGAGACTGGACTGCCATAGACTTCTCCAAGCAATTGCTTAAAAAAAAGCAAATTTTGGTTAATCTGTTTAAAAGAATCTCAGAAAAATAATATTTTTTTCTTTGTTTTTCACAAGGAATGGGCAGAAATACAGCATAGGGTCATGGTCTATGGGTTTTGGTTTTGGTTTTGTTGGATCTTTGCTGTCTGTTGCTGGTCTTTAGTCCTGTTTTATTTTTGTAGGTTTATCCTTTTCTGTATTCTGTTCTGTTCACTTTCTGTTCATCACACCTGGTTTCTTTTGCTCATTGCCTCACTTGTTGCTTATTTTTTTTATTAATTCCTTGTATATATACTCTTTGTTTTCAGAGTATATACTGCATATATCCAACTCTTGTTGGATCATTTTCTCAATATTTTCTCATCATTAAGTCTCATCATTAAAACTCCTCTTCACCTTGGCTTATGACACAAAAAGTATTGCAAATGTCAAACTTGCCAAAGGAAGTGCTGTTAAGTGGTTATTATGAAGTCCATTTTTCATTTTAGGAACTATAACATATAACTAAATCAGTAATCTTGACATTTTTTAAGAAATGTGTCAATATTAATTTTTCTGCCTTGTGGAAATGAGAGACTTTTGTATTTTATTTGCTATTTACTGAAACAGAAAGTGGTGTATAACGTGCATATTCCTAAACACATTCATATGCATAAACAAAACACAGTTTGTGAGCAACAGAAGACAGTTATATCAGTCCTTTTGCTGTCCCATTAAGTCCTAGGTTCTCTTTATCCTTTGTTTGTCCCCATTACATTGACAGAACTACTCTCTGTCTCGTCAAAGTAATAATAACTAGAAAGGCTGTTACTGCGTAACAGCAGTGTGAATGCCCCAATGCTGAACGAATGGACTGAAATGCTGAAAGA
>JBBBVU010000015.1:9646615-9671494 GCA_037177055.1 Atherinosoma microstoma | reverse complement strand
AATTATTGGCCTTTATTTTCCACTCTAAAAACAATTTTCTAAGCGCACAGTGCGGTAATTGGATCACTTACGGTACTCATGTTTTTGCTGACACCCTCGATTTAAGTTGTCAGTATATGAGCAAAGTTGGGTTTTTCCACCATTTAAATGGCAATCATTTCCTATGTAATGTGACTGCATTCCTGATTGCTTCCCCCTGGCCCCTTTCATATCATACAGGATACAATGTGAAAATGATTCCCCAAATGTGGGTTGTCTCTGTGGGAGTTTGTGGGCTGCCGCTGTGTTGTACATCTTGTAGAGCGTAGCATTTCTCCCATTCGGTGGCATGGCACCTTTTGGTAGCAACAGCCTTTAAACAAATTTTGCCACGTGTGATCACTTGTTCCGGGTCTGAGGTCACAAAACCGAACCAGTTCCAAATAACTGATGACACAGGGCTTTTTTTTTGGGGGTGGAGACAAGCTGTGTGTGCATGTGTTATGATTTTTAAGATGACAGCTGAATTTATTTTGAGAAAATGGAACCAAAACCAGAGAAAAATAATAAAAAGTTAAAATAATTCCTAACTATCTTTATAATCTATTACTGTATTTTTAACAGGGTAAAATTGGAGAAATTGGGCCACAAGGACTACCTGGGCCCCCAGGACCAGAGGTAGGAGCATATTTAACTTGTTACCAAGTCTTAAAGGGATGCTTTTTGGGTACTGTTTGTAAGCACATTTCAAACTTGGACCGTTCCAACTGTCAATGAGAAATAAAATCATTTGCAGATTATTTCACAGTGATTACATTCTGAATATAAAATCAACAAATTGTATATCAACCTATGACCTTCTCTTCTTCAGGGTCTGCCTCTTTTAATATTTGTAATATTTGGAGTAACCCTTGGATCGCTTTATTATTGCATAGCCTCAGAGCTCAGACCACGTGCTACCAGTAGAAAAGTACGTGACTAGGAGTTATATTCTTGAAAACACTGGAGGCCGTGAGTAGCTGGTAACCTGGTGATCTGTCTTTTTGGCACAATCTCATTGCTAGTCATATGCTGAACTTGTCCAATGAAAAAACGAAAAGCAAAGGACTTCTGAGATACACCAGATGCAACATTATCTTAAGTTGGAATTAGGTGGAGATACAGGGATAAAAAGCTTGGCAAACTTGCAGATTGATGTAACTATCCTGAAAATCACCGGATGTTACATTTTCAGATCCAGGAGACCAAAATAAAATGTGAGGGTTGTGTTTATATTTTAGTTTTTTAACTTGATGGTGACTTCATGCATACAGGCAATAGAATAAAGTATTTTCACCTAACAATATGTCTGCTTTTAAGGTTAAAGCCCAAATAAGAAGGACCTCAGAAATTCTAGGGGAGGGATTGTTTCTGTAGAGAAGCACACCACCACACCATCCACTTACAGTATCGTGTGTCAATGAAATGATTGAGAAGAATTTATGTCTGCTATTTGCCCTTAACTACAGCACATATTATTTTCAGAAACCATTTACGAAGAGAAATGTTGAAGAACTTACAAATCTACAGTACTTGTAGTTTTTTATATATGTACTTGACTGAAGATACATTTTCAAATTAGTCTAGGATGGGCTATGTTTTTTTAGTTTTCAGTTGTTAATGTCGCTGTGTGAAATATTGCTGTGGTTATTTTACAAGGTGGGATCAAAGGGGATAAAATATTATGTTTGTTTGTGGGAAACTTTATTGAACACTTAGAGATGCGAAAGAAAATGACTGGTACTTATGGTGTTGTTGAATTCAACACTTCATACCTGTATGCTGAGTAAAGAGAAGACATAAGCCATCCCAAACACAGATGCAGCTATGAAACACTGTAGCCTGTATTTCTGTGTTAGAATGTGTGTAATGTGATGGGCACAAAGCCAAGGTAATACCTCTGTTATGGCTGCTCCCTCTTAAGATTATGATCACATTAAAACATTAAAGAGATTCAAAAATCCCTTTGAGAGTTTGATATCGCAGCTAGACCTGCAGCTTACAGTGATGGTCAATTTCTGCAACAGAGACATCTCCAGTTGAATCTTTTGATGATGTTAGATGATGAGAGTTGCAAAGCATTTCGATTTGACGTTGAGGAATGAATTATACTTTAGTGATCCCCGAGGGGAAATTGCTTTTGAAGTATTCCACAAACTTTTTATGCAGTCTTTCACAGATTGGAGAGCCTCTTCCCATCTTTACTTCTGAGAAGCTCTTACTCTGTAGGACATCCCTTTTATAGCTAATCATGTAACAGACCAGATGTAAATAAACTTAAACTTGCTAGATGTTCTCCCAGCTTAATCTTACTGTACTTTATAGCTTTTTCAGCCATTTGTTGCCCCCGTGCCAACTATTTTGAGATCTGTAGCAAGTATCACATTTGACACCTCAATTTGTGCATAAAATTTTTTAGACATTTTTTATATTCAGATTTAAAGAATGTCCCAACTTTTTCTGGAATTCAGGCTGTACAATAACTGAGAAAAGTGATCAACAGAATATTCAATCATGTCATTTGTGTCACTAATGAAGACACAGGCATCTTAACAAGTTATAGCTAGTTTGCAGGCTTTATTGTAATTTCTAAAGACTTGGGTGTTTAAATTATCCTCTGATATTTGAGATTATTTTATTAAAACTACTAAAATCCAAATGATGACCAATGATCAAATCCAGGTAATTAAACTTTGGTCACTATTTGGTCATCTAATATCACTTTGTAGTACTATCAGTTAAAATTGTGAACTTTTTACACAACATATCAAATAATTGGTTAAAGTTAATAGTGAATTTGATGAAGCAGGTCATGCTTTGTTCAGACTTTGGGAACTGTAGGTTTTTTGTTTGTTTTTTGTGCCAAATTTAGCTCTTGAACGTAATGCAGTTATACTATAATTACTGCAGCTTTTCACATAGATTAGAATAGCTTACAGTTAAGTTCTGACTGAATTACGGCTAAACATTCAAGTCTTTCACAGGGTGTCATATTGAAAAAAATATTTAGTTATATTTAGTGATAGTATGCCGGGTGCCTTCACTGATTTTAGAAGGTGTTGCTGTGGTAATCAAAACATAAGCAGGCCAATATTTACTTTTTTTAATTAAGTATGACATTAACCATCCTATGTTTTATCTAGATACAAATGACAGACAGCAACATATAACAATAATGATGTTTGTCCTCTGATTTTGAAAGGGTTTTCCTGGGGACATTGGACTGCCAGGACCCAATGGCCCACCTGGACCAAAGGTAGCATCTCTCTATCCATTCAACGAAACATGCTTTCAGATATCGATTAGAATTCACACATTCAGCTGTGTTTCAGGGTTTGCAAGGTGCAAGAGGGCCTCAAGGCCCACCAGGGCCAAAAGGAATACAGGTGAGATCATTTAACACCCAAATAAATTCTACTATACGCTGTCTGTTTGCACAGTTTTTTACTCACTGTCACAATGGTATGGAAAATATGGATCATGGAGAAATTGTCATGACATCATTAGACCACAGCAAGATTGATTAATATGCTGCTTCTGCTGCAACTAGTCATATGTGAAGCAGTTGCAGTTCAGATCAGTTGCTGCTCAGATCAGAGTGGAAGATATTTTTTCGCTGTGATATCTCTCAGGGCATGTTCCACCAGGTGAAGTCATGATTTACCATTGGGTGCTTATAAAAACAAGGCTGAAAGATTTTCCAGTCCTGGAAAAAAAGAACAGAAGCTTTTGGAAGGTGTGCAATGCAAACGATTTTGTGTTGTGCTGACAGCATTCAGTTGGCACGTGTTTGCAAGGTGTCGAGTTGGCCAGTCATTTCAGAGACAACATTTGATATCCAAAGAGCAGAGAGATAGAAACTAATAATGTACAGTTATTTATGGGATTCCCTTTTGTAAAACAACAAGGGTAGTGGGTGAAATTGTTAAGATTTTTTATGCAAGGGTATCTTTAGAATATCTTCAATGTTCAGCATTTTGTTCATCATCGGTTTTTTTCACATTTTATTTTTGTCCATATTTTTGGGTGTTTTAGTTGTATTTGTTTAACAGTAGGTATGCATATACCTGGAATGAAAAATGCTCTATTGTGTGTGTGTATGTTTGAGAGTATTTTGTCTTTGATTAACTTTACTGTACTTCTGCAGGGTGATGAGGGAGTACTCGGCCCACCCGGCATCTCTGGCCCTACTGTAAGATTCACATACTAAATATGTACAAACATACATAGATATTCATGCTGAACTTTTTGCAGGTGTTTAAAAAGAAACAACATACTTGGATGTCCTGTCATAAAGAGGTAGATGACGTATGATAAACACTATTTATTTTTATTATTACCCTTATTGTAGGGGAGACTTGGAAGGAAAGGCCACATAGCTGAACCTGGCCCTGAGGGTTTAAAGGTGAGTCAGTATTCATTATGTAGTCATCATCATACCGTTAATGTGCTGTGAGCATACAGTATTATCATTCATCTCAGTCTGATGACTTTACTAATTAAATTTTTTTTCAAAATATATTAAAATGAGTTTAGGGAACTATGAATGTTTTATCATTTCAAGAAGAAGATACTTGAATTCACTTATAATCACAAAGTAGGTTATTCTTTAGTTTTTGACTAGTAAATCTGAACTATTTTGAACACATTGTACAACAAAACATTAAAAGAAATTAAGAAAATGATCAAATATTCTCTGTGTATAGTTATTTTCTGTAGTTTCTTGTGATCACAAACAATATGAAATATCTAGATTTGCTTCAATATATACAAATATTTTGCCATATTATGGGCCCATTGCCCATGATTTCAGTTGAATTGTTTGTTTTTACTATTATTATTAAGTGTTGGTCTTCGAATTGGATTTGGAATGCAATCACAAGTGCACTTATATTGTCAAAGTAATAAAAGTTTTAGGATTTTCTTAGTCTAAATAATGATCTGTTGCTTATCTCATCGTAACACTGTCTCAGGATTTCTGCCCCAGTAATCTCTCACACTGTGTTGGAAAGATGGTCTTAATTAGGAGAGAAATGATTTCTTCCAGGCCCATCATGATGCAGCACATGGTGAAGCCCAAAATTATTCACAGTCCCATGAAGTTAATGTGTTTGTTCCTTCTCACACTTTAAATATCTTACAAGTAGGCTATCCTGCAAGAAGTAGGGCAGGAAGGTTATGGGGATCTCTTTAATCACAGCGGTTAATCAGTACAATGTTTTATGTTTATTACTTGCAGGGGGAGAAAGGGGACATAGGAAATGTTGGAAAAATTGGACCACAGGTAAGTCCACAGCTATCCTGAAGACTAACAGTGGGAAATTTGCTCACATCTTGCTGTTTTCCTGACTCACTTTTACCTTTAAGAGGACTTTGGATCAAAGACCTTCTATGGAAGTGATATTGTTTAGGTTGCACAATTGTCTATGATTTAAAGTCTGTGAAAGTGTGTTTGACTTCCGTTGTTGCTGTTGCCAAGAAGCATATCTGTGCAGTCACAGTTTAGTAACAGCTCAATATGAGAAGAAAAAGCTGTTACAAAAAGATGGGAATTTTTGTCCATCAAGTGGTTGTACAAGTTTGCCAAAAAATCTGTGTAAAGCTTCTTTCTAAAGGATTTAGTTAACTGCAGGATAACAAAGCTGTATGTCTGTTATGCTGTTGTTGATACTGCTGTAACAATTATACCCTGAGGAAAAGCAGGAAAATGCTTCCTCTTTGTAAAATCCTCAAGAAAACAACTGCTCTGCACATCAAAAGTGTGCTTGTCCCTCCTCGAGGCCTCTTCATGTTAATATTTGCATTCTGCGCATAGAAGAGGCAACCAAGTGGGCCATGTCGGAGTGTGTTGTCGCAGTGCACATATGAGAGGCATTAAGCAGTTACTGAGTGAAGGGGCCTTTGAAGCCAAACAGGAACCGTGGAGCTATGCAGAGGGGGAAAAAAAGTCTCTAAAACATATGGAGTCTCTAATGAATGCCATTACATCACTTTCCAGATAAATTGGATGTGTAAGAAACTGAGAGAATGTTTTAACCCAGGGCTGATGCATTGAAGCTTTAATCCACCTGTCTTTTCTGAGTGCCTCTGTGTCACCATGAGGCTTCCCATAAACTGTTTCAAGTCAAATTTTAATGGCGGTTTTAGGAGATTAGAGCAGTTTTGGCCAATTTAGATTAGCTGCTGATAGTTCCATTTTTGTGTCACCCTTAAGTCCATAATATATAAAACATTTATTACCACGCATTTACCAAAAGTAACTGCAGGTGTGCTTTGAAATGTTGCACACATCAACCTGTATGCTTTGATTTTCATGTCATTGACTCAGTGTGTTAATTCAAGGCACGTGTTAAGAGTGAACTCCAACACTTGTTCAGCTGTACTTCTTTCTGGACTGTAAAGTTAATGGTTATATTGGTACTTTTAGTAACCTGGGCTGTGCTGTCTGAGAGACCAGATCACCTTTGAAAGAATATAGTTTCCATGCCAGAGGCCTGTCACATGAAAAACTTTTAAAACTCATTTCCTTTTGTTATTTGATACATGGTGCTATGTTGTCCCACTTCATGTCCTGACTAGGGTAAATGAGCTTGGCTAAGAGCTCCTGTTCCTTGCAGGCTGCATCATTTCATTGTCACTAAACCAATAATCAGTAGTTTTACTTGCATACTGAAGGATATTACTCTTAATGTGATGTTATATGAGAAACATTTTCAAGATGTCAGGCTTTTTAAGCTAAGTTAAGGCACAACTAATGAAGCAATGCCTCATCATGTTTATCTTACTGGTTTGTTTTTATTCACTCATTTTGTCTCATGGTTTCCCCTCTTTTTTAATAGATACAAACATATATGTACACATAAAAGAAACAACAATTAAAAGTAAATTAAATTACTATACAATGTGACTTAATGGTGATATAAGAACCTTGTCATTTGTTAACTGTGTGAAGTGTCGACGCTGTAAATGCAGTATTATAAATTGCTCCACATAACAGAGACAGCCACAGTCTGACCACACTGTCTTTAGTGGTTGGCCACAATGATCCGCAGTCAAGTCGGCTTATGAATTATTACAATAACATTGTAAATAAACAATGTCTAGCACGCTGGTGGCATAGAGCATGTGCTATGGTATTTCAGTATTTTGGCTTTGACCTTGTGATGAGTTTGACAATGTCTATTTTATTTCTTGTATATTTTTAGGATTTCACCGTTTTTAATTCTTTTGTTTTTGCAAATGTAAGCTCAATGACAAAGTTTGAAAAAGAAAAAAAAGTTAACATTTCTGATTAAATGTCAAGCCAGACACTCATAAATTCTGCTGTTATTCCTGAACCAAGGATTATTCACTGGGGAGACTGGCACTGATCCAAGCTGTAGCCCTTTTCCCAGATGACTGATCTGGAAGTGGTTAAGCTCTTCTGAGAACTCCCACATATACAGTACATTTGCTAGGGTAATCCCCATAAGGACCCCCATATAAACTATTCAGTATATTTAAGGGTAGTATGCACTGAGTTTAGGAATGGTCTGTAAATGATATGCAACTAGTAATTCAGTCTTTTGTTATTGTGTCCAAGTGTTATTCCTCCATCCTTATTGACAAAATATAAATAAATAAGGCTGTAATGATGTCTAAATCATGTAATATACCACTGCTTACAATAGTTTCACATTGGTATCTTAGTAATGATACATAGAGACATGATGATTTGATCTCAGTTGATTAAATCACAGTGTTATTGATCACAAATTGGTCAAATAAGGAAACTAAACACTGAGGGCAATTTTCTTTTAATTCCGTATTGATATTGTGATAATATGGTTATAATGAACACTTTTGGCTGAAGTTGTGTTGTAAAATCTGATATTATGACAGCTCTAACCTGAATCTGTCTTTAGATGTAACAGTAGTCAAACTAAACTCACCCACGCTACAGGTTTCTCCTGAAATCAGCAGCGCCTCTGTTTTGCTGACGTAAATATTCCATTGTAATCCACGACCTGTTGCATTCCAGGTGTCATGACAGCTTGGAAATTAACCTTTAGTACTTTATCCTGATGCGTTTATGTGTAACACTATTTCTTTCCTCCTCTCCTCTCCAGGGTCCAGTAGGCCTAATTGGGATAGCTGGGGTGATAGGAGTTCCTGGTGAAAAGGTAAGGAGTGTGTTTCTCTGTCATTAGGCTGTCAGAGAGCATCAGCTGCTTGCTTGTCAGTCGCAGACCCCTATAATTAAGCCTGTGTTTAGCAGTGTTGGCTTGAGGCCCCAGAGGCCCTGGAACACATGCTTGTATAAACACTCAATGCTCTTATATTCACATCAGTAACAATATTGTCAAATCTATGTCACCGTAACTGCTTCTCAAAGTTCTGTCTGTCCACTGAAGCAAGTAATTTAAAAGTTAATTCAAGAAAAATATTGAGCTTAGTAGTTGAACAAATTTCCTGTCATTTAATGTCAGACATAAAGGTTTAATTGTTTCTGATTGTGTCTTCTACAGGCATGAGCTGTGTGGAAATACTGTATGTTTCCTAGTTGAAAACAAAGTGCTTTGCCGCTTGTGATGGTTTTGACAGTCCTGTGGTTGTTGATTATTGTCCACCAAAAAAAAAAAAGAAAACCTCCCACCTTTTTACCTTCCATCTCTATTGTTCCCTCCCTCTATCTCAACCTGTTGCCCTTTCTTTCCTATCCAGAAGGCCCGTTTGTCAGAACATGTTCTTGTGATAGGAAGCCATCTGCTTGTCAGATTCTTGCTTGTCCTCCAACTCCACTTACAGAAAATCCTCCCCCTGATTCAGTTTGTCAGCACCAGCCATACCCTGACAGCCCACGAATTCCTTTAACATTATATTTGTATTTTTAATTCAGCACCACCCATAGGAATGTATAAGTCTTTCCATTACATTGGCCTGAAGTGAATAGATAGCTGTGGGTCACGGATGCCAGACACTTTTGGAATGATCCAGACTTATCAATTACCACCACAAATGTCGAATAGGCTAAACGGAAGAAATCCCAGATTAACAATATCTGCTTCCTCCAAACTTTATTTACCTTGCTGTTGCTTTAACTTTCTCTGTTTAAGAAGTTCCTCCCCGGCTCCATGACTTTTTTGTAGGGGAAATGTATGTGAAGTTATTTAGGGGTTTTAAGTGGTGTTCTTTTAAGTCACGGTATATTAATCAGATATGTCATTTTGTTGTTATTGTTTTTTCCCAGGGCGACCGAGGACCACCAGGTCCAACAGGACCAGCTGGAGAGAAGGGGCCACGGGTAAGTGGAGTCACTAGGATATCCTGCTGAGCTTTGATTCCTTTGTGTGGGCTGGTAAAGTCCTAGTGTATGCCCCCCAAAAAAGAAGGTTTCCAAATATTTATCAAGCTTAGTACGGCGGTCACTAAACTAATGTGTTAGAATGATAAACATAAAACAGGCAAAATTGCTTCAATCATCAAGAAATTGAACCTGTACGTTTTGACATATTGCATGTGGCTGCAAAGTTTTAGTTGATGGAAATGAAAGTCGACCCACTGTAAGTCTAAAAAGTTCCAGACAAACTTTTGCTGTTAGACTTTTTTGCTAAAATAAGCAGCAACATTATTTATTCCTCCACTACCGTATAAATATTGGGATGAGGGACATCTAAAAGCCAGAGAGACATGTTAAACTCTACAAATTTGATAAAAGAAACAAAGCAAAACAATTGTCTTTTCCCTTCATAGTGTTGATTGTTGACTCTTGTATGAATATGACAAACATAGGAGACTGGTATCCGCCACTTGGAACTCATTGAAACATTTGGGGGTTTTTAATGGAAAAGGAAGCACATATTTATCTAATTCAAAACAGTTATTGAACACCAAATGTGTGTAAAGATTATACAGTATGCTTCTGACTCGTCTACCAACTGTGGTCCTCACAAAAGATTACGGTATGTATAGAGAAGGTTGGAACAGCGTGTTAAGGGTTGTTGGTGTAATCCCCGGGTCTAATAACTTTGATAAAGATAAATATTTATCTATTTGTCTGTACAGGTTAATAGTGCCTTGTGTTCTCACCCACAACAGTGGAAAATGTATCTGAATAGAAATTATTCTGACTTTGTTCATCCTTTTGTTTTATTTTATTCTATTGTATTCTATTCTATTTTATCTTATTTCATTTTTTCCATATACTGTATTGTTGTGTGAGTTTTGAGTGAAGCTGGCATACATCTCTCACTGTCTAAGGGCCTTGGGTTAGTGCCATGTCTGCCATTTTGGGCCAGAGCTCTGACCTAAGTGGCTGGCTTAGTGGTCTCCAGAATGACTGTTTGGCTGGCTGGAGGAGAGGATGACTAACATGATAGCTAGCTATAAAGTTAGAGCTTTTAACTGCTGCTGTGTGTCTGTCTTTATGTGTTCCTGTGAAAGAGGGAGTACAAAAGAAATGCGTGATTTATGATAGGAGTTGAGGTAAACCAGTTATGAACAAGTTTGTAATGTAATGTAGCCACTATAGTGAAGAATAGTAGGTCATTATGAAAGCTTTGGACCATTTCTTAACAGATTAGAGTTCACATCACTACATTCTGCATACTTTTAAAGATGATTTGCAATTTTATACTTTTTTTTATTTTTTTTATAAATCTTAATCATTTTGTCATTGCTTGCTTTATTATTTCATAGATTGCTTCATAGATTTTGTCTTTTTTCTGGAGGGCCTTGAGCACATTTAAAACAAAGTAGTATAAACACTGCTCTTGAAGACACATCTGATCATTTCCAGTTGCAGATGTAACCATATTTAACTTTCTTTTACTTATGTTTTACTTATTCTCGATGTTAGTCACTGATGCTCTAATGCAGAATATCTTGTGTTACTTTGTATAATGCTAACCAGGTTTACTACCCATGCATATAACATCAAATAATGACAGTTTTTTTGTCTTTATCTGTTTATGCTTTGTTCTGTTTTGGTATAAGGGCTACCCAGGGTCACCAGGAAGTCCAGGGGAAATCGGCATGCAAGGTGCACCCGTAAGTAACAATCGCTCATTACAAACATGCATAACCAATTGTGATTCAATGTGCTGGGATGCATGTTTAAAAGTAAATTCAACTGCTTTCTGGTAGAACATTTAATTTAAAAATTTTTCTTTGCTGACATTTTTGTTTCTTTAGCTTCTATATTAGAATAATACATACATGAGCGTATTATAACTTTAATGCACTGAATCTCATCCCCATTGCTCCACACTGGAAATCCTAAATACCTAAATCACAATGTGTGCTTGGATAAATACACTAAGTTGGAGGAGCAACAAGATTAAGGGGGTTATCCGATGCATTTGTTTTCCTGTTTCACACAGTTTTTTGTCCAGACATGTAAAAACTGTGTGTCTTAACTGACTTACAGCTCAGTAGTAATACTTGCTGGACTAGTGATGATGTATGAAAGATGCTACTGGAGGAGGTTATCTCCTATTTAGTTGAACCAAATATAATCTAAAGGGTCCACCTTCATCACACTTAATCAAGCCAAGAAATCATTATGAAAACCTTAAAACTTTGTTTCCCTCCCCCCCTTTTTTTTTCAACAATTTCCTGTTTGAATAATTTTATTCTTTCTGCTTTATATCCATATCTTTTTTCTCACAGGGTCTTCAAGGACAAAGAGGCAGTCCAGGCATTGCTGGTCCAAAGGGTAGAAGGGTAAGAGCTGTGTTTAGCTTTTGGGCATTAGTTGTATCAATCCCTTCAATGCTTTGTGAGTCTACTTCAGTTTAGCCCCATAAAACTTCATTCATTAGTCCTGCAGTTCTATTTCTCTCCTCACAGGCGGATTCCCATAAACTACAGGTTAAAGTAGTCAGAAACATGTGTTTCTTGTTCTTCTTGACCTGGATGTCTTGTAGGTACAATTACGACACTTTCATGATGGCTATGAATCTGATGTTAATAGAAATTGTGGCAATGTCAGTTAGAGAAGGTAAGGTAATACTAGTAGGACACCGTGTGGTTGAGAGGAGAAAGGCACCTATCAAGAGGCAAAGAGGAGTTTCTGTGTGACATGTGATTTGGTTTCATGGAGCTGTACCACATTTCAACCCAACTTAATTTGATCTGTACAAATAGGCAATATAGTTTTTATGCAGTACTCACTGAATGTTGCTAATATACTACTGATCTATTAATGTATTTGTATTATTCAAGAAAGACACATTCTGTAGTTCCTGAACAGAGACCAAAACATGTGGTCAAGTATGTGCATAATTTTAGATGCATTATTGCTAATGACTGTCCCAATCTGTAATTATTCAGTAAATTTTTACTTATGATAATAATTTCTGTTGATTCTCAGTCTGGTGACAAATCAGTTTTGTGTTTTATTAGAAAGGGGTGTTATCCTTATCAATGTTCAGGTAGTCACAACACAAGTCTTCAGAGCACTAATTCAGTCACTGAAAGGTAGTTTTTCTCTGTTTTTTGGTCTAGCTGCTAGAAGACAGCAGCTTAACAGTGCCATAACTAAAAGTCCACCAAGCACTGCAGCATTACCTGAGTTCTCACACATCATTACTCATGTGTAATTGCCTTCTTTTATCTTCTGTTTACCTATTTTTCCCAGAGAGACATATGGCAGTAGTTAACATGCTACAACTTGTTTTTAACTTAATCCACTCATGTCAGTTTGTTGTTACATTTACCATCCAGTTTGGATAAGATGTAATTATCCTCAAATCCTGGTTTCTTCTCGCCCACGTTTTGCCTCCTTTGCTGAGTCTTGCAATCTGTTAGAGGCTAGTGAAAATAAAACAAGCAAGTAATTTGAACCAGAACTAATTGGAAGTAAACATGCATACGTCAAATGCGCTGTGTTTCTGAATAAGAGATAAAATTAATGAAACAACATGAAAAAAACTAAATGTTTGTTTCGTGTTGTGTATAATTAGCACCTAATTACCTGAACTAGTTCCTTTACTTGTTCCACTCCTTGTCTATTTGTTCTGCAGACAAACTGTGCTAAAACTTGACAGCTTACTTAGACTCCATCATTCAATTTATTATCGACACTGTTTTAATTCAAAGGCAATCTTTATTTTTCCATTCTTTGTTTGGTACAGGTCTGCCCACATAGGCATTAGCTATTACCAGAGCTGTGCATAACAGCCATCACCTTGTGCAGAATAAGACAGTTTAAATGACCAAATTCATATTAAATGGGCCACCAAGCATCTAAAATATCAGCAAAATTCTCAATAAAGGCAACACCTATATATTATCTATTTCCACAGTTACAATGTGCAATACTAGAAGTTAGAAATCACAAAACACTGTCTGCACAGTCTGAGCACACTTTTTGTATATGCTTCTGTTTTCAGTGGCCCCATACCTATATTATGTTTTCATTTAGCTACATTCTCAGTGTAGTTGTCATTTATACATTTTTTTTCTCTTATTTGTTAAATTGATAAAATATAGGGTCCAGATTTAAATGCAGGTTATTAAAGCAAAATGTTATCCAGTCATTTCAACACTTACAATTTAGTGAATTCCTATTTTAGTCAATTTAGTGCAAAGTCATCCGACATAATCGGCATAAATTCAAATAACTGAGAACAGATTAGCTTTATTATGTTGACCTCAAAAGTAAATACTTTTGTCAAAGGTTTGACATATACTTTTTACAACTACTATGCAACCCTTGACCCTGACTTAAGTGGAAGGTTCTTTTGCATGTAAAACATCAAGGAGGCATTGCCAGATTGAGTTTGGAGTCGGTTTTGAGGATGTGAACTAACTTATGCCACTGGTCAATAAATGTAATTATTCTGAAGACTGTGTCTCATATGATAAAAAAAATTAAGATTGGAGAGGAACAGATATACCACAGGAAGGAACAAATAAAAAGAAAGATAAGATCCTCTGAAAGCTGAAAAGAAGAAATTTGCTCGAGTCGTATGGTGGTTGAACTAATAGCTGAGACTCGGGCAGATTAGGTTCAGTTGAGCCAGCAAAGGTTGAGGTAGAAAAGATTAGACATAAAAAGGAAACCACAGACAGGCTGACAATGAGCTGAAAGAATAAACAGGGACAGAATGTGGAAGGTCTGAATGAATTCACAGATCTTTATCTGCACATGTGCTGGTGCTACAATGCTGTGAAACCCTTGAAATGTTTGTGTGGATGGTTGGATGGGATGGCTGCAGCTTTAGAGAGGAAGCCTCCTAAGCAAACAATGAATACACACTAATTACTTTGTTGGAGGTGCTATTTTAGTTGAGGGTATGCTGTACAATACCGATGTCAACATCTGTTTGATGCTTTGATGCTAAATGTGCAGCTATTTCTTTATAGAGTAATTGACACTTATCTGATGTTGCTGTTGTACAGGGGCCCCGGGGTCCAGATGGTGCACTGGGAGAACCCGGTCCTGAAGGCGTCAAGGTAAATAATTACATCCCCTTTACTATTTGTATACTATATGAATATTGTACTTTAGTTTAGATTTTTCTAAAATGACTCCCTGTACATCTCTGCCATTTAGCTGAGACTTTTATCTACCGATTAAATTTCAGATCTATATATTTTTTTACAGGGTGAAAAGGGTGAGGCTGGACAAAAAGGAGAACCAGGATTTATAGTAAGTTATTTATGAATGACTTTGTCTTATTTATAGAGAAGTAAAACACTCCTGGGCTGGCTGCTGAAAAAATGATGTCATGATCCTCTATCTATCTTATGTGTGACAGATTTTTGATGAAGGTTTCAGTCTCAAGAGAAAATGAGAAGACATGTTTATAATCTTTATTTATGCAAAGCCAGGAATAATCGCCATCATAAAACAGACATCATGCAGCTACACCCTATAAACATGTACTTTCTGAAGATGCACATTTACTCTTTGTAAAAGTCATTGTCACATGTGATTTTCAACAGTATCTCATATAATCCTTTGCACTTCTGTATATGTTTGCAGGCTTTTAATCAGTCTTTATTAGCAGAGAGGGTCGTCTTGCTTCTGTAATGGTTTTTCCCCAATGCCATTTTAATGTACTGCTGCCTGTTTGTCTTAAAGAAACCTGAGCTTAATATATGGAGGAGTAGCAGAATTACTCCTCCATATTAAAGTAAAATGAGCATTTAATTGATCTAGTTGAGTGATATGCACTTGTAACGTCTTGTATTAACCAATTAAACTGAAATATCTTAAAAACACATGGAAGTACTCTATATCAGCAGACCCCTTTTGAGTCAAAGTTGTTAAAGTCCAGGCAAATGTATGGTTATGAATATAACTGTAATGTGTAAAGAAAAAAAAAGATCACAGATCACTGTTATGCATAGAAGACTTAAGTGTAAATGTTTTGCTCTCATAATAAACTTCTGATTTAAACTTTATTTTAATCTTTCAATACTGATGTCTCTCTTTAAAGGGCAAAGCTGGGAGTCCAGGAGAGAGAGGCCCTCCTGGAAAGCCTGTAAGTAATGCCCAACCTGTAGTTAATTTTCAGCTGAATATCTCTTTCAGAGCTTTAATTATCATCTTCAGTTTATCAAGATGCATTACTATGGGTACAGCGGAAAAACAGACTCATAAAAATGTTCCACATCCCTTTTCCACCTATGATACACAGTGTGTAATCATTTAAATTGTTCCCAGTAATAAAGTCACCCAGGGGGAAGTTGTCAGTAAAAGAGAACTCAGTGGTTTATCCCAGCTCATTGCCACATGTTTGTGTATTAGTTCTGATTCCTTTGGTTTTTCCTCTGCAAATAGTTTACATTAGCATGTTTCGGCTTGTATGAGCGAAGTGTGATCATGTAATTAATACTGGACTGCATTCCTTCCAGTCATAATGGGTTTAAATGAAAAACTGTGATTGTTAGTAATAGAAATGTGTACAATGATGTGCTTTTTAGAATATTTTAAAAGTTATATATTCACAGTTAGTAGATCATGAATGTAGTAACATTCAAATTATTAAAATAAGAGTTTAAAATTGAGAGTTTAAAAAAGAAAAAGAACTGTTTTCTTTTTCAGCTTTCAGTAATGGATTTAAAGACAGACTTTTGGCAGCATTAAAGGGCAGTTTTCCAGCAAAACATTTGTTTTTCCTTCTTTGCAGCTAAGAATGTATGGAAAATAGTTGCAATGTGTTTTTGAAATTAGAAAGGATAAATTAAGCAATTCTCCACGGATGGTAGCACCGTGCTAAAAAAGATCAAACAGATATTTGATAGCAGACCCATGTGGGTTATCTAGGTGATGATAACTCCAATATATCAAGTGTATTTCTTACTTAAATGGCTGGATATACTATCACAAGCGTACTTACACGGCATTGGCTGTCCATCAATTACATTAATAGATGATCTGCTTTCTTTTTTGGGAAAACATTTTATACTTTTGTATTTCTAAAAATGACTCTTAAAACATGCAAGCCTATGCATGTCTGTTATGTTCATGTGTGAACACACACAATTCATTCATTTTGTCATGTACTTTTTTTGGACCTCTGTGTGATTAACTAAGATTTTTTACATTACATCTGGTTGTTGAGAACAGCTTTGATGTCCACTTCATGACCAAATGTTTCTGGTTTAGCTGAGCTGTTGATATACTGTCACTAACTAATGTTAGATAATAAACATCTACTCTCCCTCATAACTTATCCACTGTTATAAATCATCCAGCTATTAGAAAACTTTTTTTTTTTTTGGCTGTTCATGGTAAAGCTTCTTTGTCTATATATATAGAGTCATAGCGCCACCTTGTGTCTGGTAAAATTTCCATAAGAATGAATCACGTTAAAGTCCTTGTTAAAAAAAATCATGTTCAGAAGAGCTTTCTGAATGCTGTCCAAAGTGGTGGCGATAAAAATGATAGAAGTCATCGTCCATCATTATGCTTAAAATGTAAACCTTAAGGGGAGGTCAAGTTAACACAAGCAAATTAAAAGAAGAGAATGAATACGTTAATAAACTATAAAACAATAAAAGGCCTCACACACAAATAGAGGAAAAGAAAAAGCCAAAACATTCACATCTAACCAAATCAAAGATTCTCTGAAGGAGATAAGACACATGCTTAAATGAGTACACAAAGGTTTATCTGCAAGATACAAACCAGCGACAATGCTCAACATCTGATTTGATCTGTTTTTTTAAACCAGCTCTGAATCAATATTGCCTTGGTCCACACCTTCAAAGTATTCATAACATAAAAGTTAACATCCATGATATAACAAACTGACTATTCTGTTTAATTTTTTTTAGAAAAGATTAAACTAAGGTTGACTTTTACCAGGATAATTTATTGAGAAGACAATGGAGAGTGAAAGGAAGGGCTCATAATCCAAAGCATACCAAATCATCTCAGACAGAATGGAGGAAGATTTTTGGTATGGTTTGGGCTTGTAAGGCTGTAAATGGAACTAGACCACTAGTTTACTGACGACATGGCTATTGAGAGGAGTATTAAGGTGAATTCTCATCACTGAGATTCAAATGCTACACAACAGAGCTAATAGACAATGTTGAAAAACACTCAAATCTGTGCTTGAATCACATTTTGATTGCTTCTGTTATCCATGAGGTTGTACTGAGGTAAAATAATGAAGATTACAAATATTATGCAACTAACCAAATACTTATGGACACAACTGCATTCCTACATGCACAAATGTTCCTCCTGTCGCATATGAGGCAGTCTTGTTTAAACTTGACAGCAAAGTGTTTGAGCTACAACAAATGGATATTACAGGGAATCCAGTCCATTTGTAAGACATCAAATATGTTGCTTGTGGGTGTCATGCAGAATTAAAGTGTTTAATTTATTGGAAGTGTAATTACAGGAAATGATAGGAACTGATGGTGATGATGATAATCACCCTAGTCATGTTTTTTCATGCTTGTTCCTGAAATTATACAGAAGAATAAAACATCATTGTTTGTCTTTCAAAATGATGGCGTGTGTCTCCAGGGTAAACCAGGGTTTCCAGGGAGCACAGGGGAGAGGGGGCCCCATGGTGAACCAGTAAGTATTCTTTCCTTTTATTGTGATTGTTCCATGAAACTGCTACACACCACACACTGTCAAAAATCTGCTTGTCTGAAGACTGTTACCATTGTGGGGGGGGATGCATAGAATGATAATTGTTCACAAAAGTTTCACAAGACAGAAGCTGTCATGGTTAGAAATATTTGATAAACGCTGAAGAAGCGCTGATGTTGATCCTTGCCAGAAATCAAACTGTTCATGAGGAAGATAAATAGTTAATGAAATAATAATTATCATTTTGTGCTTTCTCACTTTACGTTCCTCACATTGGAGTTCCCTAACTTGTGCATCCCTTGATGGATTAGTCTTCAAATTCATGATTTTCCTGGAAATCCACCAATGCCTCAGGGGCATAAAGAATGTCAAACAATCAGATAAAGATATTTATGAGGATGAGAGCCTTCAATAAACCTAGAGGCACTGTTTATGTTATGGGTCTCATCTTGCGTTTGGATTGTCTTCAGTTTCTTATTGTAGGCATTCCCAATCTGTCTAATTAAAAGTTTGATCATATGGGTTAGTTTTATCATTTGAAGCTAAGATTTGTGTTATGTCTGCTCTTGTACTTTATTCCTCAAGTCTGATAATGAGATCATTGTATCACTGCATTAGTTTTCTCTAATCATGAGAAGAGATTTATTGGTTTTTTGCTCGTTTTTTTCAGGGACCCAAAGGACCTCCTGGAGAGGCTGGACCTGATGGAGAACAAGGGCCTGAAGTACTTTACATCAGATATTCATGATTATTTATCAGCCTGTTATTAAGTGATTCAGAGCTTATATATGGTATATAAAAAAAAACACCATTTTTTTTTGCCTCCTTCTTTTCTCTTCTCTGATAATTCTTGAAGGGTGTTCCAGGTGTTGAGGGAGAATTGGGTGCTGTGGGAGAGCCAGGGTTAAAGGTCAGTAGATTACCATAGTTTTTGAAGTCTTGCACTTCTCCCTCTCAGAAAAAGGGAGGAGCTTCTGTTCCCATCACTCTCTGGTAAAGTGGACAATGGACATCCACCTGACATAGCTGAAGACTGATAGAGAAAGCTGTGGTTGTATGAGTGTGGAGGGGCTGATTCAGAAAATGGGTTAACCTCTAGAGAGCATATTGTGAGTGTTGTCTTATGTCTACCTGCAGGGTGATGTTGGGCCTCCAGGAGATGAAGGGGAACAGGGGCAGGAGGGAATCAGAGTAAGTACAAATTATCCACTAATCCCTTCTTTCCTTTGGTTTGGTTGAACATCACCCAGTTTCACATTTACATTGTAAATGTATTTTTGTATAATTTGATTGTGATGTCAAATTTCACTGCCACAAAGAAGTAAAACTATGAATTTGTTTTCTTGTTTTTTTTTCTAAACAAAACAAATATGTAGTAAGATGAATATAGCCTCCAGGCTTTACAAATGAAGCCAGCTTGCAAGAATCTCAAATCTGCATTCTTCATAATGGCCAACAGGGGGCACGTCCTCAGTTAGAGAAATAAAGCAAGATGCCAGAGAAATGTGAAATAAATAACCTTCCTTCTAGCTTAATTAATTACCCCAGTGAACATATTCCTAAAATGTTTATGGTCTCAGCCCTTCAGCCCAGCATGATCGTCATTTTGTAAATGAGTGTCCTGTTAAAGAGTTAACGAGTAGAATAAACAATGAGACGGCTACACAGTTGCTGCCAGCCAAAATGTAAAATCCAAGCCCAGAACAGCCAGATAACATCACATTTCTTTTATAAATAGTCATTCCTCTAGTAAGCACTAGAACTGCTTGAAATTTTCTGAATGGAAACTTCAGACCGCATGGTGTCCCATATCTCTTCAGCTTGGTTTGAGCTACTCTCTATTAAAACTTAACATGACCTCTCTGTGACAAAAAGTTGTTGAGATTGTCTTTGATTTTTCGAGGATGTGGGATTCTGACAAAAAATGTCTCTTGGAATAGGGTCCCTGTTTGTAACAGTGAAGGTTTGTTGTAAATTATAATTTGTTTATAGGGTCCTACTGGCCCACCTGGTGAAGATGGTCCTCAAGGGAAAGATGGACCCAAGGTAAACAAACAAAAAAAAACTATCTTATTTTATTTAACTTACCTGCACTTGTTTTAACAAGGTTAACAAGGGGTATTAGATATACTGATATCTTCTGGTTGACCCAGCGAATAACTCAGTATTTATAAAGGTTCACCAGAGTGTTACAGTCAGTCGACTCAGTTTCATGCTGGATATTGGTAGGATAATATATCGAATAAAAGAAATAAAAATGAAACTCTTTTACTGAGGTTAAATGTTGAAAAATATTTTTCATTGATCTGTTAGTAATTTAAAACACTGTAACAGTCTTTCACTCTTTCTGCATCATTCCTGATCTTTTTCATACTGTCAGGGGGAGCCTGGTGATTCTGGGCCAGCTGGGGAGCCAGGGGACAAAGGGATAGAAGGAGACCCTGGACAGCAAGGTCCATCCGGGTTACCTGGGAAGCAGGGCTTTCGCGTACGGTTCAGTTTTTATTCCAATCTAAATTCAAAATTTATTCCAAAGGCAGAATCTTAATCTTTTGACGCTTACTCCAGTTTTTTTCTTATATTAAACACACCACACAATTTTGAACACACGCGCCAGAGATGCCTGAAGAAATTAAGCTTGTCTTCCACAGACTTTTTACTGCAGGGTCGATAAAAGGTACTATCAGACATGTTGGTTGTCAAGAACAGTTTGACAGATGTCAGTCAAAGTCCTCGCCAGAGACTTGCTTGTATTGAAATATGAACTATAGAATGTGCTCTTCATAGTACACACACGGTGTTCTCTGCAATAGCTGCTCTTAAATAGACATACGTATGTAATATTACCTTTAGATCCTAACAATTTCCCCCAAAAAATTATTCTGTAGTGTCATGATTTGTTGGACTATCAAGTAAACTCAATAAGTTGTTGGAGTTTAGAGATGCACACTATACCTCTCAATATAGAATAGATTTAGTGTATATCATTGAATTTGTCTCTTATAATAGGGGCCAGAAGGAAAGCTGGGTCCTCCAGGGAACAAAGGACGACACGGAAAGAAAGTAAGAAATGGATCATCATCATTTCCACTTTATGTCATACTGTATGTCTGTTTTATTCACAAAGAAGAGTTAAATATTTTTTAATGTTTTCAGTTTAAAAAGGTTGATCTCATAATAACCTTTTTTTTGTCAGTGATGCCCTTAAATGAGCTGTTAATTTCTTTCAGGGAGAGAAAGGTCCCCCAGGCATTGCTGGGGAGATTGGCTCTCGAGGAGACATTGGCCTGCCTGGCAAGCCGGGACTGAAAGGTGCCAGAGGAACTCGAGGCACACCTGTTAGTTCCCATTCTTGCTTTTCTGTAGTATTACTACTATTTTAACCCATGAAAAATTATTAACAGAAATATACATTTAGATATTTCCAGTGCTTTATGAAGGAGTTTATGAGGGACTGTAAAGGAGTTTCAACCTTTACACACAAAAAAATGTTACAGTGTTTAAACTTAAATATTCAAGCTACGACAAGAAGTAAGAACTCCTCCGAGCAGAACCACCGTGACAGTGTTGTAATTATCATGGAGAATGGATTAATACAGGCTTACTTGTCAAGTGTTAGGTGTTGGGTTAAGAACGCGGTTTGATTTACTTGGATCAGAGAATACAGAAAAGCCAATAAAAGCACTGTTGCTGATTCATCATCTTGGTTTGTCTTTTGTTTTTTGCTTCTAGGGTCAGCCTGGAATCATGGGGATAGAAGGGCAACCCGGACTGCCAGGATACCCGGTGAGTTTTTCATATTTATAGTTTGATGAGAATGATTACAAACCTGTACACATGCTTTCATATTTGTATGCATTTTTCTTTATGAACACAGAACCTTTATTAATATCTACATATGACATGATATCAGGTAAATACATTTAAAAGCAGTCCAGAAATGTCAACCACAGTTGAAGTCTGTTTTATATAGTTTAAGGAATTTCACAGCCTGATGAAATCCAATAATACTAGCTTTAATATGAGGAGTCCTTTTATCCTGTTGTGTGTGTTTGTGGGTGTATGTGTGCACTTTTCCACTTGCTCATACTTGACTCAGATTACATGATTGTTTTGAGTTTACACCACAACTGAAATCTTCAAGCACCTTTGACAAGACAAAACAATATGTTGGCAGCCTTTACAATAGAAATGTGATACTGGTGGTGTCTTAATGCATATTACTCAGCTTTCTTCTGCTGTTCTTTTTAGGGACACCCTGGCAAGCCTGGGCTCATTGGACCACCAGGGCCCAAAGGTGAAAAGGTAAGATACAACATGTAAATGAACATGCTTCCCACTTTGATTTACTAGGTTTGCTTCAAAGTAATGACTTCTTGGGGGAAAAAGGAATAAATGTCTTCCGTACATTCATAGGTTTGTGCCTGTGTGCATTTTTGCCTCATTCCAGGGTTATCCAGGCGAGGACAATAAGACCCCAGGACAACCAGGGCCCTTAGGTGAACCAGTAGGTCTTGCTTTCCTTTAACCTCTGTTTTCTAATTATACCTGTTGCCGGGTAACCGGAGCGCTTAAAGTGAAAGAATGATGGAAGTCAAACTAATCATCAGTTCCTTAATTTTGGTATTGAAATGCTTTTTTTTTTGTCCACCCAGATTGCAGACTCAGCTTGAACGTTAAAAGAAAAAATTATTATTTTTTTTTTTTTTTTTTTTTTAAACTTCAGTCATGCTTAAATTTAGCTGTGTTTGTGTTCTAGCCTACAGGTTTTGTTGTGAAATTTTACTAGGGATGTTTGATATTGACTTTTTACCAGTCAATATCAACTGATACCAATATATTTCTTGGGCGATCCAGGTAACTAACATCACAAATTCCTACTCTTGGAAATAACACAACATCATGTAGGATTTATTGCGAGTTGTGCCAAATATATCAATCATATTTTCCCATTGTGAGTGAGAGGAGACGCAGCTGAAGAGTTTGATGTGTAAAATGTTAATATTGTGTAAAAGCTGTCATTGAAAAAGTAATAACTGATACCAATAATTTCCAATATTACGTTTTAATGCCAACGTCGGCCGATAATATTGGACATCTTGAATTTTTACATAACAATTCTGTTTGCCTGTGAGGTCATTTTTCACTTCATTTGACCTCAAGAAATTGGCATTTTGCACATGACCCAAAAATCAAATCATCCTTAATGTTAAAAGAGGATTAAGGTCTTGAAAAGAGTCTTTGAAATATTTGCTAAGTTATCATTACTTTGATGCTCTTAGACACATTTCCCAGCATTGGACATGACCACTGTGACAGGCCGACACATAAAGTCTAGATTACTCTGCATTGGAATTGATGAGTAGAGTTGGATTATCAAGAGTTTGCATGAGTTTGAGCAGTACAGTGACATCCTCTGTAACAAGTATGTTCAGGTGCTATGTAGATGCTTCCAAGTAGCCACATTGTTCAGCTGAAGCTGTGCATGCATAATATATGTGTTCATTTCTATGCATTTATGCCTACACAGGGGCCTCCAGGAGAACAAGGAGAACGTGGAGAGCCAGGAGATGAAGGATATCAGGTAGACAAGATCATTAAATCAATAAAAAAAGACATATTGCATAATTTTCAGTTGGGGGGCTTGCCTACAGAAATTTCCTTCGTTGTTCATGTTCAAAATGCTACAGAAAAGACTTCAAGCCCTCTATGGCTTGAAGAAGTCTTTTTAAATCTAAACCTGGGCAGTTCGTACATGGGTTACAAACTTATGTCCAGATAAGATAAAAAACAAATATTATGTGCTGTTGGAGATGTAAATAATAAAGCAAATGTTTTTTTATAAATCTTTTAAATTGTCGCCTTAAATTGAAAATGGTACACAGTTAATATATTTAATATTGCTACTGATTAATTTTTTTCATATTATCATTATTACATATTAATTTTTGTATTTGATGCAAGCAGAACTTTAAATAGAGTGTATGTTTACCGTTATGTTAATTAAAAGACATATGAAGTGAAAGCATTGTCTCTGTGGTGCAAATGAGGTAGAAATGGCGTATGTTATCTCTTGTTTTAAAAGAGCTCTGTGAGCTAACAAGTCTCCTCCGAAGATCATGGTACCCATGGTTTTCAAACAAATAGGGGAGTTTAGTCCTTTCAGATTAAAGGACAGACTCATTTTCATTTAAAACATTTCCCAAGCTTTGAAGACATTGTTTTCTCTTTTCATGGTAAAAGTCTTAAGCTGATCTATAATTTATTCAGTGAGGAGCTGCATTCACTGACCGTGGTGTTTCTGAAACTTTCTACTCATTTTCACATTTAATGCAGTTTTGGTATTTATCCTTGTGCATGGACAGTTTATCTAATCTCTTAAGATTTTGATTATACTGTATTAATTGTCCTGAAAATGGCTTGATAACCACATTCGTAATCATTTTATATTTTAACAAATGTTAAAAATGTAAAGATATTCTATTTCTGATATTATGCTGTTCTCCGTGTTGGTTCCAGTGCATTATCTCATATGACACAACTTAATATACTTGTGTCTCCTGTAAAAAGAATTGTGTGGCAACAGTAAAGAGACAGAAGAGAGACATTCTAAATCTGACATTCAAAACTGAAATCATAGTTTTTGGATCCAAAGAAGAAAGATTAAAAGTCAGCACTCAACTTCAGACAGCTAAGTCAGAAACCACCATCAGAGCCAGAAACCTGGGTGTAGTCATGGACTCAGACCTGAACCTCATTAGTCACATTAAGACAGTTGTGAAGTCAGCCTATTATCACTTAAAGAACATATC
>JBBBVU010000015.1:9633094-9644938 GCA_037177055.1 Atherinosoma microstoma | reverse complement strand
AATTCTTCTTAATGCTTTCTGCACCCCGCTGTAATGTTTCTAATGTTTGTATGTAAAGCACCTTGAATTGTCATGTAAATGAAATGTGCTATACAAATAAACTTGCCTTGCATAAATCCAAAGCAAAACTTAAAAAACAGCACTAGACCTCTGTATTAAATGGTACCTTCCTGCTGCACCTGGGATTGTACAAGCAGCTACATGGCTTTTGTCATGAATACCTTGTTGCTGCAAAGAAGAAGAAAAAGACAAGCATGTGTTGTATATAACTAATATTGATAATGATTGAGTAATGGAGAGAAAAGTTCAATCATATTTTAAACATTTGTTTCAGGGCCATATTGGTACTACAGGATCTCGTGGGCCTCTTGGACCCCAAGGGCCACCGGTAAGTCAGCAGTTGACCTTAGCGCAAAGTTAAGTGGATACAGTATATAACAACTGTTGTGCCATTTCTATTTACATTTGCTACATTTGTAGTCACCATTACTTTAACATGTTTTGTACCCATGTTTAAGCATCCTAACTATAAGTGGTAACATAAAAAACACATTTAAATCTGAAGTATGTAACTCTTCAAAACTGAATGTATGCCAAATAGTAAAGGCATTTTACACTTCATTTTAGTTTACACATTGTTTTGGAAAGTCAACATTTTTTTAAAAAGTGTCCAAGGTGGAAAGACTCAATAGCGTAGCTCAGGTTTAATTACATTATTATCATTATGTATTTATTTGTTTGTTTGTTATTTTGTCTTCCATTATTCAGGGTTCACCTGGCCGACCTGGAGAACCAGGCCAAAAGGGAGAAAAGGGAGCTCCAGTGAGTCATCACACATAAATTAATTTAAATCACCAGGGGCTTAAGTTCAAAAGACTTGAGCTGTTTACCATCTTTGATCATACTTCCAGCTGACAGGTGGTGGACTCTTAGTGAAGATGATAAAACTAAATTAATCATATTTCATAAGCTCAGAAACGAATTGTTATAAAGATGCTCTGAGCTCCATAAACATTGGTATGCATACCTTTTCATGGCTAAGTTATTCCTTTTCTTTTTTTTAATTCTATGTATCAAACACATAGAGTAAAGTCAACTCTACTTAGAGCGGACTTTCTTCTACCTGTCAGAGAACCTGTCAGAGAAATGTGCTTTCATGAACCAACAGGTTTGCATTTTAGGTGTTACATTCTCATGAGTCCCCTAGACCTCACAGACCTGATTACATAACTATATTTCCACTTAGAAACAACACTAACCTCCTCATTTGTGCTTCTTGGAACTTTTTACGAGTGAAGTATACAAGTTTCATATATCACCGGCTTTCTTCCACATGTTAAACAACTTTAATGGATAACTGTTTAATTATATAACTGTTTCATGTAATGTGGTGTTATTCCTGTTATACATATAGTGGAAGTGTGACATTTCTTATAGTAAAATATTTCAGAAAATATTTCAGATATTTTTCTTTTCTACTCATGCTTTAGGGTTCAGCTGGAAAGAAAGGAGCGAGGGGTTTGACCGGAGCCTCTGGCAGTGAAGTGAGTGTCACATCAATTAAACCAAGAGCTTGAACTGAAGAGACATAACACTATGAGGAGCAACATTTTTTCACTGATTAGCTGTGTGATGATAATGCAGCTTGTTAAGTGCTATTTTTCATTTATTTTTTTTCAAATACTCTTATGAAGAAAATGCAAACACTTAAACACATTTGGCTTTTGTCCATCAACTCTCAGTTTTATACTTTTGATAAGCATAATAACTTGTCATGATAAGCCATCAAACTTATGTGGATGCAGGGAGATAAGCGTAAACAGCCCTCATGCTTACACTGAGTTTGAGTGACATTGTCATTTTCCAGGGCCCAACTGGTTTACCAGGAATGAGAGGCTTGATGGGTTATCCAGGGCCTGATGGACTCCCGGGACTCTCTGGCTTAGCGGGACTACCAGGAAAACAAGGACGACAGGTAATCATTATAATCTTAGCTATGTTGGTAGAACTTAAGCTTGTTTAAGCTCAACAAACATGGTTTCACATGTTAATCAGACTTATGCATTTTCTAAATATTAAAAAGGCAAAGTCACTGATAAAGTTTTTACTCAATGACTCTTTAATCATTTCCTCTAAGCTACAAAAGACTTCCTTGCTTTGAATGAACTCAATTTATTGGAAATCATACTTCAGTTTAAATTTTTACTTGCACTGTTATAATCTGTTAAAACATAATTTGAGTTAATCTAATCAAGATATGGCTTGTTTGATTTTGCTGGCCCTTCAGCAGTGGATTTATTCAAATCAGTGCGGAGCCCGAGAGGAGGATTTCTGACATGGATGTGTTGGTCCTTTTCAGCCGAGAGCTGGGAAGCCAAGTCCTCTTCTGTGCCTTTTATTATTACATAATGTTGTGTGAAAGAAAGTCCAATAACTGATGTTCCCCACTGGTGTGAAATAATGTTGTATCTTGTAGGGATTTTCTTAGTGTAGTGACTTCCTTATGGTTGCTAAGATGCTTCAAATGCAGAGGTATAATTTTTAAAAAGTCTGTTTTGTTTCAGTCTTCATACCTTTTCTTAAATGTTTGGGGGTTTTTGCTGGAAACTTCTGTTTTCAAGCAAGCCATTTAATAGAAAAAGCATGAAAACTTGACAACTTGGTAACCCTGATGCTCATTATTGGAACAGTTGCTAAAATAGGAAGCTCTCAGTTTGAAGAAAGCAACCATTTCAAAAGCTGTCCAAAAAATTCCATCTACACCAGCAGGGTAAATTACTTGTTGAAGAGTAAATGAGCAACTTCAGTGTCACTAAAAATCTTCATTCTTCATCAATGATGTTATGTGAGGAAAACTACACCAATGATGATCCTTGTTTACTACCTTTCTTAGTCCAAATTAGCTTTTTTACTTCATGGATGGGGAAAACTAAATTGCAGTTGCAATCCATTGTGTTATGTAATAAATATGATCCTCCGTTTCTCAAATATGTCCCCTTAAACTTTGAACAAAATGACATCCAGCAACAGTAATGCATCCACCCCTTTCTTTTTCACCTTCTGAACAGTATTTCTTTTTATCATGCCTTTTATAGCAGCAGTATGGCCATGTTGGTTTAATCCAACAAACTGAAACCACCACAATTCATTAAAGCACAAAATAACACATTAATTGAATACTTAGATTAAAATTAGAAGGTTAGAATTAAACACTTTTCATTCCCTCCAATCCTCTACAAGTTCAAATAAGGTTTGAATTTTTATTTTGACCATTCTTACATCTGTATTTTACACCCTTTGTGTGTGAAATTCAAGACAATATGTCATACCTCTTTAACAGACATCTTTACAGCTGTCACTGATAATTTATTATACCATTTGTTTTATGGTAAACCAGTGCAGTGTTTTGTATGTACACGTGTAAATGTGAGGAACACTGCATTCATAGTTTTTAGGTTTCTAAGCAGCTTTGTGTGTCCTGCAGTAAATCATTCATTTTGGTCCCTCTGTAACTTCTCCTGTTTCCCCTGTGAGTGTAGTTCAGTCTGTTTTAATTAAATCTCTGAGTGATTTTATTAAGCTGATAGATAGGGAACTCTTGCATAAGAAAAAGTGACTAACACCTGCAGATTGTGGGTTTCACCCAGAAAAAACAACAACAAAAAAACCCAAATACTACAGTGGTGTAATTCCAGTCTGTTTCTCGACTTGCCCGATCTCCTCAAAGTGACTAGGGAACAGAAGCCATATGTGAGATGACGGCCCATTTGCTCTGTTATTCTAATATCACTCTCCCTTCAGTCTCACCACACTGTTGATGAAGCAAGAAACCACTGTGGTTTGCAACGTGAGAAGGCAAGTCAGAAACAAGCAGCCTGTTTTATGAGGACACTGTGGACGCACAAAAACAGCTGTTTCTATACCACTAATATAGAAATGTGGATGGAGATTTTTGAATGAATAGCAAGTTAGAACTGTTGGAATAATTAGTGAGAATATTTCATATGCATAAGCTTTTATTATCAAAATTTCCAGCACAATCATGTATACAACAATTCAGTATCAAGCCATTTTTTTGTTGTTTTTTCTTTGTTTAAGAGCTATGAAAATTAACTTTATCAACTGCATAACCAGGGTCTATGTTTGATATAGTCTGCTCCTGACTGCTGGAAACCTTTTATTGATACAGTCTGTAAAAGAGCACCTCAAGCACAAGGAAGCATCCAAATCTTGACCATCAAATAAGCCACAGATATAGTGTTTTAACGGTCCCCCGAGAAGTTTTACGTACAATATATAAAATGGCTATAACGCGGATATTCGAGTATAAACTGTCACAGCATCATTTTAAGCCATCTACATGGGATTTTCTTCATAGCACTCTGTCTCTCCGTCTGCTTTTCTGACTCACAGCAGACAGACAGCTCACTCCCCCGCCCATCCAGAAAACTCACCTGCGCACATGTGTGTTGTTGTAGTATGGAGAGTATGCAACTAGCTATATAGCTAGCATACTCCAATTCTCTGTCTACTGATCGGAGTGTAGGTCACCTGTGTGTGCACGTGACACGGCATGTACATGATGCGACATAATTACATGTCAACATGAGAAAATAGATAAATTAAGTTCAGGCTGTTTAGTTTTTAAGATAAAAGGACGAAATATGAAGCTGTTCTAGAGGGAAAAGAACCTTAGATTACTTTTGTTGTGATCTGGTGTAAAATGACAATAAGCTAAATGATAAGAGACAGTGATATTTGGATATAAATAATTGAATGAAAAAATATATAAGTTATTAGATAATTCAAGAAAATAGAATAAACTTGATCTTCGGGGTGGTCAGGGTTGAGGTTGGGGTTTGGGAGCGCCGCCCTAATATACTGGTTGGGGGAAAACTTTTTTATTAAGTTTATGAGCAGGTCCCCTGGTTCAAAATAAAACGTTGGTTGAAATTGAATTTAATGGAGTTTACTTGAATATATCTGGTGTCTTTTTCAAACAGGGTCAAAGAGGCTTGCTGGGACATGAGGGACCTATTGGGCGCCCTGGTCCTAGAGGAGAAATTGGACTTCCTGGACAACTTGGAGAAATAGGACCGCCTGGTCAGAAGGTGAAAGCAATAATACTAAAGAAGTATTATTATTACACACTGTTGTTGTATTTTATGAAAAATTAAGATGTGTATTTTGATTAGATGTTACTGTGCTCACATTTTAATGCATTATTCTGGCTGATTCAGGGGGAGTCTGGGCTGCCAGGAGACAGGGGAACTTCTGGATTCAAAGGCATGGAGGGGGCCACAGGTGACCAGGGCAGGAAAGGCGATCCAGGACCCAAAGGGCAACTAGTGAGTAGATTCAAGCATTTGTTAATGAATGCAAAAGTTCTCTTTTCAGATTCAGCTGTGTATACAATATTATGTGCAATCCTAATGAAACCATGCCAACTCTCAATCCACTCTATTGCAATATAGATAAAATAGATTGTATGAAAAAAATCCTTTTGGTATAAATCTTAGGTGGGAATATGTATTCTCTTGGTGTTTCTTTTTTAACCTGTCTTGTGCTCAGCTTCATAGATATTTCTCAAAAGGGGATTTAGATGCCATGTCTTTCACATATAACACATTAATTTTAATAGTTGAAGTCATAATTTTGTGGTCATTTCATTGCTCTTGTTGAAAGGATACAATCCCTGGAATGTTCTTGTTAAGCTTATATGCTTATAACCCCTCTCTAAATATAGCTTCAGGGGTCTATGTAACTGATCTGTATTGAGTTAAATGTGCGTGTCTGATACTTTTTAACCCTGAGTGGAGGAACAAATTATTTGGAAGAGACAAGGAATGGAAACATTCCTCGGGTAAGGCCAGGTTATGTAAGATCTCCACACTCCAGCGTCTACTTTACTTATGTAACCCTTCAAAGTAGAAGAAAAAAGAAACAACCTTCAATCTCCCACTCTCCCCTCCTTCTAGTAGTTATTCCACTGACACTCATTAAACAGAGAGGAGAGTCGGGCCCTTGGGTCAGATCACTTTACGCTTTTCAGTGAATACAGTTTCTCAGCCAAAGACACTGGTTTGAAAATGTAGCTGGCCAAAGGATGTGAATGTCTGGCTGTACAAACACGCTGTCTGCCCACCTGGATGACAGACAGTACTCAGACACAGAGCAGGATGCAGACAACTCTCTCTGGAGTGTGTGTTCAGGAAGGTATGTGGGGCAACTGTAGAAACAAAGCCCATGTCTGTCCAAGTTCCTCTGAAAAGGACAAGATTTTTTTTAAAGGCCAGCATACTGTGTGACTTTTTTGTATGGAACTGTTGGCAGGATCATAGTGAGACCAATTTTCAGCCTGGGACTTTCATAGCTGAGACCACCTAATATTCTTGGATAAATAAAACAGCAGTTCAGTTCTTACTATACTGAAGTTTTGTTCATAGGCTTTGTTGAGATCTATATACAGCCTACTGCCTAAATGGCAGTATAAACAGTATGCTGGTTTTTGCAACTTTTTTGATTAATGTCTCATTTTTAGTGGAGATGAGGATTTCCTTTTCAGTACACATTAGCATGAGAGAGTTTGAGTGCTTCTCTGCTCTTTTGTCCTTGAATCTACAATAGAAAGATCAGAAGCAATGACACATACACGTTAATGTAAACAAAACAGTTACAAGTGTTTTCTACAAAACTACATTAACTTGTATTCAAATAAATTCAAATGCATGCAAGTCAGATTCTTTATTTCTAAGTTTTTGGTCATCCTCCTTCTCACAGAGGATTGCTGCTGAAATGCTCCAAAACTATATAAGGAAGGGGAAGTTTCTACTGCATATGCAGCACCCAATAATAGTTTGTTTTTTTGTTTGTTTGTTTGTTTTTTACATTTTGACAGCATTTTAGCCACTTATAGCATCTTTTTACTCTCATTTTTTAACTTGTTGAAAAGGTTTATTTGCACTGTTGTGCATGTGAATTAACAAGAACTTTAATGTTTTAAAAATGTGGGAGAAGAGGGATTTCTGTCCTGTCAATTGCAATTCTAAATCTGCAGTGTTGGAAATGTAGAAAGTAAAAATTTTACACATTGTGCAAAAACATTGTATTCATCAGTGCATTGTTCACAGAACTCTACACATACAGCTGTAAACTCTTCATCAGTATTCAAGCATATGCAATTATCTTTTTTGTCTGCAGGGGGAACCCGGTGATTTGGGAATGGTTGGTTTACAAGGTTTCCCAGGACCAAAGGTAAGACACAGCATTGCTAACCAAAATTTAGAGTGCAAAAGATCATTAAACATAACAGAAAACAAAATTAAAAAAATAACACATTTTTCCTTCAAACAGGGGCCAACAGGTGATTTGGGACTAAGAGGCGTCCCTGGCCCTAAGGGACCTGTAGGTACTCTGGTAAGTTTTATTAAAGGTCTGAAGATATAAAGGCTTTTTGTTTAGTTTTGACACCAAACATTTAATCCTATTGTTGGAATGCTTTACAAATCCATACATAGTTCTTCTTTCCTAAATCCAATCTGAAAATAAATTTAAAATTGTGAGAACCAAGAAATGCAACATCATCATTTCCCCTCTGCTAATGCAATCCGTGCTGCATAAAAAACTGGATTTATATTCAAGCATTTAAGATTATTGTGACCTAGATGTCTGCAAATCTTCACAAACACATGGCATATACAAAAGACATGTTTGTCTCCTGTAACAAACATGTTGCAACTAGACTTGTGCATTTATCAACAGTCTTACTGTTTGTTTCAGGGATTCACTGGACCTGTAGGACCAGAAGGAATGATTGGTCCAATAGGAAAACCTGTAAGTTTTTCTTTCTGTATGTTTATGTATTCAAATTATATAGGCCAATAATAACACAGTTATTACAACGTAGTGATCTGTAATTTTTACATTGTGTTTAACTTCTTACCAGACTATTAGTGACCAGGGTTGGATAAAAATATGTATTTCTCATTTCCTTAGGGGCCAAGGGGTCCAAAAGGAAGCAATGGCGAAATGGTAAGACTTTCTTAAAATTGGAAATCAACATCTGGAAAGTCTGTTTAAACTGTTTAAAGTATTTTATGATATACCGTATGATTATCCAGTGCTTTTCTGTGTAAGTGTGAGACTTGAGAAAATTCCTCATCGAAAAACATTGGCGGGCCACTTATCACAGGGCCATGTCAAAACAGATTATGGGTGTGACGCTTTAGACATTGAGAAGGTGCATGAATGCAAATTTGGATTCAGTCAAGTTTTGTTTAGACCACCCTTCGAAAGTGACTAGGCTTAGCTATAACTCAGGATCACATGGAGTGGGAGGCCTCAAGTCCTCTTAGATAAACACTTCTGAGGAAATGTCCTATCAAAATGTTTGCATGCCTAACCACAGTGCAATCTGCATAGTGACTTTTGTATGCCTGTTCCCAGTCTGAAATATAAACTGTACTTAGATTCTCAACTCAGCCTGAATCCATCTACAATGTACTCTACCACACACACAAGCTCACTGTGTATACGGTGAATCATTACTTCTTGTCTTTCCTTCAAACACTGATGATGTGTATACTCTAACATACACCGCATGGCCAAAAACAAAAAGTTGCCACCTAGATTTAACCAAGCAAATAGGTACAAGCCTCCTATTTGATAATTACTGCATGGGTGATTATCTTTCAGCAGGCAATAAGTTATTTAACCACAACCGATGCAGTGGGTAGCTTCTCATTTCTTAAACAACCATGTTGAAAGACACACCCTGTGGTCATGGTGTTAGTCTGTTTAAGAAAGGTCAAATCATTGACATGCATCAAGCAGAGAAAACATCTAAGGAGGTTGCAGAAACTACTAAAACTGGGTTAAGAACTTTCCAACGCATTTTTTAAAACTGGAAGGATAGTGGGGAACCATCGTCTTTCAGGAAGAAATGTGGTCGGAAAAAATATTTGAATGATGGTGATCAGTGGTCACTTATAAGTTTGGTGAGAATCTAAGAGAAAAACAGTAGGACTCAGGGCTATGTTTAATAGCGAAAGTAAGAGTGTTACTACTTGCACAATGCAAAGGGAACTCAAGGGATTGGGACTGAACAGCTGTGTAGCCATAAGAAAAACACTAATCAGTGAGGCCAACTAGAGATAAAGCTGTGATGAACCTATCATGCCTGCCTACTGTGCAAGCCTGTGGGGGCAGTGCTATGATCTGGGGTGACATCATTTTCATAATGGATTGGCTACCACAGAGTCCAGACCTCAACCCCACTGAGAATCTTTGAGCTGTGCTGGAGTATGCTTTGTGCAGTGGTTGGACTCTCCCATCATCAATATAAGATCTTGGTGAAAAATTAAGGCAACATCGGATGAAAATAAATCTTGTGACACTGCAGAAGCTTATCAAAACAATGCCACAGCAATTGCATGTCATAATCTAAGCTAAAGGCAGTCCAACGACAAAGTCAAGTGTCTTACCTCTTTTTTTTTTTTTTTTTTTGGTCAGGTAGTGTACATACACATGAGCTACCTAAAATCCCACTGAGACTTTAAGATACTTTAAAAAATGTAAAAAAAAGCCCAGCAGCCATAAAAGTATTGGATGCCTGCTCAGCCAGAGGGGGCAGTAATTGACCACCTATGATATGATGCTTCTGCTCCTTTCTCTTTGCTTTTTTTCTCAGAACAAACACATCAAAGGGTTACATAATTTACTATCCTTTTTAGCAGTTTTTTTATTACATTTTTGTGTGTACCACACTTTTAG
The DNA here is from genome assembly GCA_037177055.1 of Atherinosoma microstoma. NCBI lineage: Eukaryota > Metazoa > Chordata > Actinopteri > Atheriniformes > Atherinidae > Atherinosoma > Atherinosoma microstoma. The sequence continues at coordinate 9,635,167 of JBBBVU010000015.1, read as the reverse complement.
GGGCCTCAAGGACCACAAGGAAATCCAGGACCCAGAGTAAGTGCTCACTTCAGTATCACTTTTAAGTGTTTTAGGTACTAGATAAATAGCTTATATGTCTAACCTTATAGTAATTATAAGTTTGTTTGTTTTTTTGTTTTTTTATTCAGGTCAGTATACACACTACTTACATTGATTTTGAACTGCTGTTGGTACTTAGATTAAAGACTAATGAAACTCTTTTGGAACTATTTTAGCTCTTTGACTTGTATAAGTTTAAGGCAGTAATGTCAATATCTACTTGTAATGTAGTTGTGCATGAGAGTATCGTAACATAATCATGAAAGAGCAAAAACTGCCTACAACCAAAATATGATCATTTTTCAACTTTTTACTTATTTAATCAGTTTCTGAACTTCTTCCTTAGGGACCCCCTGGTGCTCCTGGTCCAACGGTAAGTTCATCTTGTATGTAATCTAGACAGGTAGACAAGATCAGTTAAACAGCGGGAGTCCTGTTTTACAGTTAAAAGCAAAGAATTTGGACCATAAAGAAAACAAATAGAAAGCTCCAAGGTGATCTTTTAAAAACATTCAGTATTTCATATTTCACTTAGCCCAGTGTATTTTCTCAGTTATGTGTCTTCATCTTATTTTGGATGGGAGTTATCAAATTACAACTTTCTTTCTTCTTGTCGTGTTAACATAGCAGCTTTCCTTGCTTCTATATATTTTAAAAGTGAAATGAAATTCAGAACAATTGATTAGTGTCACTGCAAAGTCAAGACATGATTCCCTGTTTTCTTATAATAGCTCATCCTATCGTCCATCCATCTAATGTGAGATGGAGAATTAATGAACGTTTTGTGGCAGTACAACAGTGCTCTTTCTCTCTTTTTTTATTTATAGTAAATTCTGAATCACATGCAGCTCTCTGCTCTCTGAAGAACCTTTTCTTGTTAGAATAACCCATAAAAAAAAACAACAGTATAGCAGATTCCTTTTTGTTTACACACATTAAATGATAACTTGGATGTTTATTCTGAGTGGAATGTGTTATTCTTCCCCCTACCGAAGTCAAGGATGTGGTGGTTTATTTATGCTAGATTTATTTTACTGCTTTTCTTTGTTATTAAAGTGTACTCTGACTATTTATAAGTTTTCTCTGTAAACTGGGCTTGTCTTGGTTTTCTGTAATCAGTGAATAAGCCTTCGGATTAAAATATTTCAGTAAAATTGTGAGCAAAGCATTGACTCTGTTATGGTTTTCATGGAGCTGTTGATTTTGAATCCACAGAGACAGATTTATGATGACTTAGCTGTCTACAGTCTGTCTGACTCCGATGCTGACCTCAGGACAGAGGTAAAACACGTAACACAGATGGATGAATAAGTGATTAATAAGCAAATTTTCTGGTAGATGGACAATAGAGGACTTGTTGGAACAGACTATAACAGTGCCATGTTTTACTCTGGCGTGTGAGAGTTGACAACCTTGTCTTTCCCATCTGTAACTAGAGTTTCCAGAACATGGAGATGGACCTGCCAGATGAGAATACAGAGATTATTAAGACTCTCCGTTACCTGAGCAGTGTGATTGAAAGCATCAAAAAGCCTCTTGGCACCAGGGAGAACCCAGCTCGTGTCTGTAAAGACTTGCTCGATTGTCAACACAAGCTCAAAGATGGTGGGTTTTGTGGACCGTGTTCTGAAGAGATCTGATAGGAGAATGTAGTTGTTGTTACCTTATATTTGGTCTACAGATGGAGTAACACTTTCTCATTTTGTCTCTGTTCCTTCTTTGACTGTGGGTTTTTAGATTGGTTCTGGATTGATCCAAACCTTGGCTGTTCTTCTGATGCGTTCAAGGTCTTTTGCAACTTTACAGCAGGGGGACAGACTTGTTTACATCCATTGGCCTCCAACAAGGTATCAATGACGAAGTAAAACAATTAGCAAATTCATGCCTTAAGTGTAATATTTAACAATATATATATATATATATATATATATATATATATACAGCACAAATTTAGACTCGATTCGAAACCCTAAATTGTCATCCAGCTATACATGGACATGTTTATGCTCTTGT
>JBBBVU010000015.1:9588964-9604227 GCA_037177055.1 Atherinosoma microstoma | reverse complement strand
AGGGGTGTCTCAATTCATAGGGCTGAAAACATTGCCCTTTGCCTCCACACTTTGTTTAAAGGCGAAGGGGTAGGGCTGAGGGGAAGGGCTAAGGGGGAGAATTGAGATTGGGCCTAAGTCCTACCCATGTTCAATTTAAGATTTACATGATCAATTATCTCAACTGGTGAGCAGCTGCCCAATATGCAGTGGCTACAGCTTGGTAACACAGATGACCCAGGTTCAAAACCCTGAGATTACCCCGGTAACCTCATTGGTAATAACGGCTTCTTGTCGGATGAGGTTACATCAACTGGTGTGGCTATGTAACAAGACACATAGCTCACGCATCTTGCTCATTCACTGTAGAACTATAGAAGGAAAGGAACACTAAATGTGCATGTGTTTGTTTATGGCGGCTAAGGAATACCATACTTTGAATAATGCTTCACCTTCCTGAAGAGCACATGTAACTGTGGTTTACTTTTTCTGATTAGATACAAAGCCACTTGACCCAAAGACAAGGCAGAGATGATGTCAGATTTATGCTGACTTCTTTTGTTTTAATATTAAAATGGACAGATGGAGTTGACATGTTGAGCCAACTCACATTCAATACCACCATTATTGAAACTTATGTCTTCATAGGGTGTATGTCATGACACCCCATGCGTAAATCATCATAGTCACTCGCCCAAGAATGGCAAACATGCAGCAGTCAGCAGTTCCCATCATACATTCAGATGGAATTTAGTCCAATGTTAAAATATGCAGAGCTGTTGTGCTTGTTAAGTGGATCAACAGATGGGAGAAGAATTCAGACAAGATTTAAGTCTACCAGGGAAGCAATATGAAGTGTCAAACCTTTTCACGATCAGATCAGCAGGAAAAAATAACCATGTAAACACTCAATCCGATCAGTTCCAGATGGATGTTGTTTCTGCACATGCTTGAACCACGTGGGGGTTACGTGAGTTTCAGGAAAGACTTGAACAATGGCAGCAGGAAAACAGAACGGGACTGTGGCAGATACTAGTGTTTGTTGAAAACTGAAAGAATTTCAGGATTATTGAGCTTTTTGACAGTCATATAAACACACAACGTATCGGATCATTTTATCCAACGTCCATGTAACCGTGTCAGCTGGAATCTCTGGTCCGATTGATTTCAATCAGATAGATTAAATATTTGTCCATGTAAACGTAGCTAGTGGTAACAGTATTTGTATACCTGTTGTGAAAGATCCCAATTTGCAAAGCCAGATAGCAGCACAATAGAGACTGAAGAGTTCACTAAATAGGTTAGAGACATAAAATACTGGAGTGGTACAGAATAGAGTTGAGTTATGAAATTATATTAAGGAGTCTTCGTATTCTCTAGAGGTTTATTTACATATCAAGGCCAAAACATATGGACTAGGCAAAAGGGACATTAATCAGAATTAAGAAGGAAACCAAAGGTACTCCGACCCGTCCCTAAATCAGGTTGCATTGAGGGGGAAAAAGGCCAAACTGTGTCAATCTCTTTTCACATAGCACTGTACACCCTGTATTTAGCCTGTATTTTCTAGCTGGTGTTTTTGCTCTTTTGCGGCCAGTCTGTTTAGGTGGGGTGGGACTTATTGCAATAAATGGTCACGTCAAAGAGGAAAGGTTTACCAGCACTGATATTTCCTGCTCTTTCCTGCTTTTTCCTGCTAAGAATTATTTGGAAATGATTAGTCAAAGTCAACTGTCATTTTTGGTTTTAGTACATCTTTTCTTGTGAAAGAGCTCTTAAGTTATTCCTCACAGCTTTTTAGCATGTTGTTGTTGTTGTGGCAGAGAAAGTTGAGTCTTTTTGTAGCTCACTCACTTTTCTACTTTGGCAGTAAATCTCTCTTGTTGTACCTTAGTTTGTAAGCAGTTGCAGTACTGCTGGTTAAGTTAGTAAATTAAATATTGTCAATATGGGCAAAATTAAGTTGCTTGTCCAGGGAAATTGACTTTCATTAACTCGGTACAGTTACATAACAGGACCATGGCCACTGATTACAATTCTAAGAAGCAGCAGGGGCCTCCAGATTGGGGTCTCACCCCATTTTAAGAATCTGAAAATGGGATCAAAACAATTCAACCACAAACAAGCTTCTTTTCTTTTAATTATACTGTCTTAATTTTGACCTGTATTATTAATTTTATGAAGTCATGGATAGCTGTGGTAACGGCTTCTTAGGGGTCATTTGCCGCAATGAGTATGACTGCATGTTGTTGTTGAATGGACTGGAATATCAGCCCTCTCTAATAAAGAAGTACTTGTGCTGAACTAAACATAGCTTTGTAAGCAACATCGTCTTACTGGAAAAGAGGCAGACTGTGCATCAAGGCAACCATTCACACATTTCAGGATTTTTGTTTGTGTTATTTTTTTTCATGTTTGTTTTTTATTCCACTTCTATGATCCAGAGGATGCTCTTTTCCATACCTCTGGCTTTCCTCTCAGCTGGCCAAATCCTTCACAACATCTGCACATCCTGATGTGTCAAACGTAGAGATGCTGTTTTTGCATTTCAAGCCAAAAAAGGAAACATCTGTGTATTTATTTATTTATTTATTTATTTATTTTTCTTCTTCTTCCCGCCAATGTTGTTGTCCTGTGAGACAGTTATGTTTCTGTACTGTACAGGCTGAGCTTTCTCTTGCATATTTATGGGGGGAAAAGGTCTCTGCTCAAAACCCATAGTGGTTAAATCATAACCCAGATTGGCTTAAAGTTTTTACTTAAACTGTTTTCTTTTTCTTTATCTTCTGGTTTTTTAACTAAGTTTCAGTGATGTAACCTGTTCCAAAGTTAGCTCAAAGAATGGCTACACCCTAAAGTTATAAAAGGAACTTGTTAAGAAAAATGTAGCAGAACGTTTAAATGAGCTATGACTGCAAGCAAGAGGGGCAAGGGGGTGGCAATCAGGCCATGATTGTATGAAACATGGGCTCTAACAGTCAGAGATGATCATCCAGGAGAACCTATAACAAGAGTCTGTGTTGAAAGAAATTGTGGGGAAAGCTTTCATAGTCTTTGGAAGGCTTTAATGCCCTTTCAGTTTTGTCATTGAAGAATAAATAAGGCAAAGAATAAGCTGAATTAAACTTTAAAACATAATATACAAACCATTACAACCATTGGCCTGTTAATCAGTTATCAACCTTTTTTATGGTTCAAATAATCAAACCAGCCATTAATTGTTGCCTCAGAATTACTCATGATTGTTGCTACTAAGAATAGTTTTACTAAGTCTTGCAAACTAAACTGACATTGCACAAAACTCCGACACATATTTCCAGCAACATCATTGACTAATGTCCAGCATAGGCAATGGTTCAGAACACAGGAAGAGAGCAGAGCACGGCCTACTTCCATCCTGGAAGTTGTGCTCCTGCTCGCTCCTTCCCAGCTGCTGTTACAGAGCCACTCTGTAACAAATGCATCGACTAGTTTGGCCAAAAACCTGAAGGCAATGGCATCACCAAGACTGTTCCCAGTTTGACCCTCAGCAGGTGCCCTTCTGTGTAAAGCTTTGCATACTTTCCCCCTGCATGCATGGATTCTCTCCTGGTACTCCGGCTTCTTCCCATAGTCCCAAAGAACATCATGTCTGGTTAATTGGTCTTCCTAAATTTTCTCTAGAAGTGAATGTGAGCATGAGTATTTGTCTTTTTGTTGGCACTGTGATGGACTGGCAATCCGTCCAGGATGTACCAAGCCTCTCACCTGATGGCAGCAGGCTTTGGTCCCAGCCTCCTTCTGTATTGGATTAAGTGGGAATAGAAATTCGATGGATGGAATTCCGCACAGTTTGGTCCAGATGTTTTCCACAGTTGTTTTTCACACAAGTACATCTCAGTGGGAGACTTTTGTTGGAGATGTGATCCTTTGGATAGAAATGCAAAAGCCGGTGTGTGGGAACGGCTGTCTTAGACCACTTTGGAGATGGCATGTAATGCAGAAGTGAGACTGTGGAAATCTTTGTGTTTCCTCTGCAAAACACTGAGAATAGCAGATATGGCCCATTGCTGTGTTGATATGAGTGCTGCATGTACCTGAACATATCCACAGTGGGGGACAAGTCGACAGCAGCATACATGTCCACAGAAAGGACAAACTCCCCAACATACACACAAGCTGCACAGCAGCTCCAAATGCTCCAATATTTGTCAACATGTTTGTCCATTTTTTTTCAATTGCTGATGATCCAGAGATGTAGCAAACATCAAATATGAATATTTGTGTTTTCACAAGCCACAACTTCCAAATATCTCTAGAGCATTTCAGGACTTCAGTGCATGTGTGAATGCAGCATTAAGGAAGAATAGGGCCACACTAGACTTATTGTTAAGCTCACAAGTAGTATCCCAATAGTATTCATTAATCCCTTTACGTGAAGAATGTAAGGGGGGAATTAGACCCCTGATTTTGAAAAATTAATTTCAGACCCTGTGTTAGTGAGCTGGTTTCATAATAACAAGTTTACTACATCTGGTAAATGACTATTTTTCATTTAGTTTTCAGCTTTGTATTTGTGACAGTAAATATATTGGATATCACATTTAAAGTTTGTGTCTTGTATTTTAAAACTGTTGTTTCTTTACTGGTGGTATTTGGCAGCAGAGAGAGAAACAAAAGACCCCCCCCCCCACCCCCCCACCCCACTACCACCACCAGTAAAGAGCATCAGCTGTGCCCTCTGTTCTGTTCATTCACAAGATAGAACACAATATAGACACCAGATGTGTATGTATTCTTGGCTGAACGATACAGCTGTGTTTCTAGAAGTGGATAGTTTTAACAATCCCATGGACACCACAGGGAGTCGGAGTCTGCTTTCTATGACTGTTTATAAACTGGTATGTTTTTGTTTTGCTTGTATATCCAGAAACATAAAAAAACAAACATCCACAGATATTTGTTTGCTAGGTAGACATAAAAACTAACAACATGCAAACAGTATTTGCCTGGTATGCACATCACAAATAGATGCAGTCCTTGGGGGAGAACCTGCTTTTGATTGCTGAATTTTTTTCTTTATTAAATTTTCACACACCATCTTAATGGTTTGGTCCCAGCTCTCAATCTCTGGCCCTACTTTTGTGTATTTTTCTGTCCAAAATATGTCTCCCCAATAGTGCTGAAAACAGTGGTAGTGTTGAAGTGTGTATCTTCGTGTGTGTGAGATTGTGTATGAAAGAAATCATAATGTTTGTGTTTTTATTTTGTTGTTATATATGTTGTGTGAAGGCTGTTTTGATTCTCTTTTATGCATAAATAGTTATTAATATGTAAAGCACTTTGAGTTGCCCAGGCCTGAAAGGTGCTTTATAAATAAAATTTGATTTGATGTCTTTTGAAACCTTCAGACTGTCCTCTCTGTCCTTTACCATGTCCAGTGAAGACCTAAACACCACATTGTAGAACAGTGCTTTGATAACTTTGCTAGTTGGTGTCTACCTGGGTGATGCTCTGTTTTCTCATCTTTTTAACAAAGAAAGAAAAGCTGCAGCACATTAATAAGATTTTTGATTCTTGGTCCAAGTTTGTTTTCATCTTTTAAGACAACCATTGAGCCAAATCTTTATTTGATGAAAGGATTTGAATTTTGAAGGAAGGAAATATCACTTAATTATCCAGGTATGTTGTAATACTCACTGCTATAGTCACCAATTTGTCTTTTTCTGTCCCATTTTGACCTGAAATAGGTACCATGAGTTGGACAAAGAGAAGAGCCTAAAGGATAACCTGAGCTACAAAACATTAATTGAATATCCTGTGCTGCATGTTGTTCTCCAAGATCATTGGAAGGAATATCCACTGAAAGGACCAGGTAACAAAATCCTAAGTCATTTGCATTGCAACTCTTATTTCATAACTAAAAAAATCCGGTAGTTTCTCTTTAGCTGCATTTGGATGAACATTTCCTTTTGTTTTTGCTCTTTGCTTTCCAAACCCATACTTTAAGTAACTACATAAAATGTTAGATATACAGTATGACAGTTAAAACAGCAGCTTCTCTCCAATCACGCTATTCCAACAGAATTGTTTTATGTCCTTTTTTCTCCAGCTGAGGTTTTAAGACTCTCTGTTCCCTTATTTTTCGCTATGGTAACACATCACCCCTATGGAAATGAGTGTGTTCTGCTCAGCATCACACACACCAACTTAACCTCAACAGCAACCATTGCCAAAAAGAGGATCAAACATGGCTTTTTGTTCACTCAAGAGTGACCTCATGGATTGCAATGACAGAAGATGGGAAAGCAAGATATCAGTTCGTATCTTCCTTTGCCTGCTTGTCAGTTTATTCCCATGTTGGGTGTTCAGGGTCGAGTGGTGTCAATCATGTGAAAACAGTGTTGCATATCATGAAGCAGCACACTGATCAATGTGTTCCTTCTCACACACTGTGGTCAAACTGTGTATCACAGAATGGTCACAAGACCACACAAACTCATCATTACACTGTCAGAACAGCCTGGCTGAGTGACGAATGAGGTCATTTTAGTCTGACTTGTGTGTGTTTTCAGTGATAAGGTGCTTGGTGCCATGTTGTTTTCTTATAATGTTAGCCATAGCAACATTGTGATAATTACACATGCCCTGGTCTGGGAAGCTGGGCAGGAAGTGATAACAAACAATCGGACATTGTGGCAGCGGCATATCTACTGAGGATAAAATGATGTTGAGACTGCCGCTGAATGCAGGTCTATCATGCTGCAAATTGTATTCAGCCAGCTAAGGTCAGCTCTCTGTGATAACACGTCCACCTTACTCTTGTTTGGATTATTCTAATGTCTGGCTTCCAAAGTACAGTTTGTGATCCAAAAGTTTCCAACCTTGTGTTGATTTTGTAGAAAAAGTGCTAGTCCCATCTGTTCAAGGAATAGCAGTGAGTTGGCTGCAGAGTTCTCTGACTGGTAGCATGCTAGGTTTAGCCAATGAAAAGTATGTCTGATGTGTCTGTTTCTTCCCCGCTATTTCTATATTGCATGACTCCACCTGTTCTCAATAACCATTTTTATGTTAGTTATGAAACCCGTATACATGTTTGGACATGAAAGCGTTTTATTGTTTTGGCAGTAGACATGTTAAATGATGTTCTAAAAAAACTGGGGTTATATCATTTCAGCTGAACCAGTATCAGCCTGCATAAGTTCTGCAACTAAGAATGCTGGGACAGCCCAAGAGAGTGAGGCTGTGGCCCAGGTTTCACCATCAGTACAAGGGTCTGACACACCAGTAGGAGCCAACATGCACAGAAGACCACAGGAGAGTACTCCTGAAATTGAATCACCACTGGAGAAAAGGGCAAAGAGAAGAATCCAGACAGAAGAGCAAGAGGAAGGAGAGATTATAGACACCAGTGATGAAGAGGAGGGAACAAATGAAAATGCCCGGTGTGATGAGAGCTAGAACGTTTCCAAAAGTGCTGCTAATGACATGGAGAATGTTGATGATGTTGCAAGTGGATTCAAGTACAGCAGCAATGAACAGTGTGCAATAAAGGACATTACTGCTTCTACTGATCACACTTTACGCTGGTAAATAGATTGATAATACACAAATCTTGAAGTTGAAATGAGTGATGGAGCAGGAGTGTCTGACATGAAATCAATGTTTTCATAACATATCTGACCATTGCAAACCTCTGTAAGACTGCTTAACAAACAGAAGCAAACAAATGTGTAATATAATATGTTGAATCTTTGTTTTTATTTGTTTTTATTTACTTAGAATTGCATTTGCTCAAATAAAATATCAGTGTTTTTGTTTTGTTTTTGCATATGTTGACACTTGCATCCGGTTTAACAATGGAATATAAGTTTCTGCATTCATTGGTTAACTTGGATACAACCAATGACAATGCAATCCTGATTATGTTGCAATCTTCAGTTCACACAGTTTTTCTGATTGCCTGTGTATAAAAGCCATTGGAGAATATCTAAAGCTCCAGAGCATCTACTGAATGAACTGTTAGATTATTTTGTTGAGCTCTTTGTGAAGTCATAAGTGTGTTTCTTGAAGCAAAATGTAACGAGTGCCAAGAGGGGGGAAAAAAGATGAAAATTAAGATGATTCTGTAACTGTTACATCATCTGCTTTTGTAGATCCTGTGATATAATCAAAGGCAGAACTAATAAAGCTAGCTAATGAACGATCTAGAGGTGAGGTTATTTTTTTATTAGTAAATGCCTTAATTGTGAACAAAAAATAGTGAAGAAAACTCTTAAAAGACTGGAAAAAAAGTGCATGCCTTTCTGTTTAACACTTGTTAGGTAACATGTCCCTCTGCTGACTTTTTTTAAAAAGTCTGTTTTTAAAGGAAAGCATCCCAAAACTGAGCCCCCATCAGCTTTGAAGTTTAGGGGATCTGAGTAAAACTTTAGTATGATCATTAGGTTGATTTTTCCATCAGCTAATAAAGGTTCATGTTGACATGCTCCTTTTTCTGACACCTCTAGGGTGTTTCCCTAAATGAGCGTACTTGTGTATGTGGATCCTCCATGAAACATTTTCCTAAATGTTTGCTTATTAGGACAAGGTGCCAGTAACAACTGTCAGTATAGCTCACTACAAGGGCCTGTGTTTATTGGTGAGTTTTTAAAACCTCTGCTAACCCCTTTTGAACATGAACCTCGATGAACAGGCCCTCTTTGATGTCTGCTATGACGTATTTTCCACCTTTTTTTGCACTCAGGGCAGTGATCTCACATATGACTCTGCATCCTTTACTTGCTCCTTTTCTGAAATGAGTGGAGCAGTTTGAGTGTTCATGTTTTTGAGAATAATTGAATCTGTGAAGAATATCTTCAGAAAATGGTTCAACACTGCTTTTACTAATCCAGGAATCAAATTAAAGTAAACGGGTTTGTCCCAATTTACTAATTTATCTGTGTTCGATACAATACCAGCACATTATAAACACAAGAGGTTGAGTGCAACTGCATAGTGTCACCTCTATGCTTCATTAAGTGATCATAATGTTTTTCATTTCTGTGGCTACTGTTAGTCAGATTTAGTTACCAGGCTGTCTATTTCCCCAGGAGAATTGCTCCTTTAAGCAAGAAACAAGGACGCTTTCTCTATCAGACTTTTTCCCAGATGTGATGGAGGCCTTATTGTACCTCCATCCACAGTCCTACAGGCAGACAGGGTTCACTGGGTTTTACACTAAACACTTTTTAGAAATGAATGTAACATATCAGCAAATGGGTGAAACCTTTTTTTTTTTTGCAATCTCTGGTGCCTGAACATCTGTTTCTTCTTTTTTTTCCATGACTGTGTTGAATTACCACACACTTTATTTAAGCAGTTCTCTTAACTTTCTCAATAAAGTTACTCAATGAGACCACACAAAAGTTGTGCTTTTGTTTCTGTTTGCTGTTAAAAGTAAATCTGAGCTGTTTTTAGTCAAAGTGCAGGCACTGGAAAACCGATTTAACTAAATTGTCCTTTGAAATATTTGAAGTCGGTTTGCACTTAATTTGTCTTGATTTGGTGGGTAAGACTCAAATGTACAGCGTGCAGATCTACTTTTGAGAACAGCTTCAGGGATGTGGTTCTGCTCTGGTGGCCTTATCCAGAGACTGGAAAGGCAGGTACTGAAGCACAACATCGTGTTTCCAAAAAAAGCTGTCGCCCATTTTCACACGCACACACTGGTTTCCAGTATCCAGACAATGGACCATAAACAAGCAGATCCACCATTATGCCTGAAAAATGTGTCCATTGTTTAAAATCTCATATGCATCTGTAACCAAGTCTACAAGCCTTATGTTGAATTTAAAAATAATCATTTAGCAGACTATATTTAACTTAATTAATTGTACTAAAAAACAAATGTTATTTGCTTAAAAAAATGCTCAGAGAATTTTTTAAAAATCTGATAGTCTTTGGTCTTAATACATTTTCTATTTCTTTATGTTTTGACAGTTTGTAAAAGTGACTATAATTTTGTCTTCGGGGTTTGGCTGTCTGCTTATGTTATTTCTTTGAATATGGCTACTTTGTCCAAGCTCTTTGCAGACCTATCTGATATATAGGTTTCCCTCATCTTTCCTTGCCCCCGATTTCCTGAATATTTTTAAGCAAGAACCTAAAATGGAGAGTGTTTAAATAACAATTTATCCCAAGTGCTGCCATTCATTGACCTTTTTGCACATGACCTACCTAACCATTCGGAGAAATTTGGGAATTTGCATCATGTTCAAGGAAATGCCGTGTCCACAGGAATAGCTGGAAATCGAATCATCAGTCCCACAATAAGTGAATGACCTATTCTAACCACAGCTATGCAGACCAGCATATTTACATTTGGTTGAAACAATAATGTATCTTACATGAAAATATATATTTTTTGTTTGTATCGATACATTCAAGAACTTGCCAAACAGTCTTTAACTCAGGTTGGTAGACTCTTCAAAAGCAAGCTGGTTTCAGTGGTGGGGTTATAATAATGTTTATCTACTGCACATCTTATTTGGGAGGCAGTGACTACACTTGATCTGTGTGAGACGATACTGTCGAGGAAGTGAGAGCAGGGATCCAGTACAGCAGGTATTTTGATATAATTTGGCCTACTTTGCACCAGGTCCAAAACCAAACTATTAATTAAGTGCTGAATTGACTTGGTTTCTCTGATCAGATTTTTGTCCAGAGAACATCTTTGCCTCTGTACAATTTTGTGCAGTTGTAGAGAAATTAGAGTTTCTAGGTTCTGGAGCCTGCCCTGCTTAGGAATTTAAATATTCTAAAAGAGGACAATTTAATGAGCATTTATGCTTGTCATGGGCAAACCATTATCAACACCTCAGGGCTGTAGTGATTAATGACCAGTGATGATAGCCTGAAAAGGTGCTGTCCCAGAGGAATGCATAGCTGAGTTTGAGGCAGCTGGTATGAAACACTGTACCTCCCAGTGTCCCAGATTTTTCTGCACGTGAAGTAATTTGACCATAATGAAGTCAGTAAAGGCAAAATTGAGTGTGAGATTGACAGTCTGGGGTATAAATAGCTCGGGCAGTGATGTGCACATTTTAATAATACTCACCCACATTTCAGAGCTCATTTAAAGTCATGAAGTTAGTGTATAAAACTCAAACATTAAGAGGAGAGTCAAAGTGAAACGTGTGCCTTTTTGCATTTAAAGAGGCCAAGGATGTTGAGGTGTTTTAAGAAAGTGTTTCCTGTTAAGCCTCTGTTTTGTACCTGCAGACACTTCCATTAAGAAAACTAAATCAGGCGATATGGTAAGGACCTTTCCTTGTGTATTTTGTGTCTGTGCATGTATCAGTTTCCAGTTTGTGAAAAATGAGACCAAAAGGCCTGAAACCTGTAGTCTTAGTTGGCGCTCATTTGCTAATTTTCCATGGCACAGCTATAGTCAGTGCCAGAAATCACAAAATTTACAGGAAATCAGGCATAGTGTTAAAGAGAAAAGTGTGCTTTGATATGACTAAGGTCCTCCAAGCCTTCATCATTTCACAATAGTGGAAACCAGACCTCAATTACCCAGCAGGGGGGAGACAAAAGTCTTGGAAAACTCATCACTCTTGTCATTTAATGTTCCACTAGGACAAAATATTGAGGGCCACCACTGCAAAGAGTTCAAAACACATTTCTAAATCATATCCAAGAAAACAGAACCGTATAAATAATTGCAGTGCAGATAAATGAAATAGAATATGTCTCATTTGTGGTGAAATGTCCCACTTTTGGAGAAAGTTTTAACAACAATACCAGGCATAGATTTTTTCATCTTCAAAGGCTGTATCCGTTTTTTTTTTTAAAAAGTGTCCACTGGAGATTTTTGAGAAGTTATTTAATTCAAATGACATCAGATGTAATCTCCAATGCAGTCTATGCTATCAAGTGTCACTAAATATTTAGAGTTGGTGACACTGAATATTTACAGAGAGCATGAAATACTGCAAAAAGACCATTGTGAGCATAAATATTAGTTTTGGAAGTTTTTATACCATGGTATATTTTATATTTCTTAACATTCTTATGAGATTATCTTTGATATATTGTAATAAAATTTTGATATACTACTTAATACAAATAAATCTAATGAAATGCATTTGTAAGTGAGTATGTATGACTAAGAGTGTCCAATTTACAACAATATTTTGACATAAAATAATTAAATTGAATTAGTCAACACTATAAGTATATCTAAATGAGACAAGGGTTAGATGTACTCCCAAAGCTCAGCACAAAGAATAAGTAAAAAACTAGAAACAAAGTAGTTGGTCTAAATGCTTGTCTTCAGCAAATGCAATATCTAAAGATGCCCAGTAGTATCCTTATACTCCTATTTGTGGTACAGATGTAGTTTAAGCTGAAAAACTACAGCCAGTTAGTGTAACCAGTTCACTGATGAAATCGGAATCAGGTGTACTTGATTGATCCCAGGTTGGGAATTGCAGTGTTACAGCAGCACTACAGAATAAAAAACATAAAGAATAATTTGTAGTTGCAGTACTTTTAGTCAGTAAGAATGCATTCTCACAAAGTTAGGGTAACAAGTGAGGAAAGAAATTATTTAGACTGCCTCTGCACTCAACCTCTTATCTAACATTTCCATATTTTAAATAAACATTTTTACCGTTTTAGGAGGAAAACATTATTCTTCAAAGAAACCAACAAAGTTGTTGAGATAAATTCCTTCAACATGTTAAGGGAAGTACAGCATACTGTGACTTCACTGGTTTTCTATGCCATTCAACAGGAAGAACAAATTAGCTTAGCTGACTGTATGTGCACCCTGGATATTTTTGAGTCTTTATGAGCTTAGATTCCAGACGCCCACAGACAACGTGCCGGCCATGCTTTCAGTACTCAACTTGTTTGAGCAAATAATAACTGCGGTAGCGAGTGGCCCTCTGGGGACGATCTGAGCTGCCTTACAGCCTGTGATGGAACTGACTGATTCTCCCCTCAGTCTTCTCATCAGTTATTCTTATGTAATTACCATTGGGGATCCAAAGGGTGTGCCAGAGGACTTGCATCACTGTCACTTTAGTATGTGTTCATGCTGATTGAAACCACAATGTCCCCACCCTGTCAGGATTTAACATGTATGCAATGATATAGAAGAAGAATACTTTAGTATGTGTAATTTAACTTGAGCCTCATATTTGAGAGTAGTGTGTTTTTTTGTCTTCAGAAGCACAGGTGTCAGTTTACACACAATGCTGTTTCCTCTTTTGTCCAGCAGATGGTACTTTATGAAACAAGTGGCTGCTTCTGCATTTGTGCTTTGTGGCCAGCCTCTAACCCTCTTTTCCTCCTTCCCCTGGGTTCCTTATAACAGTGAATATTAACCTGAGGTTATAGACAAGAGGGCTGTAAAATGGTTGACATCAGTGCTCAGCAGCTTCCAGCATGTTGTAATGGCCACTTTCAGTTGTATTAGCTTCTGGTTGCAGAGCATTACGTAGTTCTTGATGAAGTTTTAATGTTAATGTCTTTGTCATATAAACACGTTTTGGGTTCAAGGAATTAGGTAGTCAGTGGGTGATTTAATTGCAGGGGCGCCTGTGTGTGAGAGCCTTGTTTGCCCATGTCTCTGAGAGTGATAGGTTTTACAGGTTTCTGCTGTTTGCTGGCACACCGGAGTTTAATTCGTACAATAAACCAGATTTTGGGGGTGTTTCTTGAACAGACTGAAAAATTGTGAGCTTGTCTGTCCATCATGAAAGAATGCTACAGGTGATGGAGAACATTGCCCACATAACATACAGATGTCATTACATAACCAAGTAGGCTGTATTCTGTTATCAAGATAAATGACAGTCTGATAGCATGGCAGTTACCAAACTGAAGGATGGGACGGAAAATTCCTTCTGTAGGAAGCAACGAAGACCAAAAACAGAGCTCCCTGAAAGTGTTTTGACTGTAAACCTTGGTTGAAAGGGGGCAGCCACACATCTTTGTGATTAGGTAAACCTCAGAAGCCTTTCATGTGAGCAATCTGTAAAACCTCAGTGGGTACATCCTGTGCAGTATTCAACTCAGTCAAAGGCTAAGTGTCCTGCTCAGCCTATTATTAAACATACTTGATAGAGACTTATTGCCAGCAGCCATGGAGGAAAGTTTGCAGGGGTGCCATGTTGTTTCAGATTGACAGGTTTTTAGAGCTGTGAGGACAAAAAATGCCTTTAGTGGAAACAAGTGAGCACTTGGGAGTGTTTGTGTATATTTGGAAAACCTTCTCAACTAAAGTGAACATGTTGCTCTGAAATATTTTCCAACATCTGCCGCCCATCAGGATGTCTGCTTTCTGAGCCACTGCTGCATTCCTGAGCCGCTCCCTCTACCTGGATCAAAAAAAAGAAACCCTTCTCTGTCGTTGCCCCTGAGCTGTGCTCTCAGTGCCCCAGTTCAAACTGTACTGGTGGTATTTTTACCAGGTGCAAACATCAATCCCTGTGTGGAAAACTAAAAAAAAACATTACACAGTGTTCAATTTTGTATTCTTTAATCATTTATATTATATTGTACAGGTCTGGTGAACATTGTGGGTTATAAAAAAGATGGTTTCAAGCACACAGGACCAGTTTGAGCTCAGACAAAACACTGGAACACGTGTCAAGTGTTGTGATAGCAGCAAAACACACAGCTACCCCTGTTTCCTGCCCTTACACCATTGTGTTATCATGATGATATCTCTTAATTCTTGTTACATTGAAACCTGGAGGGGAGACTTAAGCCGTCCCTGCTCCTCGGGGCTGTTTACAACTGTTTAGCAGACTCCTGCAGTTTAAGAGCCAACAGAGGCCAATGAAACTAATTCTCTTTTAAAGGCAGCTGCTAATGAATTAGGTCAATTTGGTAGCGCTATTCCACTGTGTGAAAAAAGCGGGAATGCACTCATAGAATACAAACCATTGTATACAATTATAGTCATTGTCCCTGTTGCATGGTGTCTAATCCCAGCCCATTCAGAGCAGCACTTAAGATTCTTGACATACTCCCACACTCATTGCTACTCATGGACTTAATCTTTTCCCCCTTCTCAGAATCAGTCAAGTGTATGGCTTAGCCAGATCAAATGAAAGCAAGCTAGCTCACCCCAGAATGGCATTCCAAAGCACAGAAAGCCAGAAGAAGAAGACTCTAAGGTTGTGTTATATAAGAACACACTGACCCTTCTCACTGTCTGTCTGAGAATCGGTTGGCTCTAAAGTATGATATAACAGGAGGAGTTTCTCTTTCAGTAGTGGCTTTAAATACCCACCTCTGTGCATGTG
>JBBBVU010000015.1:9561402-9582616 GCA_037177055.1 Atherinosoma microstoma | reverse complement strand
TAAACATGAGTTGTTTTAAAACACAAGTTGTTCTTTTTGTCAGCTAATGACAGGAGAAGCCTTTTCTTTGTGAAGAAAATGTAATCAGTGATTCTGATAAGTCTATGCAGAATCATATCTGTGATTTCTGACTAAGCAAGACAAGTTTGATTAAACAAATCTGTCTGATACTTGTCCACAGTACAACATGTCAAAGGTTCTATGTGTTCCAGGAATCATAGTGTAATGATGAGAGCTAACTGGTCTAATTTTAGATTGTGCTATCTGTGCTGCCTCATTCTAAGGCATTACAACACAGTATAATTTAGTCTGGACCCCTATAGGCATCTTTTCCTTTTTTTTGGTTTTCATGTCTGTATCCAATGTGATGCCCACTGAGTCTGTTTCAAAAATTGCAGCAGCTATCATTGAATAAAAGTTCAGAACTTAAACATTCTTTAATCATTAAATTAAACATTTAATGATTTCGTATTTCATTATTCTTCCATGACTTAATCCTCATCCAACCAGCCTACATGGAGGCGTGAGAACTGTGACTTAACTAAAAGGAAACACTACAGAAAGAAAGTAGAGTATTTGCTCTCAGTGTATTTATAATATTCCCATTGCAGATATGTCTGAATTGCCACCAGCTTTGACAAAGTAGCACACTTTTATCCCCAGGGATGAGGTCATGTTTACTCTTTCCATGACTTAAAATGCACAATGATAGATAGTTTGGGAATAATTTATAAGATGTATCATTGTTAACATATTCTGTGAAAATAGAATATACCACTGGAGTGGAGCCACTGCAATGAGTCTGTCTTTCACTATTTCCCAAACCCTGTCTGTGACTGTCAGCTCTATTTCTGCTGATGTAAATCATTAGTGGCAAAGCTGTCACAAGGTAACCTGAAACTCCAGATGGTTTGTTATACAGAACTATCAGGAAACTCTATTTTTTGCTTCCTTTGAGAATGTAATCCTTTAACAGTCCTTTTAAGATGTTTCTTATCGTTGACTGTAGGTGTAAGTAATAGAGACACGTCCTGTCACTTGCTGTTAAATGTGAGACTCATAACAAAAGAGTTCCAGATTTTCATAGCTGAAGAATATCTTGTTTTCACTCTGTTGTTGTTGGTTTTAGAAAAAGGTCATTCCAATATTTTACCTTGATTATTTCAGATAACAGAATTTTATTATTTTGTTTTTTATGTTGAAGTACTTGTCTGCTGATAATTAAATCAGTTTGATGATTATTTCTACCGTGCAATGTCCCAATATAACAGAGGTCAGCTGTCTGAGGTTTACTCCCACACAAGTTGATCCCCTTGTTGACAGAGCCACCGTTTCAAAGCATACAACACAATGTTGCCTTTCTGAAAAAAAAAAAAGGAGTCAGTCAGAAAAGGCTGACTGCTTCACAAGTCCATGCCTTATAATAGAAGAATTCAAGAAGATTGAAATACAAAATACTGTCCAACTTATTTAGAAGAATTTCTCTCCTCGTAATGGACTCGTGTCTGTACTTGTGTTGGATCTTACTGATGCTTTCAATACCATTGATCAAAACATTCTGTAACAGAGGCATGAACATGTTATTGGAATTAAAGGAACTGCATTATGCTGGTATAAGTCATATTTATCTGATAGATTTTAGTTTGTTCATGTAAACGATGAATCTTCCTCACACACCAAAGTAAGTCATGGAGATCATCAGTGTTAGGAGAGATGACATTTCTTCAATTTTAGCATCTCTTCATTGACTCCCCATTGAATCGAGAATAGAATTAAAAATTCTTCTATCACTTATCACACTATTTGTGACTAAGTTCCATCATATCATAAGGATCTGATAATTTCCCCAGAAAGCTCTGCTTTCAGACTGCAGGTAGTCTTATGGTTCCTAGAGTTTCTAAAAATAGAATGGGAAGCAAACAAACACCTTCAGATAAGACTTAAAACGTTCCTTTTTGATAAAGCTAGTATCAGGGCTGGCTTGGATGGGTTAGGTTTGCTAGTTGCTGGGGGATGCCCCATGATGCACTGAGAACCTCCGTGCACTTTTCCCTTTTTACCATTTGTTCCCCACGTATAAAAACATGACGTTGTTGTCATTCATTTTATTTATCTCTTTTCTCTGCAGGTGTCCCTGGCTTAGAGTTATGGTGCTGGTTGAACCCTCTTTCCTTCACCCCAATAAACCGGGACAGACGGCCCCCCTCCCTTCCTGAGTCTCCTATCTGTTAAAAGGGAGATTTTCCTGTCCACCACCGTTCATGCTCAGGATGGGGGATTGAATTGAAGAGAAGATTCTGTATAGTCCCATGGTTTCTTTATCTTGGTAATTATTTTACAATTACTTTGAATGAATTCATTTGGATTATAGCTGGATTACAAAGAATTGGATTGAATTGGTCGTTATTTTTAAGACTTTGCTGTGAATTAGCACTATACAAATAAAGCTGAATCGAACTGAACTGTTTGCACCTGCATAATAATCCATGCCAGTGTCATATCAGACATTTAAAATCTCACAGGGACGACAGTCCTACAGACAAATAAAGACGTGCAGCTTATGGACCATGCAGGTGGAGGTCTGTGTCTGCTTTCACTGGTTTGATTTCATAGCTGCACAATGTATCGTCCAGGTGTGCCTAGAGAAAGAGGGCTTTCCTTAATCTAGACAAACTCAAATTCCTCAGCATGAAGAAAAAAGAGAAAATAAAAGGTCTTTTCTTGAGTTACATCCATCCATGATGAGGAATGATAGAAAAAAAGAGGGTGGAGGCAGGTGTTAGTATTAAGAGGAGGGTGGTGGTGTTTGGTGATCTTGGCTGGAGTGGAAAAAGGAATGTGGGGCTCCTGGAATGTACTGGAATGTTTAGAGCAGTCGAGGATAATTGAGTGAATCTGGAACAAGAAAAGACAAACCGAGGTCCTGTGGTGGAAGAATGTGCTTCTGGGATGTCTGAAGAAACATTCCATCCATTCAGGCAGCTTCACCAGGCCCAGAACCTTCCTTAGATGGCACCGTAGGGAATAGAAACCCCCACCCACCTGCCATTCCTTCCATATTTGCCCTACACCTTACACAAAGAGAAAAAAATACCATTGACATTCTCTGCCCTTGAAGTTTGTTTACATTATGTCTAAAAGTTTGCTGAGAGCAAAACAAATATGTCTTTTGATGTTGAGTTCAAAAGGATGTGTTCTCATTTTCTTTCTTTTTAAATGTGTAGTTCAACATAAAAAAGTGAATGAATACTAAAGAAATCAACCCAGAGAATGCATCTGCAATTTAGATGTCTCTCCTTTACTGTAAACTATTTACATCCACATCTTTGTCTGAAGTCATTCATTTCTTTTGTATGATTATATGGAAAACGCTTTTTCCCATAACAAATGTATAGCCTACTTAGATGTGTTCCTGCACATATACATAGAGTTCAGTATTGAAGACAGCTAATCAACTCTGATAAAGCAGCAATTTGCTCCTTTATATTATTCCTGTTTGTTCACACACAAAAAAAACCCTGCAAAGCTGTTTTTATGGATCCCATAACTAAAAAATAAATAAATTTTTCTAAAACATATCAATAGCAATAACAAAATGTGGGAATCAATCAACTGCACTGTTAAGTGAGATGTTGTTTATTCATAATTAAGGTGTAGGGGGTACCTTAACTAGCTTGGAAGAAGAATCCTTTGTAATAGCATCAACAGAATATTACACTTTGGCACAATTACAGAAATCACTGGACAGGAACATTCGTGTTTCTGTTACTGGTTCATGGGCTACAGGACGTATTTGTTTATTAATGAAATCTGGTGAAAGCTCATCAACATATCCAGTAGCAGTCGAAGGTATAGTGTCAGACTGATGTGATGGACAGGGATTTATCCAAAATAGAGTATAAAACAAGCTGATAACCTTGCATCTTTTGCATTTACAGTTGATAGAGTGTATAAAAAAGGATTATGGGCTATCTGATTTTTATTAAAATGCTGGAAGGTAAGTATTGTGGAAAATAATGAAAAAAAATGTCAAATACTTTTAAGTGAATACAATAACATGGGTTGGATTTACAGACTCTAGCTTGTTGATCCAATGTGATACGGTTGAGCCACCGGCTCAGCGTGTTTTTGTCACTCGTTGGGCTGAACGCCTCTCTGAGTGCTCGTAGGCTACACGTGATGGTTGGTGCGCGTCATCGAAGCGCTGTCGCTCGCCTGGAGACTGGAGCAGGGCAGACTGACACTGTCTGTAGCAGGCTGTTGTAAATAAAGATTTGAAAACCAACAAGTTTATTGGTAAAAATAAGAAAGACAGGCAGCATCGGGTCCACTGAGTTGTGTTTTTTCCCCCTTCTGATTAAGTCGCTGAATGATCTGATAGGGTGTTTTTCAATCCAGTTTTCTTTTTGCAGATTTGAGCGTGCCAAGTAAAAGGAAAGCAAAAACATGGCTGGTTTGATGGCAGGTTTTGGTCATTACACCCACGCTGTCGTCCGGGGAATCCCCGCGTCTCTCGCCAAAGAAGCCCTCAGAACCAGCCAGGCGGAGGTGGACCTGACCAAGGCGCGGAGGGAGCATGAAGCGTACGTTGAGGTCTTGAAGACGAGGCTCGGGCTGGAGGTGGTCGAGCTCCCCGCGGACGAGTCGCTCCCGGATTGCGTGTTTGTGGAGGACGCGGCCGTGGTGTGCGGTGACACGGCGCTCATCACCAGACCTGGGGCAGAGAGCAGGAGGAGAGAGGTAGGGATGTGTGAGCATACATACACCAACCAAAAAGAGAAAAAAAAGTTTGATGTAGATGGGAAGACGTCCTCCCCTCATGTGTCCATCAAGCTCAGTTGGTATGCAATTAATAGGATGGAGGGATTGGCCGTATTTGACGTAGATTAGTGGCAAAACATTAAGGTGATTGATCAATATGAAAATATTGAGTAGCCTATTAGATCTTAGTTGATTGTCAAATCATAATTAAGCTAACGCCCTGTTCGGTTGTTTATTACCATGTTAAATCCTGTGCAAACATGCATGAAACCTATGATTTGGGGGGTACTTTAGCAGTAGAGCTGCATTTTTAAAAGCTCTAGTAGCTATACTTATCCTCAGTAGTGTCATGTGGGTTCAAATATCAGCTGTATGGGCTATGCATTTGCCAAAGGGATTTAGTGATTATTATGGCACGAGGGAGGTAACGCCCATTTAAAATGAAATACTTTTTTTTGTGCTGGATCACAAAGTGACACTGAAAAAAAAAATCTGCAGCTTTTTTTGGTGTTATATCTATTGTTTATTGCATATGCTCAATATCATCAACTGGATGCAGTGAAGACTTTCTTAGAGTTGTTACTTCATAACTTACACAGTTCTTCACTGATTATGAAGTCCTGAAGAGAAAAGGAGAGGACAAAACATGTAGGTTAGGAAATAAAAGGCATCATGATTTCAGGAGTGAATATGGCATTTATTGAAAATAAAAGAACAGTATAGTTGCTCAGTAAGGGCAGCTGCAATGTAGTATATTTGTGTGTGAATGTATTCTAATGACAATGAAGGAAACGGTAGGATGGCCTCTGTGAAAGCTCCTGTCAATCCACATCAGAATCACTTTACTTGGGTCACTGGTGCTAATGGTCCCTCAGCCTCACTGGCAGTGGAGATATTGATTGGAAAGCCCAGTGCTGCTACTCTTGGTCACTGCATTTAATTTATGACAAAGTATGAGGTACAAGCAAGGTACAATCGCGTAAATGATGTCTAAAACAGACATGTAAAAATTATAGCTGGATTACAGTGAAGGCGTTAAAGCAGGATTCACTCAGCAGTTATGTGATGAGAGATTGTTTTTATCTTAAATGTCTCTGGACTTTAAACAGTATTTTAGTCATTTTTTTATGAATAAATGAATGAAAAATACTTCATTTATGTCCTGAGAAAAATGCTTTATTATTATCTTTATAATAAAAAGGAAGATTAATCCACTGCTAATTACACAAAGATTAAGTATAATTAATGATTTTTGTCATGGCTTACAAATTTGACATGAAGAAACAAGAAGTACCCAAAAAACTGTCAGGATTATCATAAAAGCCAATCGTCATGAGTTTGACCGCAATCAGTTAACTGTTTATTGCTGTCAGTTTACTGCTGCATTTGGCACAATGTTCAGGATAGTTAGAACTGTACTGGAAGTCTGGAGTCCAACAGACATTAATACTCTATTGTGACAAGGGGTGAGAAAAAAAGAAAAGAAAAGAAAAGAAAAGAAAAACAGGTTAATTTATTATTAACCAGGAAAAGCTTGATGTTCTGCCAGTGAAAATGTGAACTTTGTCCAGATCCTTTGGACTGTCTGGGGAGATAAGAGAAAAAAAATCCCATTGCTTTGAGCCTGTTCTTAAAATCCTTTGATAAGACACTGCAGGACCAGGTGTAGGAACTGATGTGTGATAACAGAGGTGTGCTTATCTAAGAGGGGAATCGGATCTAATTTTTCTGTTTATCGCTTTGTCTCTTTTTTTCAGTGCAATGGGATTTTTTTCAATCACTCATTAATTTTCATGTAGTGTGGATACTCTTCACTTCCATCAGATCTGCCTCAGATTCCCTTCCCCTTAAATCCTTCTAATTATCTTGCAACATCACTACATGGAAAATTAATGAGCTACCTCACACAATTTAGCATTACTCTCATTACTCTCCTCTGTTCTATAAAGGGTGAGATCATCATTTTTTGGCATAGATCTTATGCATTATAGATTTTTTTATTCCACAACTACATAAGAAAAGAGGGAAGGGAGTCAAAGATGAAAATGATAGCTGGGCAATGACATAAAAACTTTATTAGGTGAAATGCTTTTTCAGTTGAAACTTTGTTACTGCAGAATCATTCAGCTCAGCTTCCAACTGGATGGTCAGCAGTTTTTTTCCCCTCTGTTGAAGTATCCTTTGGCAAGACACTGAACCCCACAAACTTATCGGCATGTGAATTACAGAAAAAAATCACTGCATTCTGTATATAGAGTGTATGTTTATAACAAGAAGCTTTCTTTCATGTCAAATCTATGATAGTTCTCAACATTAAGAAGAATATCTACAAATAAAAGCCACTGCATTACTTGCTTAGTAGGTCATAATTATATAAATTTTGGCTAGACTTATAAACTATTAGCTCTACAGCCACATCAGGAAATCTGTTTTAGGTTATTCTACAAACACAGAATAACAATGAATGACAGTGAATATAGATGAAGGACCACTGCATGATCCACTGACTATATTTCTTTTTTTTTCTGGTAGCCCTCTCGGTTTTATGTATCACTTGCTGCATCTTAACCACTTTCTCTGACCTTCACTTTAAATTTAGATTGTCTATTAAGCAAGAAAGAATTCAGCAGCCCATTATTTTTTTAAATGAAAAGGCCCCGTTTGGAAGAAGAGAAGGAATTTGTGTAATGCAAGTGTGTCGGGATGAAGTATTATTTCATTGTGGCCCATGTTGAAGGCTATTTTGCAGGATGTCCCTTCCCTCTGTTGAAGCTCTGATTCATGACTTAAGAGCAGGCAGTCCTCATGCCAATCAAATTGAGCATGTTTTTGCTTGCCCACATATTTTGATGGTTCATTTTTAGCACCAACTGGATGCAAACATCCAGTTGGTGCTAAGATGCTAAAATGCAAATCCCATTTTCCCTGTATTATAGTGTTATACTGATAATTATATGATCATGTGGTCACATGATTACTTGTGCATTTGGCTGTGCTGATACAAAGCCTGTCACTTCAACATATAATGATCATTCTGACAACGCTGCAACTTCCTCCTACAGTTAAAAAAAACACATTATGTTAATGTGTGTCTAAATGCTCCCTAGGAGTGAGTCTGAGCGTGAGTGCTTGGTTGTTTGTCTCTCTGTGTTGGCCTTGTGATCAACTGGCTACCTGCCCAAGGTGTACCCTGCCTCTTGCCTATTAGCAGCTGGGATAGGCTCCAAGCCCCCTCGCATCCCTCAATTGGCATAATTCATTGGTATAGCCAATGAATAGGATTTGGCAACACAGACACGTGATTAAAGGTAATCAGTATATTTTACAGGATGTTGGTTCTCTCTCCCCTTTTTGTCCATCATGTTGTCTTCTATTGCCTTGTTATCATGTAGCAGATTCTTTAATCCAAAGTGACCTATGAGTAAGAAACATTCAAGCTTCAGTACAGTTACAATGTCTTTATGCCATAGTTCTTTTTCATGCATGTGCACAATGCCTGCATTTCTCATGTATTTGTTTTTTTCTTTTTCTTTTCTTTATTTTTTTTTTGCTTTTGGCAGACATTAGAAATGCATGACTGACTTGGATCTTATGCGAATGACAGCTTTATGAACCAACAAATGGCCCTTTTTAGGAAGTTGGCTAGGTTGGCAGATGGTTCTGGCTCATGCACTTTTAGCTGACAGACCCATGTTCAACTATTCTTCTCTTGTTTTATACTCAGTATTATTGTTTCAATCTGTGGTGAGTCCTGCCACTTCCCTGTTTTTCAACTCTTTCTTTAAATTTTCTTTCACAAATGCACCAAAGCGAAAAAAAAAAAATTTGCAAAGAAAAACTTGTTTAAGGTGGGGGAGGTCTTTTCAGATGAGCTGAATCATTGAGAGATTTAGCATTGACAGCATTGGGTTGCTCATCGTGGAGTCACAGTTGAGAATTATACTGCCTTGTATGTAAAGATGGCAGGGCCAGATGATGTTCCTGAGGGGGAGCATAAGCCTGAATTGATGAGTTTACATAACTGGGATCAGACCCTGAAATTACTCAATGTGAGTGATATGAATCTGATTCTGGTGGCCATATGTTGCCAGTGGAGTTTAATGAGTAATAGAGTGACAAGTCCTCCGTATGGTCGATCGAACACCAGACGTGCCGCCGCATTCTGGACCATCTGTGGGGTGTTCACCGTGAAAAGTGTGAGATCTGCTAAAGGAGGATTGCGGTAGTCAAGGCAAGACATAAACATAACCTGCACTAAGAGCTGGGTGCAGTCTGAGGCAGAAATTACCTGATCTTTTTCTTGTTTTGTAGATTAAATTATTTTTTTTTACAAATAGGTTGCACCTCCAAGTTTTGTAATGCTGGAAATGTGTTCCTTGGTTCCTCATTTGCAGGTCCTCTGTTAATTTTTGTCCATACCCACATCTTGCTACTTCCCTAACCAAAACCAAACATGTTATTTTACTATTATTTGCCCATTTTAGAACTTCTTTACTTTTCTGTATAAGTGAGATGAGCTTTAACATCTACTACTTATAGTCTTCTTTCTCCTGTGTTTCGAGTTCTGTGACCGTGACTAAAACAGAAAGTTACTGGACATAGGTAAAGAAAATGACTTTCACCGGGATATATGAGTGAATGTGAAATGTGAAATACTGGAAAATGGACAGTCAATCTGCTTCTTTTCAGATTCTTACAAATCACAGATCTTTCCTTATCCACTGATGATTTCTTGTCTCAAGGTGTGATGATGATTGGATGTGAAAGAGGCTTTTGAGATGGTTTGGGTTTATGTTGTTGTTAGAGGTGGAAGTGCAATTTCATGCATGGAGAGTTTACAAATTGCACTGCATCCCCTAATCTGTTCAAACAAAGCTCTAGCTAGACCATTTCATCCACCATCATGCAAGCATGTTGTCTAGAGCTAAAAGTTACTGAGAAAGGACAAGCATACAAATTGGACAGAAGCTGCACAACAGTGGCAGCCAGTGACAAAAATTCTCCTAGAAAGATTTTTTCAGAAGTGCTTTTGCTGAACTTCACAACTGCTTCCTGTCTCCCAAGTTCTGCATTGGCTGAATTTTTTCTTTGCATTTGGACCCCGATCATCAGTTAACATTGGCATACTGGCTGCAGTGAAGTCGAAATCTCTCTGAATCTGGTGATTACTGAACTTGCCACTTTTTACCAGCACTGTTCAAACATTTTGATGAGTCAAAGTATATCCATAAACAGTTTTGAAATGACCACTTGATAATGACTGTATCTTATGATGGTATACTGCTGCATAGTGTTACTGAAGGTTCAGCTTACACATCCTGGAAAGTAATGGGCATTAAAAAGTGCTAAAATCTGTCATAACAAGTGTAAGAATTTAAGGTGTCTTTAGGTCTGGAGACAGGATGGAAACTTCTGCCCCGCAGACACAATATTTAGGTCATGTTTTTATAGACGTAATATTTAGGTTCAATCCTCACAGTTTGTGTCCATATGGGCCCCTTTCCGGTCATGCCTCACGAAGCTACCTCCAAACTAACCAGACAGTAAAATAGCCTTGTTTTGACTAGACAGTCCGCAGATGCTGATTCCTTGCAGTCCTCTTTGCTCTTATATGACTTCCCTTACGGAACTGACCTTGTTTCCTTCAGGGAGACATGACATCCGAGTGTGAACGGAGGAGGTGGATGAGACAACTAGAAACCCGCCAGTAGCATGTGGGACGAGGTGAACGTGCCTTCCCCAACTGTCTGTAACATTCCTTCCACATTTAACCTGCCCTTCCTCTTACTGTTTGTCTGTCTGACTCCTTGTCTGGCAGGACTTTCGTAACCTTTCACTGCTTCTGCCTATTCGATCTTCCATCTAATTCATCGTCTCGTACAAGTTAAAGCATGTGGTCCTGTAAGGTTTTTACTGAGATTAACTAATTAAATTGAATTGCATATTTAGTAGTATGCTATGAACCCAATTTAACAACTCAGATACTATAAGTTTATGTATATTGACTGAGAAAATTAACTCTACTTTCAAAACAATCAATATAAGACTGTGGAGATTTTTAAAAGGAACATAAGACATTACTAGCTAACTTAGTCTAGGACTGATAAATGAGTATTATATGAGGCTTATATATTTACATGAGACCAATCTAAGATATCTTAGCTAACCATAAAATGAACAGCCAAAAGTACTTGTGTAAAACGGTATTTTTATGCATATGGATATTGACAAGTTAGAAGCTAAGGTCATAAAGGTTGTATTCCCCCAAAAGCAGATGTGCAGGCAGTGTGTGAAAATGTAGGTACACCCACATTGATTCCATAATAAGGTGGTAAGTAGTAGCCAAATGTACTTCATTCATTTATCTTCATCTAATTTGAGCACTCCTATAAAAGCAGACGTTTTGGCATTTTGATGGTCTGGGGATTTCAGATGTGTGTTTAAACAATGCATTTAGAGAAAGGAAGTGTTATTGTCCCATCGATCTGGGAAGGGTTAGAAGACCATTGCCATACAATACAGAGTCCATCATTCTACAACGAAAAAGATAATTGAAAAGTGAAAAACATCCAAGACAATTGCAAATCTTCTCAGGGATGCACATCCCAGCAAATGCATCTGAAGATCAGACCATGCAATGCTCAGAGAAATGACAAAACTCCAACAGCTACATCTCAGAATCTGCAGTTTGCATGTTAAATGTTAAAGTTCAAAGAGTGTGTACATTCTTTTCTTTATGACTGTTACAAATCATAAGTAGCACCTTTATTTAACCAGGTGAGTTAATTGAGATCCAATTCTCATTTTGCAATGATGATCTGGGCCAGAGGCAACAATAAACAATGCATTAAAACTTGCAAGATACAATGAGTCACATTTACAAAATATTAAGCACAACTTACACAGTTATCATCGTAAGTAGCCTAATCACAGTGTGTTCTGTACAGATCAGCCAACACATGCCACAGCTTTACCTCTTATGTGTATTGTACTTTGTATAAGGGCAGAAATGCACAAAGAGACCAGACAGCCTTCCCTGCTACCATGCCATCACCTTGGGCCCTGCCTCTTTTTGAACCCAGGTTCACCCACTGCAACCCCCCAACCTAGTTCAGTGCATCAGCCTGTGAGTAAGCTGCTGGAAACTTGTGAACAGGAACTCCTCTCAGCCTCACGGGATGACCCGGTCACGCTCAGCCGTCACCGTGGGTGTGTGAATGTCTGGTTTGGTATGTGAGACGGCAGCGGAAGACACAGGAAGTGGGCCCGGCATGGTGGTGCTGAGAAAAGTCTCGCTAAGGTCAGAAAGTCTTCTGCACAAGTCGAGACAAAAGCCCTTTTACCATATGTAGGGTGGAAAACTCCCATTTAGTTCAAAGAAGTGACCTGTATTTTTGCCTAGCTTTCTAGGTTTAGTCTACTGTACTATAATTAGATCTCTCAAAAGACAAATAGTCAGTTGACCTGAGAAGAGTTGAGAAAATGTGTATATATGCATATACAGTACAATGTTATTTAGGTGCTACTGAACGCAAATCAGGATTCTGCAGAAATGATTCACTTTCTTTGTTTGACATGAATAAAAATGCAAAGCAGCTAGAACATTAAGGGCCTTTTGCAGCTGAGAGTGATGTTAGTATTACATGCATGACACAGCTGTGTTCACATAATTTACGAAGGATCAGTCAGTGTAAAATGAAATAATGTCATGTGTTCTTTTACATACTCAACTATTTCAAATGATATAACAGCGAAGTGCACGCCCATCCTCTTCTCTCAATTGATCCAATGAGATTGTATTTATGTTACTACAAAATCGCCCTTGCCAACCCAAGTAAATACTTCATTACAATAGCATAATTGCCTCTGCCATGTTTTGCTTCAATCTATAGACGGCACACATCAGTCAAGACTAAGTGAGATGTTGTAATCTTTCTCTCACTTCATCACTCTTGGATCTATCACTCTCACCCCTCCTATTTTCACTCTTGAAAAAAAAAACACTCCCTCAGAGATACAAACCATCAGCATCAGCTTCATTGGCTGCTGAGGAGGAAAAGCCAGAGGGAATAGTTCATCTCTCCCAGGGCATTTCCATCAGTTTAGTCTGTCAGTATAGCTGTCAGCTATAGTTAAATGTCTAGCTTTATCTGCTGCCATTGAGCTACATTAGTCTGTACAGTCTTCATTTTGTCTTTAGGAGTCTTGATGGGATACAGCTGCAACTTCAAATGGTAAAAAATGAAATATTCCTATGGTGAAGAGCTGGTATGCCTGTTCCTCTGAAATCCAGTAATTTGTTCATAATTTCTTACTGAATGTGTCACACCTTGTGTCAGCACTGCCCCTCATGCACATCCCTTGTCAACTGTTGGTCTGATGCATACCTCTGTGTACCTATGAAGAAAAACTTATAAACGATGAATAGATAAAGACATATAGTTTAATGTCTAAAATACTGCATTACAGTGTCTCCAACTAGAAGTCATATAACTACATTTATGTTCTAATTTGTATAAGTGGTAGAGACATCAACTGAACCTTATTACCATCCATTTTAAAAAAAAAGACCAGCATATGCAGCTTACAAGTTCTGAGTGTGACAACTTTCTTCTTTTGCTTCTTTTTCATCATTTTCTTGCATGCTGTATATGCTCTTAATTAATGAGAAATTGTTTTCAGACACTGCTAACAATTGGTGTATCAATAACGAAAAGTGGCTTTTTGATGAGGACGGCTATTTGGGTCGATGTGAATGAAAAGCTAAAATGTGTCATTCCTCTGGAGTAGGTCTGCAGGTGTAAGCCTGTCAAAAATGTGTCTAATATCCGACTCGTAATTATCACCAAGAAGTTGTATTAATATCCCCCCACTCCCAGTTAGCAGTTAAAATTGACAGAACATCCAAAGAAGCTTCCATCCGACTACTTAATGGTCTTCTTCCAGTGAGCTCACGCTAACTGAAATAATCTGATTCTGCACATGATCAGGCAGCGAATTTGCAGATATGTTGTGAAAGCCGGGCTCAGAGCCATGTTGAAAGAACACGATTGAAACTGTTTTGGTTTTGGCACACCGTTTTTGTGTGAAACAGTGCAGCGCTTCTGGCAACTTGGCGCTACATCAAGAATGAAGTAAGTGATGAAGTACTGAGCACAAGCAATTATATCATAATGACAAAAACAAGGGAAATCAAGATGGAAGTTAATGTGACAATTTTTGGCTAGTTTGAAAAAAGTTCTTTATCACAAATTTCTTCTGTAATTTTAGACCCTCCGTGTCACTTCCACTTGGGTTTTTTTTTTTTTTCCCCTCAAAACCCCGCAGACCGTGATGAAACTGTAAACTCTTCAACCCTCACATTTTTTGAAAGGGTGGGTTTTCTATTTACATGGCACACTGCTGTGATGCCAACGCCTGTCTTGACACATATCTTTTAATACAGATACCATTTCATACAGTTTAAATCAGCGTAACTGGCATTTGTGCAAACCGTGGGAAAGAAAAAACGAAGGGCTTATACTGAGCTGATCCATAGTTAGATATGTATGAGTGTGTATTATATTCCTGACAGCATTTTTATCTGCAGACATACCTCCATTTCACCCTCTACCTCCATTAATCTTTTATCGCTGAAATAGTCAAGTCAATTTCATGTCTCCATGTTGGATTGCGCTCTGGGAGGACGAGCTAATGGAACACTCAGTCCAACTGTCAGCGTTGTTCTGTGAGTGTCTGTCAAATTTGTGAAGCCTCAGAAGCACTGCCCAGACAAATACACTGTTTTTACATCTGCTGGATTCTCGGAACATATTCTTTCAAAATGATCTTTCAGACAGGAACATGAAGTGATTTGTTACTGCAACATGGACTATCTTAAACTTCACTCCTGTTGTCATTTCTCTCCAGCTGTTTTCTTGTTTCTTTCCTATAAATTTGGCTTTTTTTTCTTCACAACACATTTATAAAGTGCTCAATTTATAAAGCTAATAATCAGTTTTGATCATTACTATGACTTAAGCAGAATACAATGTCGATGTGTTTATTTAACGGCCTTACTTTGACATGGAAATGATCTTATCTCGAAGCAAAGGCTTGATTTGACATTGGAACATTTATTATTGGTCATGCATATTGAGGTTTGGGATGCATTTATGTCCAAACATGTGGTGAACTTTGCATGAGCTTGAACAAAGAGGTGTGAGGAATTGATTACGAGACACAATGTTTTTTTTTCTTCTTTTTTTACTGCTTTAATTTAATTCAGATTTCTTTTAAATATTAACCACAGTTATCTTTCATCTTGTTTGGCTTTGTTATTAATCATCTATTTAGTCCACCACATATTAATACTTTTTGCTTTTAATCTACTTCACCTACCCTATTTGCACCTTTCAACAGATTATTTTGTTGCTACCCTTGACAAAATTTGTGATTATGTGATAGAAAATCACATGACATGTGCCATCAATCTACAGTATATGATAAGGTGATTTAAGATTCGTAAACCACATGTACATGAAGTTAAAATTCTTAAAATCTGCTTTAGAAAAGGTTTTCTATACTCAGCATTTTTTATGAGTCACACATAAACAAACTGTCAATGATCTTGTGACTTACCAAGTAAAGTTTAAGCACATTACTATAAATTAAGTCCACGTGTACTTGTTGAAATATTTATGAATCAGAAACTGTTCATAGTTCATGGTTGCAGCGTTTCTGATGCATGCTTCATTTGTCTTAGTTTTTTTGTCTATGACACCATGGAGTGAATAATACTGTCTCTGTTTGAACTTTCTCTCCTCACTGCCTCTTTGCACACTCATTAGTCTTTGATGGAAGTGATATATCTCAGAGCCACCCTCTCTGTGTTTGCATCTTTCTCTGCTCTATTATTCAGTCTGACTGATGCTGTTTGCAGTGCAGTTTTAATCATGCCAAAGTACAGAGCACTCTCAGATTGAACTTAACTGTGAGTAAATCTTGGCCTAAGTAATGAGAGTATTTTTATGACTGAACAGTTGCACTCTCATGTGTTTTACTTTCAGGATTTTTGAGCTGGAGGGTGTGTTGTATTGTACCATTGGAGGAATTAAATCCACTTCCTGAGCTGGGAACTGGTATTATTAACAGAGGTCAAGTGATTTGGGGGATTTGGTGGGGTAGCATTCACTATGCACCAATAGTTCTCTTAACAAAACTGCTTCTAGTTGTGGCACAGGATCTTCTGTAAATGACTCCTGAGCAGGAATATTTGTGTTCTAAATTGAATTACAGCTCCTCTGACTTTTTGGCATCTAGTTGTGAGTCTCCAAGTAATCATAAGAATGCAATTTTTAACAATTATGCATGTCGTAATTCACACAAACATGACTTTTTTGTGTGCATTCTCAGACACAGGAGGTGGGACTCAAGTATGTAGTTTCCACATCAGGATGAGTCAGGAGGAGACAGCATGTATCGACTATGTGCTAAAATTTTCTCCGAGTGTCAGGTTGAATTTGGAGGCCTTGAGCAGGAAATTTGTGTTTGTGTACAGAGATATGTCACAGCTTCGTCTCTTCTGAGTGCCACTAGTATTATGCAGGTATTGGTTCTAAAGAGGGTGGGAACGCAATCTACTTGCCGACCATGCTGATCCCTTTGTGACCACACTGTACCCATGGAGTATCTACTTTCAGAAGAGTGCAAGAAGCTCATATGATCTCAGACCAATTTCTTTGCACACACACAACACACCCACAACGGCAGCAAAAACACATCAGTGTTCAAAGAATTGAAGATAACTGATAATATTAAAGATGATTGTTGGTTTTTCCCTCAAATCTTACCTTTGGTGACGATTTCTCAGTCCCAGAGTTGTCAAACACTGAAGTGTACCTTGATTTATAGTTTATTTTTCTCTAAATGGAAACATATTTCCGTTGTAATAAAATTTACTTAAATTTGATTTAAAGAAGATGCTAAATTGGCAACTAACCTTACACTCATTAACTCATTTTATTAGTATGTCTGGCATCAGTAGTTTTTCATATTTGATTTGAGATAGTGACTTCTACTCCCAAGTGCCATAGCACCTAGATCATATGAACTAAGTCATGCAGGATCCATTATTGTATCTTTGTGTGAACAATCAATAAAAGTGCTGCATGTATAGAAGAAACCTTATGAATCTGTGTATAAATTGGTGAATGTGGTGTGTGCTGCAAAGCACTTTGAATGGCCAACAAAGACAAAAATAGTGAGCTATAAATGCAGTCTGTGCAACATAATAGAACAGTTGTTTTGGCCATATATGACATATTTGACAAGCTGTGATTTTTCAGCCATAACAGAGTGTTGGCCATGTTTATTCCTATGAGCAAGAACAACTAAATGTTCTAACGGTCAGTAACGTAAGTAAAATATTTAATTTGCCCATAATGCCCATCATCTATTTTCTGAAAAAGGCGAAAACCACAGCAAGTAAGCAATATTTCTTTTTTTTAAAGCTCAAGCTGGAAAAATCCCAACAGACTTAAGTACAATTTGCAACCAGAGGAGCCCAAATGGCTGTTACGCAACAATGATATACAGCATCTTAAAGAAATCTGATTACCATTTATTTATGACTAACAACCTACCCCTCTGCCTAATCGTTAGTTTACTGTATAATGGTTAGATGGAGCCAACATCAATATTTTGAATGTGGAGTTTTACAATAGAATACAAAATATTTGATATTTGTCAGTAAACATCAAACATTCTTCATTTATACATCACGTCATAACTTTTAAATAGTGAAATGTCAAAGAAAAACCTTTCATGAAAAGGTAAATGTGTTCACATTTGAGTTTTATGCCTTTAGTGACTATAGAGGGATGTAATATGACAGGACACAAAAAACATCGAAGTCATTTATCAAGATATCCACAAAGTGTAGCTAAAACAGATGCAAAACAATCATAAAGTAATCAAAACACAATCCATATGCATAACTACATCAACCCGGTGATCTTGCATCCCACAGAGAGTCTTTTACCCATCCCGTGGTTCCATTTGTATCAGAATGAGTCAATGGAGCAATCATAACTTAGCACACCGGGGTCTCTTCTCAGTCATTTGAAATCTGTTTACATGCAAATTAAATAAACTTTAATCTGGTCTTCCACCTGGTATTGTTCCCATAATTATGAAATTGTATTACCTCTGTGTATCATTTTCATTGTCTGCTATGAATAAGTTCCCACTGCTTGTTATGCTGAAAAAATACCAACCCCCCAAAAAAGCACTGCCAAGTGGCATGGCAAAAGAATAAATACTTGAACAGAGTGTAATGACTGTAGTTACGAGACAACCACCTGATGTTTAACTTTACACATTTTAATAGTGAAATGCCAAAGAAAAACAAATTGTGGAATGTTTAAAAGATAAATATGGTCTCATAGTAATTTCATACCAGCTGTATGTGTATAGTGCCCCTTAACAATACCCTTGATCATATGAGATGTATGGGAAACTCACCACACAGTGGTGTATGCTTGGTCATCATTCATGATATCATTATATGTCTTTTAGCTCAGAGAGGTCTGCTCACCTACTGCCCTCTTATTTTTTTTTTATGGATCGTTCACTAAGCTGGCAGATAGAAAAAGAAAACATTACATGCTACATAGCAGATCAATTCTGTGTGTATGCTTGTGTCTGTGGATAGAAGGGATATTTCTGTTCAAGGCCATCAAAATGATCAAATTAGGCCACTGCTTGGCTGGTGTTAGTTACATAAGCTCCATTTCCATTGTGTAACTGTGTTTATTTAGTTTTCCAGCAAATGCTTTGGTAAAGAAGTGAATCTCACAGTGGGGCTCAGGAGGATACATAGGCCTCAGAGGTGGAGCAAATGAAGCATTTTGTTGGCACTGCACTTGGAAAAAAGACATCAAGAGTGTTAGGAAATGCTCTGGGGACTACATGAGGAGGAGGTGCAATAGATTTTTTTCATTCATGTGTAGAATGCTATGGTAGTGCTTAGAGTTCTAGCCCCTTTTGGTGCCCTTTGGGAGATTAAGGCCCACTAAATATCAAATCTAATCAAATCAAACTTTATTTAAATAGCACTTTTCATACAATAAATGTAAGACAAAGTGCTTCACAAACATAAAATAAGGATTACAAAAAGGAAAAAATACCTGTCCCTCCCACCCCCATACATAGAGCCACTCACATCCACACACAGCACATAGTAAAAAGTCTATAGTGACATGGCAGGGCACTGAGGATCCAGGTGAGAAAAAAAACACCTATGGGTGGCCATCCGCGGCCACAGGAAGCGCCGCCGCAGAGACCAGGGAAGACTGTACAAATGGTGCAGAGCCCCCTAGTCGTCCAGGCCTGGGGCATCCCCAAGATGGTGTCCCTGTGGGCAGACCGGACTACAGCTCCCAGCGTGGAGGGCCCCCCCATCAGGAAGCACTGGAGCTAAGAACCAAAAGATTAAAAGACAGTAAAAACAGAAAAATGATAGGATGTATAAAAATTTGAAATTAAGGATAGAAATTTAAAGGTTGAATGATAATAGAATGTACAAACCTTTTGATCAATAGTAAAAAAGGATCGAAATAAAAAATTTGATGAATAAAAATGATTAAAAGCATTAGAGATTAAGAATAGTAAAATAAGAAAAATAAAGGAGTAAATGGAGTCAGTTAAAAGCCAAATTATAAAAAGCTGGGTCACGAAGGCCACGGCCTTTGAGACATTTAGATACTATTTAAAGAATCTTAAAAAGATGCGCAAGGAGCCAATGCAGTGATTTTAAAAACGGTGTGATGTGTGCCCACAGATCCCACAGATCCCACAGATCCCACAGGCTTCAGTTGGTCCATGGACTGCAAGTTTGAAACCCATGATATACAGCATGGAAACGACTTTATTTCAGCTGCTAGCCTCTAGTACAGATTAAAAGTTAGACACCATTTTTGATGTTAGATAAAACCACTCTTGGAAATTCTTTTCTTCCTCCCCTTTTATAAAGTTTATAAATATTCACCTCTACCTGACATGCCCCATTATTGTTTTATTTTTTTATTTTTTTTGACATCTCACAGTGGTGTCCCCCTCCAGCATATGTCTCCCTAGACGCCCGCCTATATGGCCTATGCTAAGGGCTGGCTCTGGTAGTGCTTAAAGTAACATGTTTTTTACCTTCCTTATGGAAAGAATTTAAGAATTTTACTCTTGTGCCAGTCTGTGCCCAAATACTTCAGTGTTGTTTGATCCTGTATTCCTTCTGTTGATATCCTTTGAGGCTGCTGTATGTTTATACAGACTCCCTTTGCAGTCTATGAATACCTAACCTGCTGAATCGCTTGATGAAAGACACTGCAATGATAGAAGCAGTGAATATGACAGGAGACTCTGGGTTTTGGATTTTTATTGCAATTGCTCTTCTTTTTATGAAAAATACATACATATTACTGCAGTGCAACAATATCTTATATGAAAAGGTGTTTGTTAGTCTCTACCAAGAAGTTTTATTAACTTTATGTCAGCAGACAAAATATACTTAAGCATCCAACAATCATATATTTTATCAAATCTCTTCACAACAGGATTTAGTTACCGGAAGTATGAAATGAATCACTGCAGGGTTCAAAAGTGTTCCACCTTTTTTTTTTTTTTTAACAGTGCTGTGGCCCTCAACCACACTTGGCAGCCCAGAAAGGTCGTCATTTGAAGCAAAAGGGAAATAAACTCTGACAGAATGACAAGGTTCTCTGCCTCTTAGTGCTTACCATAAACTCATCTAATTGCTTTGAGGCTCCAAACCCACAATAAGAAGTCATCCGCTGGGGCCCAGAACAGTGGGAGGCTCCTGCAGACTTCCGGGAAAAATTGGAAAGACTTGAAAAGCTCAAACATGTGCGTGCGTGCACACACAGTGAGCTTGTGAGTTTATCTTTCACTTACACATGATACACCCACACTTGCAATTGGCTAATTATGCAGGTTTTCCCTTCAGCAGATGTGTGATAGGACACAGCACAGGAGAATGAGTCTTTCCAAGTCAATGCGTGTTCATGTAAGCATGCCATTTGGGCTTTTTGTCATAAGATTAGGTTAATAATAAAAACGCAGCGGGGGAGAAATCACACCAGTGGGGGCAGCCCCTCACCGAGTTCAACTTTGCTGGAAACAGTCTTGGCAGGTGATCACAGGTCATGGGCTGCAGGGTCAGGAGGCAGACTGATGAACTGGAATCTTTCATCCAGTGGAAGATGTGCTTATCAGCTGGTTAATAGACAGGGTCTGCACATTAACACTTCAGGAAGCTTGATTACCAGTATCAGCTCTAAAGGTCACACAGCAACCGTAACCGAGTGGAACTTGGACTTGCTTTAACTGAAGTGGTGGAGTGTTTGTACTGGAGTTTTTATTATTCGTCTGTTGTTGGAACACATTTGTCGCCTGCAGT
>JBBBVU010000015.1:9542307-9554659 GCA_037177055.1 Atherinosoma microstoma | reverse complement strand
GGGGGGGGGGCTTGATGCGAAAGAGTCTCACTCTACTTGTTTCTGGTCAAGGTTGATCAATTCCTGCCCTTGTGGGCTCATATGTTAAGATTAATTAGCCTGAAATGAGCATAATAGGCCCCCTTTAGGTTTGTTGTATTCCTTTGTGTGCTTATTTAGTCCTTGCCAGTACACAATTTGGCGATAAATCATCTGCATTATGCTGGTGTTTATAGCTGGCACATGGTGATATCACTTAAAAGTAAGTCATGCTGGACAAGAAACACAATCATAAGCTCATAGCTTACTCTGACTCCGATGGAGTCACATGCTGGCATTTTGTCAGGTCTGTGCCGCATCACAAATCCGTGAAGTAAATCCTATTTTTATCACTTGTCAGCATGGTAAATAATCAAAGTGAGAAGCTGCATTATCACATCATTAACTAATGCGCCAGATTAGCATCCCTAAGCACCACGGTACTTCCCAACCCCACACTCCCTGACAGGTAAGCACTCCAGAATGATGTGTGGTACAACGCATCAAGACACTGAAGCCAAAGGACTTATCTCAGGAATGCCACATGCTTCAATGCAACATTAAAATTTGACACTCTAGGTATGAGAATTGTTTGGAGATTCAAATACCATTTAAATAAACCCCCAGTTTGGATTTATGAGCAAGTTTATATCAAGTTTATATGCACTTTCTTTTCCTTAGTGTTAATGTTTTCAACTCAAAGTCGTGACTCCAGTGCTGTTTTTTTCGCACAATCAATTACAGGAACAGACAAAAAAAAAAGGCCCAAGCTGTAATGACCCACAGTTTGGATGTTCTTTTTAAGAAAATTAGGTAAGCATTCAACTAATTTGAAGTTTGAGCGAACGAGGAAGCAAAAGATGTCAGAAGAATGAAACTGTGACATTTTGGCACCCTTTTTCTCTTTGTGGGACAACAGTTCAGCTTCCTTTCTCTTTAGACAGATGGCTATACGGGTCATGGGCAAGGTAGACTAAACTGTGTGATCAGACAGCGAAGAGAGGTGGAAATGAAAACTAATCAGACAGAGTTGGGGTCTATAGTCAGTAAAATGGGGTCAGGAAACTTTCACTGTTGTTGTTTCTGCCCCCTCCTCACTACTTCCCTTCGTCTCTTTGCTCACTCTCTGGCACTAGAATAGCCCCAATCATAGCACCTGCTTTCTCCATCATCTCTGTGCAGCCATCTTTCTCAGTGCAGAGTGAGCACTGTGCTGTTCTACGGCCTGCTGACTTCAAACATGAGCTACTTCAGGAATGATAATGACAGAAACATGCCTGGAAAAAGAGGATTGTCCTCCAAAAATACACTCTGTGCTTTGTGTGTGTGTGTGTGTTTTCTTTTTTTTTTCTTTCTTTGTTTTTTTTCTTTAATGTTGTGATTGACTGTGTGTGTGTGTGTATGTGTGTATGTAAAACTGGCAGTCAGGTCTCAGTGCACACAGAGTGATTGATGGTTGTTCCCTTCTACCTGTTTACCAGTGTTTGAAGGTGATTGGCTGAATATGAGGCGGTAATAAAAGGCTGGATGGGCAATAGCAGGGATAGTTCTTTCCCAAGAAGCACACCTGCCCCATGCCAGACCTGACGAGCAACACACAAACACACACACTGGGAACCGAGAGACATTCCCACTGTGCTCCATTTCACATTCCAGTCCTCTGACAGCATGTCTCCTTTTATATGATCATATTCAACGTTGACAGAAAAATAAATAAATGACACATTAAATTTGAAAGACTTGTTTGTCTCTGACGTTACTGCCATTTGAAAATATAATCTAATAGTTTTTTTGTTCGCCTTACGGCCCTCTAGACAAATCAATCTGAGGTGCTTTTGATGCATAGCTATTGATCATTTTTACTATTGATTTTTTAAAAGTCTTTAGTGACATTTTGTCGCATTTCGTGAGCTCCCACAGAGAAAATATGTAAGCTGAATGGAAAATTGGAAAAACTGCAGTAATCATAAAATACAATTAAATACACAACTTCACATTATAGACTCAAGTTCTTTTAACACATAGAGCAAGTCAGAATTGCAGCACATGACAACTCAGCTGAAAAAAACCCCAATGTTTAATAAAACTATAAATATTACGTATCTGTATAGATCTGCTTTAGTTCTGTTTAACCCGAATTGTATGGAGGACCAGGAGAGTCATTGAAAAAGCAAAACAACATTTTCATGATGATTAATTAATTGTGAAATAAAAATATATATTGCTAAATATAATTTCAAATTCAACAATTAATTCATATATAAAGAAATCAATCAAGTTCAACCAATCACAGCTGCTCCACGTGGTACTCCAGCTCTCTCATTGGCTGGACAGTCACACTTGCGTCTAGCTGTTGAGACGCAAGTGTGGCTGTCTAACCAATGAGAGAGCTGGAGTACCACGCGGAACACAACGTGGAGCGGCTGTGATTGATTGAACTTGGTTTTCAGTGTGATCAGGGCCCAGAAGGGTCACAGAATAGCTAAAAGAGAGTAAACCATTAAGCTCTTAACATCCACCGGGTCGTCGATGCTCCAGTATGTCTTTTTCCAATTAACACAGCAAGTGCATTAGAATAACAAAAAGCTTAGAGTTCCTTTGCTGTAAGCTTTTCCATTTGGGTATGCAAAATAGGCGAAGGTGGCTTAAACAGGTGGATGTTAAGAAATGCATTTGCAAAAAGGATTTGAAAATGCGAGGGGGAAAAGAAAATGGAAACGGGAATTACTTTTTATAAATGTACGATATGGAAAGTATTTCTAACCAAATTTATGAATTGTCATTTAATTCTGCTTTTACAAATAGGGTTTGAAAATGCATTTTCAAATTACAGGATTTAATAATGAATTAATTAAAACAATATGTAATTCCTCTTTCTAAAATGCTTTTCAAATTTGATTTCTTTTTATTTGAATTCATTGTTGAATTTGAAAATATATTTAGTAATCTATATTTTTATTTCACAATTAATTAATCATGAAAATGCTGTATTACTTTTTCAATGACTCTCCTGGCCCTCCATAGAATTGCATCTCTGTATGTAAAAAAGTTTCTATTACATTTGTGCCTTTGTCACATGATTTCAAACAGTGTTCATTCATCAGCAGCAGGTGAGCAGCAGGTCGTCGTGTCCATGACACTGATTGCTCATTGTTAACACTCCAGTAGATACCACATGAATGAGTCAACTTGAGCGAACTGATTTAAGGGTTTAAACCAGGTCCTGATTATCACTGGAAATTAAACGTGTATCTTTGGTATTTGTTTGGTATTACATTTGTGCCCCACTAAATAATTGAGCTAGAATTTTCTATCTTAGGCAATTTAATGGTAATTTGACCAGTTTTGTTTAAAAACAAAGAATGGTTAACTGATTAATTCACCTTTTATTGTTCTTTTTTCCGTTCATTTGTCATCTATTTCCTAATCAAAACCAAAGAGCAGTTTAAGATCTTTCAGGGCCACCTGCTTCTCTAAGTTTTTACTGTCTGGTCATTTGATATCCCTACATCTGGAATCATGAAGGTAGGACTTCTAATACTGGCTAGATCCTTCAGCTCTGTGTAATTTGTCACCCATATAACTAAGTATTTTGAATTGCATTAGGAAAAGGCACCAACATTAGTATGAAATACACTCTTAACAATACACTGAGGGACAGATGCCTGAAATTGTTATGTGTACTACACACTTCAATGTGGCCTCACTGAAAAGAGAAAATAACCTCTCAGATTAGGTCATGTAGTATCAAATGTGTTTGCACCATATATGATCTTTGAAATCCTTCCCCACACCTGATTTCTGTGACATTGTGCTTGTCAACAGGCTGACCACATTAAAGATGCAAATAGATGAAATGTCATACACTCAACCCACTGAAATGTTCTTGTCAGGGCGCTGTGGCATCAAAGTCTCCTCAGGAATGTTGCAGAGCTATTGGCTTTCACCTGCTTGTCGTTAGTCAGCCTGACACACACAAATGGATGGTTTGAACTTGTGAGGCTCTGGTGCCAATTAAGGATGATGACTCAGTGCTGTATATGGTTTCATCAAGCAGAGTCACAAACAAAGAAGGATTTCTTGATCATACCAAGTTAGTGATTTCCAATCTTTTAGTAGTATGTTCACGCAATCCATTGTCAGTTTTTATTGTTTCTATTATTTATTGAATTCTTTTGAGAAGCTTGAATGGGTGATATTTTTTGTCGTAAGACGTTTGGGTCTCGTTATATTATCATGTAATCTTAATTAACAGTTAATGTGTTGATATGATTTGATGATTTATTAATGGGGGGGATGAAGGCTTTCAAAAGTCATGAAATATTGAGATTGTCCAGTCACTTGTTGTTGGTGAAGTTAAATCAGAGTAAAGCCGTTATTCATTTGTATGGTGAGTTTTTTCACACCACAGAAAACCTGCATTTCTCTGCATTAAAGTCAGGATTTCTAACTCGACTCTAAAAATTCAGAACACATATATGATGAAAAAGCCTTGCTCCATAGTTCAGCACAACATTGTTCTCAGCATTGCAACACCTTCAGCTATTATTTTCTCGCATGTAATGCATCTCCACAAACTTATAAGCATGATTTATTCAGAAAACGTTAATTTGTATGCTTCTTAACTGTCCA
The DNA here is from genome assembly GCA_037177055.1 of Atherinosoma microstoma. Taxonomy (NCBI): domain Eukaryota; kingdom Metazoa; phylum Chordata; class Actinopteri; order Atheriniformes; family Atherinidae; genus Atherinosoma; species Atherinosoma microstoma. The sequence goes on along the minus strand of JBBBVU010000015.1, from coordinate 9,550,009 downwards.
AGATCAAAGATGACCAATGTAAACCAAGAAAAATACTTTACAGAAAAAAACTTACAGAGATTATATCCTCTAAGTAACAAACCAGTAAACATTAATACACACTATGATTAATTGTTTTGTATTTCAGTTTATGAAACCTACCTGACATCAGTGTGACACTTAAAGTTTCCATCCGTCTAATCTGATGATGTATAAAGTTATTAGAAGCCTCTCACACAGAGGGGCTTACAGTGAACTTAAAAACAGCTAAAATCAGTGTGTGGCTGCCTTTAAGATACTGATTCTAAAGTATGATACCTTTGGTTATTTATTAGTACTGTATAATTCTAATGATCAAACATGAAGTGGGATTTAAATACTTGCAAATTGTGACCCTATGTGGCTCTTTAGTCATTTAGAAGACAACTTTTTAGGATTAGCTCTGATCAGAGGAAAAAAGGCCATTTATGGAGTCTTGCGATTCATATCGAATAAAGAATCAGCAGGAGGAAGAATGACTTATTGAATTGCTATTTCATGGCAGCTGAAGTGTGCTAAAAAAACACATGGAATCTAAAATATGTGGAATACACAAATAGGAAAAGTTGTCATTCGTCACAGAAAGCATATTTGGTAACTTAGTCATCCACTGTACTTTTGTCCTTGGAAAAAGTTTTGTTCATTATTGTTTATAAAAGTTTGTAGAAGTGGAAGTATTGTCAAGCAACTACTGTATTCTTCCAACTCAAATGTGATTCCCATTCAAGGACAATGACTAACGGAACATGAATTATCAAGAGTTCGCCCTGATTGCTCCAATGCGGAACAAAACTTTGTGTCTACATCCTTTCCATTGTCTCAGACTCTTGCTCTTTGTTTATTTCCTGACGTCTTTGGGATGAATGTGCTTTTATTATAGTTAATACAATCTCAAAGCTGCACATTTATCATGGAACAAGTTACTCGACATCCAAACCTTCTCCTTTAGAAGGGAGATATTAATGCAGAGCCAAAATCCATATCATTCTTCCATAGTTTGTCAGAGGAATCCACATTTTCCTTGGGCTAACACAGTTATTCTCTGTCACCATAATTCTGTTGGGTCCATGACATCATCCGGCAATAACCACATAAGAACAATGGTGTCTTGGGGAAAGTCAGATTTTTCCCAAAAATACAGAAGAACATTTTAAGGATTTGGAAATACTCTAAACTGTTTGATCATTTTCCTTTATGGTGGTTCTGTGCGTGAGAACATTTGGTCTGGGTTTCTAATTCGTATTGCAAAATGATAGAGTTGGTCATACTTGGCACATAAGCTCAGAGCAGAGGCTCATTTAACACCCCGTAGATTATCAAGAGTCAGTCACAAAGTAGAAACATTTCCATCAAAACATTTTTTTCCAATTCACATTCATTGTCAGCTAAATCTGTTTCACATTTCAAACTTTATCTACAAAAGGTTAAATTGTCCGTTTACATCACAGTGTCATTTTACTTCATTTTGTAATCAACTGTATTATGCAACACTGTTCCTGATTCCCCCAGCCATCTGATGGGATTTTGTGGTGTCTTTGGAAACAATGATGGAAAGAGTGGAAGTAAGCTGCATCATGATTAGTCACGGGGATAAACTGTGGTCTTGACTCATCACTTCATCCATCTGATATGAGAACCAAACTGCAAAGGATTGATAGTTAAAGACTAAGAGAGCAGCGCTCCTTTAAAGCTGGCAGTGATTTTCAAGCATCACAATGTTATATTTGAATCCGCACATATTTATGGTGAAGATGGTGCTCTTTACAGTTGTATTTTGATTGATAGCTCTTTGAAAGACATTTTAAAATGAGTTTTTACTTGATTCTTGATGGTATTTGTATTAAGTTGCTTAAGTAATTTTTACTGTGAATTTTGCAATCGACAAGGGGAAACAATTGGGTGTTATATCTTCCTTTTAGACCTGTTGCAGCATAACTTGCATTTGCCATTCAGTTGACTAATTCTACCATGCTATAATTCATTTGCATACATTTTTACTGTAATACTTTAGATTTGTGCCACCTGTTGAGCCACTGTTCATTATCACTCCAGTCATTTGAAATAAGAGACAGCAAGCTGTTTTGTTTTTTTGATGGTTTCATTACCTGTCAGAGGGCCCAAAAGTGTGTCAAGTGTTTCTCACCATGCATGGAGATGTTTTGGTCTAATGAATGTATACTCGGAACTGGTGGCTAAACATAGCTGGGATCCCGAATGAACAGGCTTTGTTCAGCCCTCACAAAGTTATTTGTCATCATGCACAGCCATGACCGCTGACTCTAAAGTGAGGTATTGCTCTAATCACTAGCACAAAGTCAGCACACTTGTATGTGTACCTCAGCAGCTGCCTATTGGATGGTTGGACTGCACATGCACGCTTGACTGATTATGTTGAGGCGGTGTGAGTTTGTACTGTCTCTTTGAACTGCCGCATGTGTCATCTCTGCTGAACTCTGTGGCCTTCTCCCTGTAAGGCAGTAGTCAAGGCATGCTTTGCCCTGCATGTTTGCTATAACAAGGGCACTTTCGGTAGCTTGTTCCTGTCTCAGGTTTGTTCAGGGGTTTGGGTGACTTAATCAGTATTCACTTTCAAACATGCAGACATGTCTCAACATGCATGGTTACATCCAACAGTTTGTAGGTTCATTTTGTTTGCCTCCTTTAGCAGCAGAACTTAAAGATCAATGGAAAGATTTATCAGTCTAAATATGTGCATATTCTTTTCTTTTTGATGCTTCATATTTGCTTTGTTTTCATTTAGACAAGAAAAGAACCAGGATGCAAGTTTTTTTTTTTTTAAAGATCTCTTGTCTATCAGATTTCCCTGTTATTCATTGATGTAGGGGATTTACAGTATCTTATTTTTAGATAAATGTAAATAACTGTTTATTAGTATTTTAAACACAATCAACTCTTCCAGGGAATGTCTAATCTTCTAATCAGTTGGACAAGTTTGTAAAAAATCCACCAAGATGTATCATAACCAAAATCAGATATATTGAATGTACACCCTCTCACAGTTCTAAGGTTTGACATATTAGGGCACAGTGTATCCTCACAAGCTCATTATATTAGGTCTTAGTTGTGTTTTTTTACATAAACTAAGTTAAAATGCAGGAGTGTTTGCAACAAACTACGTAGCTTGTAGAACCAATAATAACATAATAACTTTTTTTGTCTGTCACTTCAATATGTTTTCATAACAAACCACAAAGGAAAGAGGAGCTTACATCAGAGGATGCTAAAATTCCAACAATGTTCCACCTTGGATTGACAACCAATAGGTTTATTTTTTTGTGTGCTTTGCTGGCATGGACAACTGGAAGAGACTATGTTAAATCAAGCGGTTGTCATGAAAATTCTTTTCTCAAATGCTTTAATCTTTCCCACACTATTTGCTGCAAAATTAAACTCCATAGCTTGCTTACACATAGACAAGCATATCTACACATACGCACAGAACATAAAGCAAAAAGTGTTCAAACCCTTATAAGGTAAAATCGTAGGTCGGGCTAGAGTTAATGTGTTCTGCTGCATCCCGAGCTAACTTAGGTATTTGTGGCTGGGAAAAGCATCAAGTATGCAGAAAGGACATCCTTCAGTGTTTGTTTTCTCTGCTTCCCTGTATGCATCCTGTGGTTCTGACTGACTGGCTGCTGGCATTACGTAAAAGCCAGACTGTGTGCTTATATATTCTTTCCACCTCAATTTTGGTAAATGATTCAGCAGAGCATGACAGAATGGATGTTTTCAGAGCCTGAATATGTGTATAAACATTGTGTCTTTTTTTTTTTTTCTTTTGCTAATTTTGGGAGGGAAAGGAGGTGACTTGCCGATCATGCCATGTCTTTGCATCTTTGCTACACGTTTTAGGCAGCGTGATATTTTAGGCAGACATGCTTTCACATATTTTCTTAGCATTTTCAGATTTTGGTATTTATCTAATAAAGTATATCAACTTTTAAAGATGGAGATTATTACCTTCTGTGGGCAAGTGCATGTGCATCTGTGTGTTTGTGTCAATATGCATGCCAGTAAATACCTGAGCTCCCTGCTGTGTAATTAATCATGTCCACCTATGGACATTCGGTACCCAGGTAGAGATGGCAACTCACACCACAGCGTTTCTACAATGCCCCCTTCTCCTCTTTTTATCACCAGCTAGTAATTATGTGCTCCAGTGAGAGGCATGCACCTCACTCACCGCACACAAACACCCACGGGAACGCACATTCAGCTTGATTAGCAAACCTAATGGATCGCCTCTCTCTGTATTCCAAGAACATTCCATAAAGCAAAGAGCCATGTAATTGCTTTTTACCGGCAGAACTGCAACAAGTATTACTGCACAACTGTAGTCCCTCTTGAAGTACTTTTGACGTTTTTGTCACTGAATGAATGGATCCTCAATTTACAGATATGCAAAAGTTAGGATAGAACTAGCTGTTTTCCCTTTGAATAGTTAATTGAGTTTAAAGTGATCTCGTCTCTCGAAGGGATTAAATTACCAGGAAACATTCTTTTTTTATTTTTTAGGACACAATAATTCACAAAACTGCAAGAAATCGGTGTCATTACCAAAGTCCAGACAGAAAAGACAAATGAATAAATACTGTCTGCATTGGTGATTAGTCTGACATAGCTCTGACATTGTACAGATAGTTTCAGTGTCTGTGTGTTTTTCTATATGTTCTCTGTGAATCTTTGAGGATATGTCAGCTTTTCATGGAAATGGGACACTTTTGAAACATACAAATATCCTTAGTTTGCACGTACAGAATGATCTGCACATTGATGTGCAAACATGCACACATCGGAGAACATGTTGTTTTCACTCATAAGCACAGCCACAGTCAAGTTTGTACGAAGTCATGAATTCTTTGTTAGCTTAAGTTTCCATGTTGAAGCAAAGGCTTGGCCGGGGGCTATTTTCCTACCAACTTCACTCACCCAATGAGGTCACAGCATCCAGAATCCTGAGAATGTGAAAAATGGCAAGGTTTAAGAGCTTCTGAACAGCACTATGTGTTATCAGATGGAAGGAGGCTTATTGAGAGGGGCAGGGTCGAAATGTGATCCACTCCTATAACGATGAAATGAAGGAGGAGGGAGGGAGTGACACTTCTTCACCTTATAGCTGCTTCTCTAATCTGCGGTGCACCTATAGCAGATGCCAGTACTTCACTTCAACACTGCTTCATTTACATTGTTGTTGCAAGTGTGATGTGGCGTCCCTAAGACTGATACATTACCCTCACACCAAAAGGATTCGGAACACCACCGGTCAGTTCCAGAGTATGTGTAGCAAACCTTCTGATTTAACATCAATCAGTTGGATTGGATTAATAATGAGATCAAAACAGGGACCCCTGTCATCATTCATATATTAAAACATGAGGCAAACGATTGGAGGAGCCTGGATTAACGAGTGGAGAAACACAGTGAATGTGGGAAGTATCATATAGGTGCACTATGCAGTAGACCAAAGCAACAAACATCCTCTGTGGCATGTACAAAGATGCTGAGTAAATGCAGTTGGTTGTCATTTCTTACAATGATGGCTAAAATAAAAAGGTTTACTTCCAGGAACTTTTTAAGTGTTGGGCTCAAATAGCAAAAGCTTTGACCCCTACAGTAAAGATATTCAGTGACCCTATTTTGCTTGTATGGCTCAGTTCTGTTGCCCCACTAAGAGAGAAATTTAGTGGAAATCAATACATAGTTGTTGTGAGTGATGTTTTATTATTCTATGATAAAATATTTATATCCTGATGCAGGTTTCATGCAGCTGGTTTGATGATCTCAGACATGATATGGTCTTCACAGTCAGAAGATTTGACTCAGTTAAATACGTAGTCAGCATTTTCCAAAATGAAAGTTGCTTAGAATAAGGTTGTTTACCCCTCCTGGGCCTTATAGGGGCAGATTTACTAAACAAGGGAATTTGGTATGTAATTGCAAATCATAAAAACTGCCATTTGGAGTACAAAGTTTTATGTGGGATGTACTAAAACAGCACCAAAGACTTGCTTTTTTCAGCGTTACATATTGGCACAATTGAACAGCGAGCACGAAGACATGGCGAAAAGCCATAGACACATTAAACATTTCCAAAAAGTGTCATTTTTTAGTAGAATAAGCATCTATACCCCACCATAGTGATGGATAATATAGCAGTATTTCCTACTGTGTGTTTGATGGAGAAAAAAACACCAAAAAGGACAGACATGAGAAATGAGGGGTCAGACGAAAACTGTTCCTGGACAAAGTGTAGAAACAGTGTCTCTGTGTCTGCTGGCTGCTCTCCTCTTATGGAGATGTTTTCTCAACCAGGTTCAACAAAAGATTGGATGGAGATTTTCTTTCTTTTTTTTCTTTTTTTTACATAATGAATAAGTAAGGTCTGGAATGACTGAATTATCTGGTAAAAAGGGAAACAGCTGCATCAGTAACATATGGACAAAAATGTTGGCAAAATGATTAAACTATCTAGAAAGTGTTTTATTTCTGTATATTCCCCATCAAAACCTATCCAGAATTGAACTTGAACCCATTTTGACCCAAAAGTATTTATCAGCCCACAACCAATAACAAACAGGCTAATAATGAAAATCAGGAAGCTGCTGACTCACTGTTAATGTTGATGAGTGATGGTTAAAAATCACCTTCTCACTTTCAATAAGATGATTTAGTTCAGGAAGACATAAAAGAACTGCTGTTTTAACACAACCAGTTCACCAGCTGTTCTCCTGCTGGAAACAGTGATGTCATCAACTAATTTCCTAAATGTAATGAGACAAACGAACGTGGTAAAGCAGCTGTTTTATTACCGTGTTATCACTTCATCATAACTTTATAAACAGCTAGTGTGTTTGGTGCTAACTGGCTGTATGGCTCAGAATTACTGGGTTTCTTTACTCAAAACCGGATCTTGGTGATATCAAAGCAGTGCAGATTCCCACTGCACTGCTTCATCAACTAATCTTCATCTTCATCATCTATGGCAGCTGATGCTGATGAAGGTCCTCCTGTGGCAAACATTAATATCTTTGCACGTTTAGCAGCGTCTTTTGTTCTAATCGCACAGTTTCTCTGTGCCTCCTTCTCATTTTCTCTCCTGGGTTCTGACAGATGGCTGTATCCACTGACAAAGAACCAAAAAGGATTTCAGGTATCTGACTGGCTGAACCTGGGGCCAGTTAAGTAAAGAACCAATGGGCCACAGATCAACGTGCTTCATGGCCCTGTGGTCAATAAAGAAAGTTCTATGCTGACTTTTTGGACAAAGGAATTTCTTAGGCACAGGGACCACAGCAAAATGGGGATGGTGTTTAAAAATTTGAGTTGGCCAGCCTATTGTTAGTTGGGCCACCGATCTACTGAGTTTGAGAAACCCGTTATACAAATAGATAAACCCTGTCTGCTGCAAAAAATACATCAGAACACCGAGAAAATATCCGGTATGCCCTAAGACCAGTCTGTCCCTGGTTTAGACTAATTAAGTCTCACTCTTCTCCATTGTTATCCATTATTAAAAGTTTCTATTTTGGACCATTCTCAACAAATAAGTCAGTTATTTTCTGTATTCAAATGGATTTTCTACTCGATGAACACCATGCAAAATGGGTAAAACAATTATTTTTGTGGGATATGTCCTTTCATTGTTGTCTTGACCGATTTTTTT
>JBBBVU010000015.1:9500717-9512299 GCA_037177055.1 Atherinosoma microstoma | reverse complement strand
TTTTTGCAGCCAAGTCATGCTTTACGGTGCGTAGCAAGCAGATATCAACACATCGGCCGTTTTGAACAAGCACAGTGGCTGATACAGCAAAGAAATGCAAGAAGGCATTATCAGAGGAAGAGAGGAAAAGAAAGAGAGAAAGGGACAGAACAAGAGAAAAAAATAGTCAAGATAAGACTATCTTTTATTGTCTGGGGAGAGCTCACAGTACAGGTCAGATGCAAGACGGATGCCGAGTGGGCCATCGATAGGTGGCACGTCACTGAGAAGGTTCTGTGGTGCGTCTTTAAAATACGAAGTAGTTTGGCCTTATTATGGCAACTTGCATTATCTGGCAAAGAACAAAAAAACCCCAACTGTTCTGTAAGTTCATACCTTCCAGAAGTTTTATTTCATGGAACTTAACGTGAAACATGATTAAACTGTGCAGTGGGGTGTTTACTTTTATCCTGAATACGTTATTCTCTACTTCAGGTTACAAAATGAAGAGTGTGACGGGAACTACTGTGATCTTTGGTGGAGTCAACGTTTAGTCTCCCCTCCACCACTCCTAATCCCCCTGTGTGTGAGAGAGAGTATTGGCGGTCACGCACATGATCCGGAGTGTTTTCATTTAGGGCCGCTGCAATCACGTAACACGCCCATGAGTGACCTGAGAATGTGTCTGGTTACACACATCCAGACATATCCGCACACAGTGCCTGTACTCAAGCCTGCAGCCCTGCACTCACGGATGCCATATAGTGCTACCAAAGTTGATTTAAATTATTTTTGCATCATTAATCAGTTACAGGGCCTGCAAAGTTACAACTTGTAAATCAAAATGAGGCATGGATCATATACATATGAAAATATTAGTTACATTAACTTTAATGTATCTTTGTGAAGCTTTAGGTCCTTTTTTGGGGGGATATGCAGTTTTTAGGGGCAAAAACTGCTTGTCCATGAGATCACTCACCCATCTGACAATTCCAGGGCTCTGACAACTTTTCCTTAAGCTTTCTCTTTAATGATGGGATTTACTGTTCATACAAGCACACAATTGTCCTTCTGTTTATTCCAGCCAAGCACTGTTGATGTAGTCAGAACCTCAGAATGTGTCACTTCCTGTAGGCTGAGTAGATTTTCCCAGGAAAAACCCTCACAAAGTGCTTATAACAGCACATTTACTTTGAGTTGGGCCATTTTTCTGTGCACACAGTTTGAATATTTAATTTGCAATGCAAGACTGTAATGCAAAGTGATTCATATTTGTAGAACTCTCACGGGAATTGGCCTTTTCTGTCTCTGTAAACGCCCCATTCTCCCATGTGAAATAGACTCACCCAAAGTGACATTAAAAACATATTTAGCCGTAAGGCCCATTGTGCTCTTAAATCAGGGAGGTTTCTTCCATAGTTGTGTCTGATCGTATTAATTTATTTCCACTCCTCTAAACTTACATTTGCAGGCAGTATCTAGCAGTAAGAAGGTACATTTCTGTTGTCAGACTTTCAATTATTCATTTATGCCGCTATTCATTGGCAGATGACCAAGTCATTCCCATGATTAGCAGAAAAAGGGAAAGATAATTAAGAGTAAAAATGAAACAAAAAAATACTGAAATTGAGATTTTAAAAAAACTGAACAGATCAGCTTTTGGGGAAAATCACACTTCTCAAAATACCTTCTCTGAATGTTGACACTGGATTTTTTTTTTTTCATTTTTTTTTTTTTTAACTAGCTTTCCACATTCCCTCCCCTCCTCGTCTCTAAGGTATCCGCCTGCACATGTTCTGCTCATAAACATTAAGAGGCACCTGCCTCACTTCTGGTCATAACATCCTCAACCTCCCGACTTCCATTTGGGAGCATGGGCTTCTTCTCCCTCCCTCGTCCCACCTTCAGCTCCTTCACATTACATAAAAAACATGACATTACAGAGAAAGAATGCTTGAGTGCTCCTGTGTTCTCCATTAAGCCCCCCTCAGGCACCCACAGTGGTTCAGCCAGCAAAAGGATGTGGCCTCATTTCTGACTCAAAGACTGTTTTACATCTGTCTTTCTGAGCATCATGTGGACTCTCACAGGCTTCTTCGTTATCTCCCTGTCTGTTTCCTGTTGTGCAGATCATGCAACAAATGAGTGACCATCGCTATGACAAACTGACTGTACCTGATGACCTTGCTGCCAACTGTGTCTACATGAACCTGCCCAACAAAGGACATGTTCTTTTGCACAGCACAGCAGAGGAGTTTCCAGAGAGTGTAAAGGTAATGCTCAGCTCATTTCCCATCCACACTAACTTTGTCTCAAACACACAATTACAGTCATCCACAACCCTGAGGTTACACCTGTGGGAGGGAAGAGGAAGGGCTGCCGTCAGGACAACCAGATTGGTTTGGTGGCTATTTGTTGCGCTTCATCCTGTCCAGACCTCTGAGAAAAACAACTGGCTGGAGAGGAAAAGCCTACATAAGCGGTTATTTTACACAGACCACAGCAGGCTAACCAAGGCCTGGGCTGTGTTTTTCTTCTTCTTCTTCTCAACAAAGACACACGCACTTTGATGTGAAGCAACTCTGAGAACATGGCTAAGACAAGATTAGAACCAAGAAAGTTCCCTTAGAACTTGAGTTAACCCATCACAGTTGTTCCAAAAGGATTTTACAGCTGCTATAGCATTTTTATTCAACATGAAGAAGGGGGTCAAACATCTGCTTGTATGAGAAAGAAGTGTGTTTTAGTTCTATAACTTGAGAATTATGAAAAAAACGTGTTTTTTTTATGTTGATTTTTTTTAATGTATCATTTTTGTTTTAAAGAGGGAAAAAAATTATTCCCCTTTTTTTTTGGCTGAAAAAGAAATGTACAGGATGCCAATAATTTGAATTATGATGATAAATCTACTACCTGCTCGGTGCCAAACACCATATAAACCAAATTAACAACCACAGCTGGTGCACCTCACAGAACACTTGGTGACATCAGAACAAACATTTCTGTAAAGAGTGATCGGAGCCAAAAGGTCAACAAACACTGACCTTTCGTGTCTCAGGTTAACATAATCACAACTTTAAATGCAAAACAGGTACTTTGACATCTCAATGTAAAAACATAAAGCTAATTTTTTTATTAAATTGTTGGAAACAATATTTGACTGCATACGCCAGCTTAAAGCTTTCTTCTGAAACCGTACGGGGAAAAAATAAACAACCTACATTTCCCAGCAAATGTGCCTTTCACCCATGACACATCATTCCAGCAGTAGCTTGACAAGAGTGATGTGTTATTGTCTCCCTTTTTCTGCTGGGCTTTGGACAGGCTGAGCAGTAGCTGTGTTATTTTGATGCTTTGGGGTGAGTCCACATTGCAACAAGTCACAAAGGATTCTCACAGGCTCAAGTCTGGCAACGTACAATCTACAGAGACAGTACTCAGACCGCAAAATGTACTCTGTGGTTAAAAAGCGAACACCCGCCAGTTATTTTTAGAAGGAGGAATTCACAAAATCATGCATCTTTGGACCTAAATCCACACAGAAGTCTCAGTTTTCATGGAAGATTAAGAGGGAGTTCAACTTGAGAATGATGAAAACTATTTGTGTATATCATGCTTCCTGCTTTGGGAACACCTTTTAACAGGATATTTGGAGCATACCTTTAGGAGAAATGTATGCTTATTTCATGAATTGTTTTCCATTAAGTGATTCAAACTCATCAGAGTTAGGCTGACACTCAGTTTTGGCCCTTAAATCTGCATTTAACACAGTGTAACTTAAAATAGGAAGAAAAATATTATAAGCACAAAACACAATAAAACAGCAGGGACTGTTATATCAGAGGTGACTGCCACATTTTGAACAGTGGGTGCATGTTTCCTGAGGGAACATTTTTGCTTGTTCCTCCTATAAGATGTTGAGATTTGTCAGCACAATCAACGAGTCGCTCTGCAAGACATCTGTTGCTTTCTAAGTCCAAACACTGTCTGCCCTAACCTCCGGTCTATTTTTAGTTGCTTGTGAAGTTACATAAGAGTTCTTCTCTCACAAAGGCAGGGGGTCATGAGAGAGGATTGGTGGGGTCGGAAGGGGTGGAGATGGGGCATCTTTAATGGTAAGCAGTGGCGACGGCTCTGGAGAGCTCTGTTTAGAGATAAAGAAACTGAGCAGACAAAAAGGTCCAGTTCCTACTGTGTGCGACCATGTCAACCTGACCCGACATATAAATCTCAACTGCTGTAATGAGAACTCAGCTTGAGATGATAAAAAAAAAGATACTCTTTGGATTCGGAGGTGCTGTAAACAGCAGGGGATTTACTGATGTTGTGTTGGGAGAGTTATGTGAATGCTCAGCCTTCCCCGAGTTACCCCACTGATTATATGGCCTGAACTGAAGACTGTTTTCGGTGGCAGTAATGTTTGGTTCGTTAATCACTTTGGCCCAGACTGAAATATAAACAACTTTTTACTCCTTAGAAAAAAATAAATCCCTCTGACTTAGATGACCCTATATTTTTCCATTCTTTCAGTATTTTTTTTCTGAAATAAGTTACATCTACTTATAAGAGAAAGAGATGAGTTCATGTTCTTTCTTAAGACTCTTAAAAACTCAACGTTTCCTTTCTCAACAACTTTCATAGATAGTCTAAGTGGTTTTATAGGATGAAAATGTACAGAATTTAGTGGCTTGAAGCATTGCATGTCACTTGTTTCCCCCTGCTAATGGGTCAGAAATGAATTAGATCAACCAATGAGAAGCAGTGATCCGCAGAATACCTCTTTCGGTATGGAAGGTCTTCTAAAAGTGTATATTTAAAAAACACCAACACTTCTATGATGTGCAGTTTTCCTTGCTTATATTCAAGCATAATGCGGGTCTTTTAGGATAGGATGGTCCCATAGGTGATCCTACCAGTACCCACCTTTAAATCATGCTGCAAGACCTTCCAAAACATGGAAGTCTTACAGCAGCATGTATCCTGGTCTGTGATATTCCTCCAAACTAATGCAAACTAATCATCCAAAAATAATAATTGCGTTATGTGTAGTTTTTATTAATCCAAGCAAGAAGTTAGAGTTCTTGAGACCTAAAGAACCTTGAAATAATTTGTTGGCATAGAAGAGCAGATGCTCAGTCCTCAATAGTTGCACAACAATGTAGACACAAAATATACATAAACTGAGTCTAAACATGTTGCAAAAGAATGAACCGAAGACTTAAACATCAAATTTGAAGCAATAAAAATCACAAGACGAATTAAACTTTACAGTCATCCCTGGTCAAAACAGGCAGAATCATTACAGACAACCCATTTGTAGCCAGATGGGCTTGCCTTAATGTGTTTTTAAAAAATGTCCCTGAATTTATTTAATTAGGCCATCTACCAAGATTCCAGCAATTTGGAATGGTGAACATGTTAAACATGACATGTTACAGTAAATCAAAATGAGCATTAAGCTCGCCATTAAAATTCATGTATTCAACACAGGGAAACGTTATGGTGAAATCAACACATTCAAATTTCCACAGTGAACCGATCCTGCCAAATTCAGAAAAACAATAATGTGGAAACACACATTAATAACATACTTTTCACTGTCGGAATGGTGTCGGAGGAATGGAAGTGCCATTTTTCTAGTTATTCAGGGGAGGGCTTAGATTTTTATCCTGTGTTACACAACACGTCTTGAGCAGAGACGAATGGAGAGTTTGGCACTCCAGTGTGCTGGTGTTGGGCATGTCATCTACATCACCAGAGGCTTTGTCAGCCATATTGCATCATGACATATAAATGTGTTTAGTAAGTCCCTCCGGCTGTGCTTTAAGGCCTCACTTGCTATCACAGTGGGGTTGAAGTAAGAGTTTAAAGAGAAAAATATCCTGGTTTGGAAGTGCAGTAGGAAAACAGTGGTTTTCTTTTGGAAAATGTCCAGAGGGTGACACACTATTTTACAAGGGTCTTTTGAGAATGTCGTAATAGTTCTTACTCTCATCTATTTCTTTCTTTTTTTTTTTAATTTTGCAGGAGAGACAAAGGAAACCTGTAGTGATTGGTCTCCAGCTCAACATTTTGTGTCTCTCTGCATGACTTCATATTATAGAAAATTACAGATTAACCAGTAAATAAGCTTATTCATTCGATTCAACTAGCAGATGCTTTTAAAAGCAAACTACTACTACTTTTCTTGAAGAGTGTATGACAGTGCTAGTTAATACCAGTAACTATTAGTGGAAGAGGTTTCCAACCCATTACTCTGGTAAAAAGTACCAAAACTACAGAGAAAATAACTCCAAGTGAAATTCTGGCATTCAAAGCCTGTGTAAAATGTGTTTATATTATCATCAAAATATACCCATACTGACATTTTGTTTTAAACTTTACTGCTGCATGATGTGTATGTTGTATATTTGCCGATGTACATGTTTGCAAACACAATATGATATTTAATATTGCATCCTCTGGCTTGTCAACCAAAAATTTAGCACAGCTACATACTTTGAAGGATGTCTCTAGTCCTAAAATATATTGTAGGAGAAGAAATTCAACTTTTCAAAGGAGCTATAAGTAAAGATACACCAGGCTGCACCCATGGAAAACTTGCCAAATCATTTCTGCCAATGCCGAACAGTTTATTCTGCTGTTGATTCTTGTTTTGAGCTTCTGGTTCCCTAGGTGCTGCTAATCTGGTGATTGTTTTGTGCCTGATTGGCAGCACCTTGTTCGCACGAACCCTGCTACAACAATTGGTTGAATCGGAGGATCAAAGTGTGGTGAAGATCCAAAGAGCACTATGCTGATTGCTGCATTGATAGTGTGGCAGCTTTTAGTGAAAGCAGTGTGAAGCTGTTTTCTTCACTGGAAAAAGCAATGCTTTGTCATCATTGGAGGCTCTCAGTGCAGAGTTATCGAGATGAGATTTTGCAACCAAAGTCAAGTTCTGAATTTTACCTCCAATATAACAAAGCCTGTTCACCGCGAAGAGCAGGGTTTATCAGAGGTTTATCATCATGCCACAGTGACTAAAGGCCGCTTTCGGTCACCAGGTGCCTGTGCGCTGCGGTTTCCTTCCGACCTCTGCAGTGCGCCAATTCACATCGGATGCGTGTCAGATGCGGAGCGCCCGCAAGTGCAGTCCTCTCCCTCATGCATCCGTGATATCACTAATTCATAGGAAAATTGCAAGATCATGTGTTCTGTCATTAGGCATATCGCCAATGAGTAGAAAAGGCTGCATGTAAACATAAGCCTGAGGTTAATTTCCTGGTCTTTATTTGGATCCTTCTTTTTTAGCTTTGTGCTCCTACCATGAGTAGCTCCAGTCAAATGGATTATTTTGTCCACAGGTTTAATTGTGTTTCTTATTGTCATTAATTACTTTGTTTTAACTTGTAATGACGTAATGTTTACAAAGTTAAATCTGTACAGCATATGGTTTATTTTTAAATTTACCGGATGCTTTAGACTGATGCCGTGCCTGATTTCGTGTCTGGTCCTATTTGAACTGCTGAGCTTGATGGGATCTGGATGCGTGCTCTGTCAAAAATAGAACTGGCTTCTAAATTTAGCGGAGAGCCGCAAAGAGGCACATCTGGGACGCATCGGACACGCACCGCAGCGGACCCGGTGTGAATCATACCATTGACTAAAACGGGGGTTATTAGCTGCGGAGGCCACATCGCAGCCGGAACGCACAGCGCACGCGCCCAGTGGAAATTAGCCTTAAGAGAACCACATTGGCTGACTTGTGATATCCCACAGCAGTGTGAGACCAATCTGGTGACCAGCATGAGGAGGAGGTACCAGGCTATTATGGCTGTGTATGGTTCTTCCAGGTGCTACTGAAGCCCCGTTTGACAAATTAATAAATGATTAGATTATCAGTATGTTTTGTTTCTTCAGCCTTTAATCATCCAAATCAATAAACAAAACCAAACAAGAGTCGATAGCAGAATAAGTAGTTTGGCATTTGTAGAGAAGTTATTTATACTCATGTATATACTGCTCATCCCAAAAAAAAATCATTTCCCTTCCATTTGAAATGAAAATAAACAGGCTTTTCAGCAGTACAAGATGCATTGATATAGCAGTGAAACAATCCATTAAATACAAATTGCCTAATCTTTTGTGTCTATATAAGCGTATAAGGAGGGATTAAGACAGAAATGGAGGAGTGGAAAGTGAGAAATGACATTATTGGACTGTGTATTATCTTTCGTGGATTTCATGCACAACCGTGTTTCTATGGTCACTATATAATTTCTGTTGTGAAGCTGTAAGAATATGTCGAATGTCTCTGTCACATTTTTATGTTGGATTAAAGTTAAAAGGCAGGAGGTGTGCTTCTTTGCTGAAACTCTAGTCTGTGGGTTTTGCAGGTGTTTGAGAAGTTGAAGGACCACATGCTGATTCCTGTGTCCAACCTGGAGAAGGTCAAGGTGGATGGAGCCCTCACATGCTGCTCTGTGCTCATCAACAAGAAAGCAAACATCTGAGTGTGCTCACCATGGTAACCAAGCAGAGTCTGCACTGTACCTGATCACCATGGATCCTAAGGTTGAACAAAGCTTTCCTGGTACTTAGAAGAGAGACGGGCCTGTTTAATGTTGCTTGGGGGCAAAGAATGTAGTAATTAAAAAGACACTGAAATTCCATTAATCCTTCATAAAGTCTGTGAACACAGTAGTTAAACCTAAGTCTATTTTTAGGAGAACCATTTGAATTGTAAATCAAAACGGATTGTATTAAGTTCTGGTTTGAAACTATATTAATTCTGTAAAAAACAAAAAAAGGTGCCAAGCATCAGACAAAAACCAGGCTTGTAGGTTTGATAAATTCTTCCCTTGTCCTAAACTATGTGGCTTATGATTGCATCTGCTTCTTTACAGCTATAGGAAATGTTGCTGTTTTTTTTCTAATTAATATGATCTTTTTCTGAAAGAGGAATAGAAAATATGCCATGTTGAGTCTCATCCTTGAATCTGCAGAGCATTTTGGACTCTGTTCTGACCAGTCTTGCATTACTGTCAAGTGTTTACAACCCTTCCAGAGAACCACACAGAATAGCCTGAGCTAACACAACAGGCTAGATCTGTATAATAACTACTTCTGTTGCCATTGTCAAGTGCAGCCTTTCTGCAGATTTATTTACTACAGGACTAACAAAGACACATACAGCGAGAGAAAAAATCTGTACGCAGTTGGTTTATATGGTTTACATGCAAACTGTAACTGTGATTTTTTTTTTTTTGCGTGTTCGCTTATGTACAATAAATAAATATTTCAACAATGCTATTTTAGAGCAAGATGAAGGAAACAAATGTAGTTGTTTCTCAAGTGTGACTTCTGCTGTTTCTTTGGAATTGGTGCTAATTCAAAACCACTCACACATTTCTGTATAAACTTGGATAAGAGCGGAGAAAGTCTGTTTTGATTTCTCATTCTAGAAATGGTGTCTTTGAAAAGCTTAGAAAATAACCAATACTGTGATTACAATTTGATATAATCCTTTTTTGTGATATGTCATAATCAATATTTAAAGTTTTGGGCATTCTTTTAATGACTGTTGCTTTCTAATCATTGATATTCACTGTACAGAGCTGATGGCATGTTTTTTTCCTCAACCTTTATTCTGCAGCTGCTATCACACTTAAGAAGCAAACAACAACCTTGTAAGTGATACAAGAACCGGCAATGGTTGCAGTGGTTTCATAATGTTTCTTGTAAGCCTTAGCAACATTCATATGGGAATGCCAACTAAAAGAAAAAAAAAGGAAAAGGCTTTGTATGCTGTGCCAACCCTGCAGAGGTCCTGAATGTATGTTTTCATTGTAATAAGATAAACTAAGCTGTCATTTATTCCAACATAGCCTGTCTGCTCCTGTTAATTTCCACTGCCTCTGTGATGACTCAAGTCCTGCTGAATGACTCTGAAAGCACTCTCATTCCCCTCAAATGACTGGTTGTAATTGTGTTGTTTAATTTATTGATTATTCTGTTTTGTTTCGCTCTCTTTCTGTGTGCGTTTAGCTGTTTTTCCTCCAGCACTGACTTAAAGCATGCTGTGAAACTGACGTCCACAAAATCCAATAGGACCAAATGTGACTGCACCCAGCATGCAGAACAAGCTAACGACTCCTATTTGGTGTATCTCCAGGTTTGCAGGATGTTGTCCTGTTTTAGTGGCCTTATTAATGTTGTTGATAGATTCATGTTTGAGGCCTGTAAACATGACAACATAATAACTGTAGACATCATAATGCATTATACACTGTACGCGCTTAAGTCCATCACTTGTGAAAGCATGTTGGTTTTCACTGTGATTGTAAGTGAAAGTTGAGGAAATAACATCAGGAGGTGAGTCAGACTCCCTCCATAGACATTAGCGTATGGGCAAGTGGGCAGTGATGAAACATGGAAAGAATTCATGTCGGGAGGAGAGGCTTGTACAGCAGTAAACACTGACTCTTTTAAATTTTCTTTTTCTCTTGCTTGTCTCACTCTCAACACCCACTTTCTCCCACCCTCTCCTATTGCCTCATGGACAATTCAGGGCTAATTTACGGCCATGATATCATACAGTCTGGCAAACGCTGTGGATGTCATGACCTGCCCTTAAAAGTGTGACAGCAGTATATTTTACAGAAGGCGGCTGGCTGAATGTGGGGTGATAGCATACGGTAGTTGCAGAGCCAGTTTAGATTCTCAAGCTTTAACTATAGATAAAGGACCAGCCGTACACAGATTGTCCTACATGGTGTCAACCATCAGACTTAAGGACAAATAATACAATTTTATCTCAATGTTCTCTCTCATTTCACATTTCCCTTTCTCAGTAACCCATCATTTTCTTTGATGATATGAATGTTCTTTAAACTTTTAATTCTTGTTCAGCTCTGATAGGGAAAACTAACTATTCCATCATGTGTTAACTCTGAGGTCTCTCTTTTATCCCCATACTAATATCCTTACTCATAGTCATGATGTTGTGCTTGTCCCATCTCAGGTCTCAAGTTGTAATGATTATTTGAATAATTTTAAACTCAGTGTCCACTTTGTTGAATAAACAACCGTCACCCTTATCTGTGTTGTGGATTTTGTGTATTTATATTAAAATCGAATACGTTTTTTTTTTTATTACCGGTGTAATTTTAATCATTTTATTTCAGCAATTGACAATAAATGTATTCATTTAACCCATTAAGATAAAGATTGGTAAACACCACAAAGCCAAGTTGTGTTAAAATATGTGTCTGAACAGAAATCTAAATGTCTCATTTTCCGTTTTGTATACTGACCAATATCTCTGAAAAACTCTGCTTGTTGAGCACTGCTACCACCTAGTGTCACCAAAAGTACAAGACAGATGAAAACAAGGTTTGGAAATGCCAAAGGCACTAAACTGCATTTCAGTTTGAGGAAAAAAAAGTCTGTTGTAAATGTTTAACATCTCCTGAGTTATGTTTGATGTCTGCAAAGTCTTAACGCTTAAATGATTTCAGCAAAGACAACCAGAGAAAGTAAGTCGGTAACACTTTACAATAGGGGCCACAAAATTTGCTTCGCTACTCAGAAACTACTGAGGAACGAATAAGGGACTAATG
>JBBBVU010000015.1:9478650-9500231 GCA_037177055.1 Atherinosoma microstoma | reverse complement strand
ATCATTAATGAATCATTAGTCCCTTATTCGTTCCTCAGTAGTTTCTGAGTAGCGAAGCAAATTTTGTGGCCCCTATTAAGTCTGTATATTTATTGTCAAAAGAATCAAACCGTACAATAATTATACAATGTATAAGGAATGAAAAGCACACAGAGAACAGCATTAACATTTTCCTTTCACAGGTTTATGAGTTTTTCTTTACATATTATGTATAAAAAGGTTCTCAATGATGAATACAACTAAATTTGTAAACTATATAAACTGAATTGAACTGTACACACATGAATAACAGCAAACAGAAACAAATCAAACCAGAGTAAGAAAAAAAAAGATCAAAATGAGGAAATTTGAAAGTAACTTCCTTTTAAATGCTACATAGGAAGAATGTACAATCTCAAACCATCTGACGAGTCATATCAGTTAGTTAGGGTCCAATGTTTAAAGTGAGCTTGTATGTGTTGTGATGCAACTGTATTCTTGCTTCGTACACTATATAAGACATTTTTACAAACTGTTGCAAAAACAACTCTGCTGAAGAACAGATGATCTGCTTTCGAAGCAAGTGACACAGATGTAGTATGTAAGCATATGGGTGATTGTAAAGTATCCAGAAATGCACCATTATTTCGTACTTGGTGATATTATCCAACTGGCCTGTGGCCGACTTGTAGTCTTACAAAGATTCCCATGAACTTTTGCACCAAGAAAACACACAGCCCATTGTGTGGAATGATTTAGGAAACACACTATACAACAGCAAATACTGACATTAATAATAATAATGCATAGTTATATAATATCTATATATCACAACAGTTTTATCTGAATTTGTGCTGATTTTTTCTTTTAATATGTTCACTTGCCTAAAAGTCTGAAATAAAAGTGACCAATGAGAAGCTGTAATCGAAATTTGCAGCTGTTATAAAACCAATAAATCAGTACACTCCTTCTCTGAAGCCAAATTGAGTTAATCCAAAGATGTTTGTACAGCTTTACTTTTTTGGAGAAAACTTGAATTTATGAGGCTGTATGGATTTAAAGTGAGCTTGGGGGTCAGAATGAAAGCACACATTACAGTAAGTCTACACCACTAGAGACGAAATGCACTGGCTTTACTGAGCATTTAATTGGAGGGCAGGTTTGTAGAAGTTACCTGGGCCTTTTTCACTATGGATCCCACAACTAAATCTGTCTGTAGACTCAGTCATGAGTAAGTAGCAATGGTTAGTGACGTCTGAGTAAGGTTTACCACAAGATGAGCTATTAGTACAGGAACAGTTACAAATTTGAAGGAACTCATCTTCCACCTTAGGATCTCTTTTCTCGCTTGTCAACGCAACTACATAACTGTTTCCTTCAAGGCAAAGAATGCCAATTTCTTGATTCAGGGTCACATAATCTAGGAAGACTTCTGTTCCAGGACTCCCAATGGTCAGCTCTCCGCTAGAGAAGCTTCCGTCTGATGACAGAAGCTCAGAATATTCTTCTGATAGATGTTCCAATCCTGGAACTTCATCCTCAGATTTGATCTCCACCACGGATAGAGTGGTTTCTTCAAAGCACTGCTTTGCAGGGACAGCTGAATCCTGTAGTAAGTACAGTCATATCTTTTTAATAGCTGGTTCCACCTATAGTATGTATACTGGAAAGTACAAGAATGCATTGGTTTTTCAAGGGATCTAAATCTTCCCCACTGCAATGAAAGAGAATTGCATTTTTTGTATAATGGCTTGAAATGCATCTATGTGTGGTTTACAGTGATGGTGCACATACACTAGGTGTATGATTATACTAAATTACATGGTTAAATAACTTACCCATTTCTGCTTGTTTAACTCTGTCAAAAAGCCTTGAAGAACTTTTTCAAGGTCGGGTACTGGTGGCCAAAAGTATTGCTTGAGTTTACTGGGGAAATGCACAAAATTACAAACGTTAAGGAGAGTTTATATAATTTGATTAAGACAAAGTTTGATAACCTTTATTTGAATAAAATCTAAATGAAGTACAAAAATAAAACGAGTTACCTGCGGCAAAGGCAAAAGATGCAGATGGAAATGGTGGCTATGACTGTCATGAGAAAAACAACACCCCACCTGCCTGAAAAGGTTGGTTGAACACATTTAAAGTTTGCACAACATATGGAATACTGAATTATTTTATTGCTCTACTAAATACTGAATTCAGTGTAACAAAGACCATTATATGTCTGTCATTGTATAATGTGTCATTTTATACATTGTGTAATGTGTCAAGGAACAGCAGTGGATGTAACTATACAATTATACAAAGAAATATAAATTTAGATAATCAAATATCTTATAACATAGTTGAGTGAGAATCTACAACAATGTGCTAATTTGTGTAGGTGCAGTTGTGCAATTCAAATGGGATAATAATGGAAAAGAAATGTATAGCATTGATTGATTGTCTCATTTGGAGTTTACCTAATTCAGATGGGGTGTAATCTGTGAGCACTTCAGACCAGTCACTCCAGGTGCCTGAATAATTTTTCTCATTAGGTTTCGCTCTGATCTTAGCCCTGAACTGGCTACCCAACGGAACCTGCTCACAGATAACAGTCTCGGGACCTATTATCCTCTGGGGACAGAAATTAAATGGTGCAATTAGTAATAATGTACTTATTTCTCATATTAACCACATTTTAATCTAATTTCAATTTAAGTGTTTTATAGCTTCTCAATATTTTTTCATTACATACATGTTGTATTTTCAGATTACATCAGCATTTAATGCTGCAGCATTCAGCATTATAATTCAAGAATGGGATATTCTGATAATTCCTCATAACACTACATAATTCTGTACTTTACCACCAAAATGTGGTGTGATGAAGAATTGCTCTGTGGTGCCAGTGACATTGATTTAGCACAGCAACCATTAATAAACTATTAGACAGTTGTATTCTCAAGATATGTTGGACCGAATGCATAAGGTATATCTGGATAAAAGTCCAAACATGGCCAAATTAAAAAGGCAAAAACAATTAAAACTATCATTCTGTCAAAAAAGATGGACTTAATCTTAAAACTTATATGATGGATGTCTAGATCTTTGTGAACCTTTGTATCACAAGTGTTTTTTTTATTTGAATACCTGCAAAACTAGAATGGATCAGTAACAATGGGAATGGTTTTCCAAGGCAGCCCTAAGCCCATGTGGCTGTACAGATCACGGTGGTATGATTATTCATCTTCACCGCTTTAGGTCTTGAAAGTTTGTTGCATGCAACAGTTGCTTCCTGTCTTTGCATCAATGCACTGTACATGCATGCACAAATATTGTTTTACCTGATTGCTTAAAACCTATTTTATTGTTGAATGTTTTGTTTTTACAATATTAGCAATTACGAGCTTACATCTTTTAAATGTTTAATTGAAAAATATAGAGACAGATTATATGGATATTTTTCCCTTGGAATTATTGATAGTTATATCCTGGAAGGTTACAAATTAGAGTGTCAAGACTTGCTCTAAAAAGGGGCACCCACCAACGATTGTGCCCATTCTAGGCAAGGGCTGATCAATGATGATCCTCTGAGGTTTGGCCAGTCTATCAAAGTGTCACTTGTATAGTCCTAAAACTTCTCTCTCTTTTTCTTTTTTAAACCTGCTGCTTGTATCAGTTTCCAAATCAAAATAATTTCCTTTAGAACTGTGTCAAAAGGTTTAAACAAGACTCATAAATAGATTATTGACAACATAGACTAATGTTATATGAATAAAGGCAGAGATTTATTTATTTATTTTTGGTTCATCCACTGTTCTTCTACTTCTTCTATACTACAATCAGTAATAAGCTTTATTTTCTCAGCATAACGTCACAGATCAAGACCAGGCGATCTGGATGCTTCTAGTATAAACCATTGAATGACAGAAGACCCGTAGATTCATGATTTGTTTAGCCCTATGTAAAAATACCTAGAGACAAATAAATCATGTGCTCTAAACACTTCACATTCAAGCCATGCCAAACAAATGAAAACTTGATTTTAAACATTAACAGCATCTCTACCAAGAGATTACTTTAAATGTTACACACTAATACAATAAGTTAACCATTTAAAAAAAAAATTTTTTTCTGACTTTAGCAACTTACCCTCCATTGCTTGTCTCCTTCGGTCTGAATGTCAACCTCATATTGCAAATGGCTTTTCAGACATGGAAGAGGAGCTTCCCATTCCAAGCACAACTTGTCTTGTATAAATGCATATGTTAGATTATGTGGTGGGAATGGTTTGACTGTAAAAAAAGGGGGGGAAATGTATGAATAAACAAAGATCAAATTTTCTCAAAGGCCTGATCAGCAGAATGGAGGTACCTGAAGGGTACTGCATAGGTTCTTAAGGACTGGTAACTGACAAATGGATACAGAGGCTTAGGAGCGGCCAAATCTACCACATTAAATGAAGTAATTATATAGCTGTTTGGAATAAAACCTAGTGATTCAATCTTTATATGCCATTTTAATAACTAAATGAAAAAGTTAAGTGAAATAATGATTATTTTAGAGAAACATTTCTCAGAGCTAATTCTTGATAGTAAGTGCTGGATTATGTTCAATGTTGATAAAAGTGATACTAATTAGTTACAAGTTTCATGGAGTATTGCTTTGTAGATTTTGTGGAACCTTGCTAACAGACAGTCATGACATACCATGGACTACTAACTTGCAGTTCTTCCCTTAGGAATCACCTGAGGACTAAAACCATTAACTCTGAAGCATGAGTGTTAAACACGGGAAGAGGAACTAAGGAAATCACTCACTGATGTTATTGAGCATGAATGCTTCAGAGTAGAAGATTCTGCTGAGCGGTGCTGAAGGGCTGCTGAGCTTGACCCTCATTTGGCTGGACTCATTTCCATGAAAATAACACCGGTCAGAGAGGTGCTCGTCAGCAAGACACTCAGTCCAGTACAAAGGTTCTCTGCAAGAGTTATATTATTGTCATGATGAATCCCAGCAAAACAACACAAATACAACTATTTCCAGAAATGATTTTGCATACTATTTACACACTCACAGTTTATTGTCAAAGATGAAAACTACTTAAAATGTGAAATGGAGATTTTTTTTTTGGTCTTGATGGCAGAATCAAAATTAAAAAGGAAAAAGATGTGTAATGCTTAAAAAAAAAAATCAAAACATGACAATAATAACAAAACAAACCCAAAAACATTTAATTGGGTTGCCTGGTCACTGATCATTAATACAACAGAAATTTAAAGAAGCATCCCAGATAGGATTAATCATTGAAATAGTGGAAAAAATATTAAGCTGTGTGTCATGACAGAGCTGCAAAGTATCAGTCCTATGGGTGTCAGTCCCAAACGGAACCAAAACCTATATTAATGAGAACACCTTATTTGAAAATAGAACAAGGTTGAATTAGTCACTCGGTTGCCATAACTCAGAACAAAGTAAGTCAGATAGCAACACACTTGAAGTGTACAAAAGAGTTCATCAAGACTCCATCAACACTCGATTAGACTGCCTACAGTTCAGCCCATCAGATTAAAAACAATGGTACCACTGTATGTCACATCGTAAAATGAATGGGAATATTCATACAGCAAGAATAATTCTAATTAGTATAGACAATTAATGATAAAGGAATGGAGCCATTAAAATCTGACAAAAGTTTTAGTGTCCAAACCCTTTTTTGGAAAATTGATTTATCTCAAGAAAAATAGTTACACTAAAGATACAACACACAATTTGTTGGGTTTATACTTTCTACAATGAATGTCAAATAATTGTACAAATTACTGTTGTCCTCCCCCACTGGCAAAACAGAAAGATGACAGTACTCCCAGAAAAACATTTTGCAGATGATAAATACTTTTATTGATCCCAAAGCTGGGATATTAGGGGTCACTGCAGCAAGCACTAGTGTAACATATTGTGCTGTAACTGTATTGAACAAGTAATGTAACGTGTGTGTTTTACATTACCTGAGATCCATCTTATAGAAAAGTTTGTACTCATTTTCTACTCCAAATGTTTGCCCTTTCCATTCACAGATAACATTTAGCAGGTCAGATGTGTAGCATGTTAGCAAGATGTCATCTGGAAGGAGAAACAGTTACGGAAGGGTTATACCTTCAACTTCACTTATGTCATTCATTCAATCAGCCTTTACCAAAACAAACCTGCACTTTGGGGAACTGCAGCTTGCACAGGTTGGGACCAGCTGCTCCAGTGCCCTGCCTTTGATTCATGAGCAATTTTGACAGCGACCTGGACCTCAACTACTTCGCCTGGTGGTAGCTGTAGGTAGTTGCCGTCAGCCGTCTTTGTCTGAAAACACAAGACTTTCAGATTGTAATTTAATTCATTCATATGAACTCATTTGACCCCCTTTTATGGAACTGTTTTTATTTAATTTAGTCAAACTCAGAAAATTATAAAAGTACACGCACCAAATGAATATATCACTTGCTATATTTGATTAGCAAATTACCACCTTACGGTTGTTTACCTTCATCAACCAGTTGAGTTGCACTTTATATTGATGTCTGCCCAGACCTTTTACTTTTTAGGCTTAAAACACCTGACTACTTTATTACTTTTTAAGCTTGAGTTCTACTGAATCTTTCATTCCAAGTTTTAGAGGCTGTATTCATAACACGTGAAACAGACAGATGCACGTATACCTAAGAATCTGTATACAACTTGAAAACCAATCCCTCCTTTTCTCCCCAACTGGCATGGCAATGCAAAAGTTATATAGCTGCAGTTAACATTTATAAAGAAAAGACTTGAAAATCAATTTTAGATATTGTATAACCAACACTTGTTATTTTTGTGTTCTATTATTTACTTTTTTGATAGTTCCTTTCAACATTTTTCAGTTTCAGGGCTTCATAATTGAGACAGTCCACATGATGGACAAAAACTTATCATCCCATCTTAAGGCATACCAGATTTTACATATTGGAAGTCTGCATAATCAATTTCTAAATAAATATGTGGAATGGTTTTAATGAAGAGTGGTGCATACCTCTACTGTCTTCTCTCCAAGGGAACTGGAGTATCGAATCCTATATTTCTTTTCTTTATCAAAGTATTTAATGGATTCTGTATGCCATGAAACCTGCAGTTGTCCCACATTGTCTTTTGGGTTTAAAGACACATTCGAGGGAGGATCCAAAAGAACTACAGACAATAACAATTAGGGATGACAAGGACCATTATTTCATTTTTCTTGTATTTATGGACAAAAGATTCAATTTGTAGATGCACAATATTCTGGAGGGTCATTCATGTAGCCAGAAACAAGTGAAATAATTTGAAGAGGAGGAAATACACACATTCACGTCTGTCCACATGATATAATCTTTTTGGCCTCAAGTTACCACTGTGCCCAGAAATTTTATTCATATTCCTAGCATGTGTTTTAAAAAAAAATCAATTAATATCTATTTCTTTTTTATGTGGAATCAATTATTGTAAAAGCAAAAAATGTTCTTACAATGGTCCTCCACACAAACACTCCGACTATGGGCGGTGATGTTGGTATTGCGTTCCACCACTTGAATGTCGATTTTCCAATATGTATAAACATCTGAACTGGGAAACAGGCAAATGTGCAGGAAATCTCCCTCTTCGGTTCTCTGGATAGACATTTCACACCTCTTCGTGGGCTGACTTGATAAGCAAAAGTGACAGAAACAAAAGACATTTTAATATTAATCAACAAAATGTTTTAATAGTAACTTTCATAGCAGTAAAAAGTTGCCAGTTGCCAAGTGTACCAAGGGTAAGAGGAGTCACTCGACCGATTCTGAGACCATTTATTTGAATCAGGTGTGTTGCAGCAAGTAAACAGGCACATTATGCAGGGAAGGTGGAGCCTGGGGTAGGCTATCATGATTCAGATCATTTAAAAAGGTTATAGTACAAATATAAACTTTCTAAAGTGTCTGAACAGAAAACTCACAACATACTTTTCATAACGATAGAAGAAATCAAAAGTCCTGTTGTCTGTTGTCTCGAAGAAGCAAGTAAAATCATCTTCTCTGCGAGTGAAACACTTTGGATTTTCCTCATCCTTCAGGAGTAAAACATCTGTTCCAGAAATAACAAATGGACACAAACGCACACATGACAAACAACAGAGTTTGTGAAAAAAACTGAAACACCTAGACTTTGTTTCACAAAGACCAATAAGAGGCCTTCTCTTAAACTTATGAAAGTAGTATTGATAAGAAACTCTGTGCTATTTCTAGAGTAAGATGTTTTGGTTGAGCAAAGAATGACATTTTGTTGAAAAGTCCCTCCAACAATACAGAACCTGAGAACAAGTCTCCTTCCCCCTAAAAATAAACTGTATGCAGTGTCACAATTTCTTTTCTTCTGCATTTTCTTCTTTGCAGAAATAGCCACAAGATATGATCTTGTTCCTACAAATATCATCTTGTTGCACAATGCAAACCCAATGCAAACAGTAACTCTGGATTTTGAATTTTGAATTTAAAACTTAACTGTTAGTATAGATTAACAGAAAAAGATTTGAAATCAGCTGTTACAGTAAAGGGAGTGAAACTGTACTTCAGTGTTACAGCACAATCCCTCCTAAAGCCGTACCTTCCTTTGACAGATGATTGATGGTTCCATTATTACAATGTAATCCAGGCATAAAGCCAACGTGTATCCACCAGTTTAGAAGGAGCATCTTCCACGTGCAGAGCGACTTCATGGTAAATTAAGATGTTGTTTATTTCAAGCAACACTTGAACTAACATACATGTGTATATTGTGTCTGCTATGATTGGTTTGAGTTGGGATGGGTGAGTAGGGCTGAACAGTGTAGAGGGGTCCTCCCAAAGTGACAAATTTTATTCAAAGGAGGAAGTGAGCTTTGTTTACAGTTGAAGTGGGTACAAAAAAAAGGCAGTTTGGCAGGACTGATTTAATAAAAATGATAAAGTTCCACCATTTTTGTTTAACAAAAAACAGATAACTAATTGTAAATGTAAACTTTCTCAATTTGTTGTCTGACTGGTTTTACAGTCCCTTTCTACTTCAAGATCAAATTTTTTCATTAAAAATATTGGGGGTTTTTTTCCAATAATTTTTATTTAAATCAAGTCAATGTTGAGAAAGTGATTAATAAAGTCTTCATTAGCTCATTATAGACTTCAGAAAATTTGCAATTGATGAGAGAAGATGCAGAATACTTAACAAGTTTCAAGGTCTTTGTTGTTCATATTCATAAGATGTTCTCAGTCTTTCAGAGCTTACAGACAGACACACAAGAGTTTTCATGCCATTTGAACAGAATGAAAAAAGTTAGCTTGCTCAAATGGTAACAGTATGTGTGTGTGTGTCTGCTGATTAACCACATCCTGAACTGCTGAGAAGCAGAGCACCAGCATGGTATTGTTACTCAAACTCAAATGTGAACTGATCAATGAATCAGTTGGAGACCAGAAGTGGTGTGCTCTGGAAATTCATGAAACCTTCAAGACTCTACTTATCATTTGCTGTCATACAGAGAATCTTTGGAGTACAATATTATTGCCAGAGGAACCCATTTTACATAATGCCATGATCTATTAGCTTTTCTATTCCTTTAAGTACGTCTGGTCACCCTCCCAATTGTGCACAGATCTAGTCTTATTTATCTGCCCTGCTTTTAAAATGATGAGCCCTCACGGACCCTGAGGTCCTAAATTTTGTTGTTCCCAAAGTTAGAACTAAAACCTATGTTGAGGCCTCATCCCATCATTACAGGTTCCTTATCTGTGGAACAGCATGCTTCAGGGCTGCAGAGACTGTAGATGTTTTTAAAAAAGAGAGTCAAGACCTACCCTTTTTAACTAAACTTGTTTCCAATTTTTTTTTAAAATGAGTTTTTAATTGATTTATGAATTTATCTTTGCAAAACCACCACACTGTTTTATTTACTGGGTGTAAGAGTTTATCTAGTTTATACTATTTATGCAATTATTTATTTTATGTGTTCTTTCTATTTTTGCTTTTTTGACTCCACTGTTCTCCTCATGGGTGGTCCTCCACACCAGGAGCTATGCCTGCTCAGTCTGCAGGTTTGTTGCGCTGGTGGTTGCCCCTGCCTGGATGGTTGTGAGACCCTGTATCACAGCATTATGGTAAAATGGACTTTAATTGTATAGCACCTTTCTAGTCACATGACTACTCAAAGCACTCTGACACTACATGACACATTCACCCATTCACACACACATTCATACAGCACTGGGGTTCAGTGTCTTGCCCAAGGACACTTTGACAAGTAAACTTTTAACTGGTACAGTATGTTTATTTCTATTTCTATTTTCATATTTAAATTTTGTTGGAGAAGGAAACTGGGCATGAGAGTGTGTGTTTACGCAGAGTGGGGTTGGGGGGTGTACATGAGTGTACTGTGTATGTGCATATGTGTGTGTTTGTGTGTATGATTGCATGTGTGTTCCTAAATTACATTTGTGAAGGCTTATGTTCTTAACATGGCTGATTAAACTTATAAACCCAAGAGGACATTATTGGAGGAAGAACACAGCAAGAGATAAGACAAGAGTCATCATTGGCCCAACTTCTACTTGCTGGAGAGAGCTCAGAGAGGAAACAGTAAGCAAGACAGATGCCGAATTAGGGGACGCCTCAATTAAAAAATCCAAAGTTCAGTTCAGTTCAGTTGTGGTGGTTTAAGTTTTTGGCTTGCTTTATTTTCATAACGCTGGAAAGGTTGATGAAAAAAAGGTAACCCAACTATCTGTCATGATATGACCCTCATGATATGAGCGTTTTTGGTTTTGTGTTATGTATTATGTATTTTTGGTTTCTTGTTTTATTTAGTAGTTTCCTCCCCTGTGGTTTTGGTTCAGTTCTATCAATTAGTTCACCTGGTCTCGTTTGTTCATTCACTTCACCTGTTCCTCATTTGTCCCTCAGTGTATTTATTCTCCCTTGGTTTTCAGTTCCCTCGTCAGTTCATCCTGTTGGTTTCCCCCATCATGCTCTTTCTTAGGTTAGTGGTAGCTTGGTTTCTGTCTTAAATCTTCATCATCACAGCATTCCATCTGCCTCCAGTTGCTCCATCCTGCATTTGGGTCCATTCTTCCAAATGCACACCTTGACACTATCTGCACCTAAATAGCTACTGGCAACACACTGCTCCCTCAGTACAGTACTCTTCATGACATCACATCCAACTAATTCCAAGTCACCTTTACTACCTCTTTTTACCTTACCATTTTTACTTTTCATTCCACGCTCGCCTTTGTACAAGTGACATTCTGTAATGCATTCTTTATATTAATACACTAATTGTCATAATCCAAAGGTTTAAGCAAGGAGGTAGGGTCTATATACAAGACTTCAGGCAGTTGATATTAACTTGGAATTTATTTTAAGTAGCAAAGGTATAGCCACAGCAAGAAAACAGAACCAAACCATAAACAAAACTCAAAGAACATGACAATGGCAGGAATTTGAATTTCCTTATAATGAGGACTTTAGCATTTGCGTGCTGTTGAAAAAGTGGTGCAGTATCATGACAAAAAAAGCATTTTTCCCAATTTACAAAACTATGAAAATCATTTTTTAGGAACCACTTCCACTGCAAAGAAAAATATAAGAAATGATTTTAGGAATCAGCATGTTATAACAAGGAGTTACATGCTTGCCTTTTGCGTGAGAGAAAAAAACCTCAAAACAACTTTACATTTAACTGCATGTTCCTGTGCAGTTTGCATATATCAATAATGAAGCTGGTGAGCAAAAAAGCACGGAAACTAGTACAAGAAAAACATCTGTCAGCAGCGTGCTGACCACAGACATACGTCACCACTACCACCACTGCAAACTCTCTTAGATCAGTACCCTGATTCTAATCAAGATTACAAGCTGCACACAAGTTACCCAAAAGTCTCCTTAACTTATTGTAATTCATTATGAAACTGTATTTGGCCTTGATGATCTGAATATGTTTATTGAATATTTGGATGAAGATGCAGCATTCAAAAAGCAACAACAATATTATTATGGAACAGAAGATTGTTCACACATTTACAGATGCAGTCTAATTTTGTCTGGTGGTAGAGCAAGGGCTGCTACTGCATTGCTCAATGTTGATGGCAGATCCTGTGGGTTCTTTGCAGACACCTCCCCATATCAATATCAACTTCATGCAATGGTGTTTGATTAGGGAAAAGAATATCAAACATTAGACTAAATAATTTTTATTTTGCTCATGTCATGATGTGCTAACAGAACACGACAGAAGATATGTGGAGTCAGTTGCTTGAATGGTGTGTTTGCACAATAACACACGTTTTCCAACATACAAACTTTATAAAGGAAGATTAGAGCGATGTCAGCCTGATGGGGGGAAAAGTGATAGTTGTGAAAAGCAGACAATAACAGACTGTTGTTCTTTAGTATGCTAGCAATTTTGTTTCTGTAATATTCTCTGACTTAGTTATTGGTTGAATAACAGCAGCTTTGGGTTGCGATCATGTGTGGCTGCTTTGGCATTGGTGGAAGATGATTGTCTCAACTTCATATTTTAATAAAATTGTGCTGCTTCTTTGCTGTTACTCTTATTGTCATGTCGATATCATTTTAAATTAGTTTTCTTACATGCAGATGGTTAATAAGCCAGAGCCCACTCATGGCTGATGTTTGTGGAGATCAGGCTAGTGGTATGTGTGCACAATTTCACAAATGAGGAACATAAGTTTATATATTTGTCCCAAAGAAAGGAATATTTCTGCTTTTATGCACACATTCATTTTTAGTCATGAAACTAAAACGATAAACATCTCACCCCTGGTTTGCAAAGTGGAAACAGTTAAATGTTGTGAGTATTGTTCAGATGCATGTTAATAATTTTACAAAGAGTGATTTTATTGGTAGAGGTGAGTGGAATAGTGAGGAAATATCAAAATCCACATATTTGGGTCAAATAACTATTACACTGCCAAGAGGTAGCCTATTAGTGTCGCCAGGTAAGGTGTAAGCTCTTGAGACAATGTCAAGTTTCTTTTAAAAAGAAAAGAAAAAACAGGATTGGTCACATACATGCTCCCTAATATGGCCTCTGTGACCTCTTTGCCAGCTCAGCTGAAATTCTTTGTGTGTGATTGGTGGTTTAGGACATGGTAGGGGTGGTGTTTAGCTCAACTAGTAGAGCAGCAACCCCTTATACACAGCCTATAGCTCCTCAACAACCAAATCCAAAACCTTCAAAATTTATATTGAACCACAAACCAATCAGTGGAATTATGGGCATCATTGGGTGCTTAAAATTTAGCTCGATCCAAGGAATTTAGCAGGAATTTAAATTGGGTACTAAAGTTAAAGTTAACCTTGACCAATTGGCGATCCCACGGTTTTTGAGAGAAAACCCCAACTTTAACATTGATGGAAGGCACCCTGATAGCTATTATGTAATATTGCAATGAAAGAAACAAATGGTAACAAAAACAAAACCTCCTTGTTCGAGGTAAAACTAAGATTTGCGTATCAAAAGGTTTAGAACCCATTTCCTGGTCTGTGCTGAGCTCACAAGAGATCTTAAGCTAACCTTTTACTTCCGAAACATAGATTTTCAAATGGCGGGGGATAAAAATAAATTTAATGGCACACTTGTTTCCTCACCACACAAGTAAGGGAGATGTCAGGAAGTTGGCCCACTGAAACAATGTTTGACAGACAGTTCCGTGCTGGTGGTTCATTTGAGGGGGAAACGCAGTGACAGATCAGCTCAGAGCAGCTGGGCACACCAGTGTTCCTGAGATCTCCAAGGCAGAAGCCAGGCATTTAGTCTCTCGGCTACTGAACAAGCCACCGCATTTACATCACAACAATCCTTGCCAAATGCAGTAGAATTGATGCAGTGTCACATAAACTAAATTATAACTCCAACTTTTTCTGAACTACTTATAGTGGTGAGTCCAGTCACCACACAAAACTTTTATTGAAGAAACCAGTTAATATAAACACATTTGCTATACACTCTCGCACAATATCGTCATCACTGTAAGATCAGTTAATGTTAAAGGTTAACTATGAAGCTCATAGCTGGTAGATTGACTTTGCACCTGTGTTATTTTATAAGCCTGTCACACACAATGCAATTTGTAGTGTTTGGTGGGACATTGTTCAAGAGGAAAAGACTAAAACGGACTAATATTTACTAAATATTGCTGAATTTGAAACACTTCTTTTGAGAGCAAATCTGCTTCAGAATTGGGCTTTATCGCATTGTGTTGGAAAGGTTAATCAGATGCATTTCCTAAATAACTACTCATGTGGTGCAACTTTTGATGAAACATTATAAACCTTGGTTGGATTCAAAATCAGTATATAACTCTGACTATAGTTAATATGAAGTTTTGATACATCTATGCATCCTATAAAATGTGTCAATATACATACAGTAGTAGCTACATTCACCTGGCAGTGATAAGCAATACACACATAACAATTACAGACAAAAATGGCACAAATGAGGCTGCTTTTAAGTGCTACACTGATAAAAAAAAAATCTGTAAGTCTTAAATCACTTTCATAAAGTTTGAGAACTTGTATTTGTGATCCACACTGTGTCCTTTAATTTCCATCTTCATGAAAAGATCTCCTCTTCCAAAGGAGTGAAAGTTCCAGCATTGACACCCCACAGACCCTGTGGTGTTTCAGCAAGTCACATAGCTCCATATTGGAAAGCTCAAAGAATAAGATCCAGCCTTGTAACCTTTGTGCACAAAGTTGTGCCTTTCCCCTTATGAATACTTAAGGTATTTATTTTTATTCTTTTTTTAGTGACAGGGGGTTATATTTTCCAAAAGGTTAGTGACTGTAACACCTCTTCTTTGAAGGCCCAGCCGTACTCCATTCTCTTAATACCTGTTATACCTCCACACAGTGTCCTTTCACAGTCCTACATCTATAGCTGGGTGGTGGCAAAGTGTCCAGTCCTCCTGTTTTGTCGTTGAGTGGCAGGGTGGTGGCAGTAACGTGGCAACCTCCCATGAGACTTCCTCTTGGAGCTACGCGACATGTTAGGGTCTGGGGGGGCTGGTAGTCAGGCCTCCTCAGCAGTGGCATCTATTCCAGCGTAGGTGAAATTCTCAAAGAGAGCCATGTTCACATAGGCCTGGAAGAAAAATGAAGAGTTATGATCTAAAAAAGAAATTTGGAAAAGGATTTGCAAGGAGAAAGGAATATCTGATACCAAAGATATTGCCTATTTTTTTAGTTTATCCAAAGTGATGCAAAACGACAACTTCTGAGGTATTACCTTTCTGGCCTCCTGCATCCTGCTGAGTTGGACCGAGATTTGGGAGAAGGGGGGTCTTTCATACGGACGATCCCTCCAGCATTGCTTCATTAACTCATAACTGGAAGGACAATATGTTTTGCATGATGTTTGAATAAGCATTGCATCTTTTGTATGTAATTTTGGGAATATTATAAAATAGTGGTGAAAGTTTAGAGAAATTATTATTATTAAAGTACAGAATACTTACACCTCGTCATCACAGTTTTTGGGTTTCTCCATTCTGAAGCCTTGTGGCAGTTTTTCATAAAGCTCAGCACATGTCATCCCACAGTATGGCGTGCCACCTGAGGCACATACACATAAATAGAGGCAAAGAAAATACTTAGTGCACGCTAGTTCAACCCAAGAGAAGCTATTTCACTCTCAAATTAATTAATTAGATAATGCAAGTTGGCTTGCTGTAGATGATGTTCCAGTGGGGCTGGGGTCAGTCTATCAAACTTCTTATTCAAGCTGCTGTATGTGGTTAAAAACTACAAGAAAAAGAATCTTTACAAACAACAGCTACATTGAACTCTTACTGTGTCTCAGTGGCTTCGTGATAAATTTTTGAATGTAGACCCAAAAGTACTATGCAATGGGGTGGGAGTGGGAGTCAGCATACCAAATATATGGTGGTCTAAGATCATATGTGTAAGTGTTGAAGGCAGCTAGACTACAGGTTATTTTGGGGGAAAAAAACATTTTGCCACCATACACAATAGGAATGTCAAAGTTAATCTTTATTTCCTCCAAAGATCTGAAGATCTATAGATGTTACATGTCTAACAACTGATAGGGATGATGGTGAATGTGTCAAGTAGTTATAAGTGTCATAGTTTCCAGTCTGCCTCCCTGACTCATGCCTTATTTAGGCATGCTTCCTGCTGACTGCAATTACCTTCAATCAACACAATCCATTTCACCTGTACCACTCCTCTCTTAAGCACCATGCAACCCTCAGTTCTTTGCCAGATTGTCTGCAAACCTCCCTTGGATTCTGATTCTCAAGCCTTTCTTTGAACCTGCCTTGTTGTTCTGGACCTGACCCTGACCCTGCTCTCTCCCTCTGGGCCCCTCCTGGATTGATCTGAACGGACCTGTACCCCCCCAGTATTGTAAATCGCTCTTGGATTATCGAGTGAATCTGGACTATTTCCATTATAAAATATATTCCTTCTATCTGTTGTCACTGGCCCTTGTTTGAGTCCGTCATCCACCCTACCATTACAATAAGGATCCCCACCATCATTTTACCATCTGCTTGACTGAAGAAATACGCAAAATAATTCAGTTAAGATTGACAATAAATGTAGGATCCCCTAAAAATGTTACAATTCTCCTTTAGTTTAACTAAGTGTTGAAAAACAAGACAAGTTACGCATTGTCGCTTAGCTGGGCTCGACAATGTGTGGCCTGCAACTAAGGATTTGTAATCTGTTATAAAAATTTCATATAAATCAAGTGTTAAACTACTTATGATGTTACAGCTTCTTGGCTAAAGGTTTGGCTCCTTGTCATGTAGCGTGTTTACATACCTAAGCTTACAATCTCCCAAAGAAGAACACCAAAAGACCACCTGGGAGGAGAATATGACGATAAGACAGAAATGTTAGTGAAATGAAAGTAAAGTAGAATGTACAAAAGTATTTTTCTATGCTCTGAAAACATTTTTATGTTTTGTTGGTCATATTTGGTGCTGTCTAAAGAGAAACCATACAGCCAGTACAGATGAGAAATAGTAACATTTTCTGAAACATTCTTATTGTCACATTTTATAGATAGAGCTAGAAAAAAAAAATCCAGAACAAATTGAAACTTTAAATAAATATGGCTGACAGAATTATGGTTACAATAGTTCAAATAGAGATTTTTCTTAAAATTAACATGGGAACTGAAGAGGAACCACTGTACTCTTACACTGCAAGAGTATTAGGGCCTTTGAAGAAAAAATAAATAAAATTCTGAGAAAAAAGTCAGAATTCTGACTTTAATCTCAGAATTGAAGTACTCAGACTTCTGAGATTAAAGTCAGAATTCTGACTTTTTCCTCAGAATTTAAATTTTTTTTCTTCATTGACCCTAACACTCTTCCGTACGACTGAGACTCAACAACATGAAGCCACAACATTTCCTGCTATCTGATAAACAAAATTCTCTGCAGAGAAATACCACCAGTTTCAA
The DNA here is from genome assembly GCA_037177055.1 of Atherinosoma microstoma. NCBI lineage: Eukaryota > Metazoa > Chordata > Actinopteri > Atheriniformes > Atherinidae > Atherinosoma > Atherinosoma microstoma. Next base: position 9,482,740 of record JBBBVU010000015.1, on the reverse strand, counting down.
ATGTCACACTCTTGTGTGGTAGATTATATTTGCAGACAAGTGTTGTTTGTTCTAATTTTTTTGTCCTACTTTATCTCTCATCTGCATTATGTTTTGTACCATCTTACTTTCTCTATATCTTTTAAACTTGCGAGATGTCCCTCTTTTTACTGTTTACAACTCTCCCTGACCCCACAGGCAGCCTTTTCACTCCTTCCGTTAGCTGTCCTGTGCTCTCTGCTGTATATAAATAGGCTCCAGTTGACAACACAACGTCTCTGTCTGTCCTTAACTTGCACCCAAGGCTTCCTGGTTGTGCTTATCAGTTACACAGCACACTGTTATCAGTCTAACAATGACAGTGGGATGATTTGTTGTTTTCTGTGGCAAATAACTTCAAGGGGCACATAATCAAAACTTCACTTTAGGCTAAAATGTTCTTTTGAAAGAAGAAATGAAACAGAAACAAAATCGGATTATTATGAACTGTCACAATAAAGTAATTATGATTGAAAAGCCTATCAAAATACCCAATGTTGTAACAGCTCAAAACATTGTTTGGTTGACTTGTGCTAAAAAAACTCCACGTGTTGAAGTACTGTGTGTCTGAGAGTCAAAGTTGGTTTCACTGATGAAAGATCAAATAAATTCTCTCAGTTACTCACACATCACTCTTGGTTGTATATACGCTGTAATTCAGGGACTCGATGGCCATCCAGCGTACTGGCAACCTCCCCTGAAAGCCAAGCAATGGATTCATATGACAATTTGTGACAATTTATGTGCTTCGTGAAAATTAAGTGGCTGATTCTAAGTAATAAAAAGTATAGTAAAAAATTAAAGAATTAAACAAAATATGATTAAATCGGCACATGTGCTTTTTTTTTTTTTTTTACTGTGGTGTCATCAAGTTCATGGTCAGTTTGCAATATGGTTCACAACTGTAATACCACCACACACTATAATGTTTGAACATTTCCACATGGCTGCCATCTACAGGCAACCTTTCTTGTTACCAAAATCCTCAACTGTCTTTAATGTATTGGAGAGCAAAACAAATCCATTAGCAGTATCAGGGTGTGTTTACATACACTGCTTTGACCTTCTCTGACCTTCTGAATGCACATATACAATTGTTCTGTGTTTATTTGTTGCATAATATGCTGTTCTCTTACAAGGTGATTAATCACCAAAAAAAGAAAAAAAGAAGTGTCTCAACCATGAATCGACTGATAAATGTTCTAGTTCCATGACAACAATATCTAAACAGTCCTCTTGATCATACTGTTCACATCATGGCATTGACATTTTATGTTGTGATATACCCACTACTGTTGTAAGCTTTTTTTTCAAGGAATCACCCTGATATGATTCTACTCAAATGCCCTTCATTCAGGATATAATATCAGTGTAGCAAGAACTTGGAACACTTTCTGTGAATTTCACCCAAAAGTTGAATATCCCTAACTTTTTGTGAATAGTATATGTAGTAAGGCCCAAGCTGAAATGTCTTTCCATCTGACTTACAGATGTCAGAAAACACATCTGGATGACTGATGGAACTTCCAAATTTCTAAATCTGTTTTTCTGGTTAAATTGGGTTTGTGTTAGCTATATGTTGTTGTTTTTTTTGTTTTTTTACCTACTGAGATGTGACAAAGATCTTAATAGATGTGCAAAGGAGACATAAAAAAAGTGGCAGGATTTCCTTTGGGGCGCACACAAATGCAGATTGCTGCAAGAAAATAGGTGCACTGAAGCAAGTACTCTAAGTTTATGTGCTGTAGGCTGTGCTGCAGTAATATCTCTCGTTCCCTTAGGTCCTCCTCCTCCCTTCATCTCATCGTCCCTCCCGCTCGCCTCAGCACCATGGGGAGGAGAGCTTTCAGTCGCTCTGCTCCCCAACTCTGGAACTCACTTCCCCCCGACATCAGGAACTCAGACAGCTTCAACGTTTTTAAATCTAAACTCAAAACTCACCTGCATTTTAACCTTGACTTTTTCTTCTTTTTTTTCCTTCATTTTGTATTTTATCTTCTTTTTAGCCTATTCTTTTTTATGTCTTTGTATTTCATCTGTTTTATTGTACCTTTGTAAAGTGTCCGTGGGTGTTTAGAAAGGCGCTGTTGAATAAAATGTATCATTATTATCTCAGTCAAACTGTACCTGTTGATGGATCTCAGTCTGATTGTTTGGGTTCATTAAGGCTTAGATAGAAACATTTACACTTGTTCAGATCAAATCTGCCTACTATAAAGTAATAATAGAAAACTTTCCTGGCCTGTGTGACTATCTGGTAACTTTGAAATGCCAGCATGTTAGAATTCTGAGGTGCAGTAGCCAATCTTCACAAAGCGTTTTAAATGAATGAATAATCAGGACGGTTTCAGACTACAGACTACAACAGATTTTTTTATTTGTGTCCTCTGCTGGCTGCATATCCAAATTACTTACCATTGTCTTCTTGACATAAACTTCCTCACCGCGGGACAAACCAAAATCTGCTATCTTTGCCACAAGGTTGTCCCCTACGAGAACATTCCTTGCTGCCAAATCCCTGTGGATGAACTGGTGCCAAGAGAGTGGAGGAGAGAAGAGAGAGTGTCATTACAAGATTTTTTTCTATACATTTATCTAAAAGACCAAGAACTAACACTCCTGAATATAGGACAATTAATGACCTACTTCTCTATCAGTTTTTATAGAGGTTTTGTCAGTAATGCAACCTCTAATGTTTCTTGTAGCAGTGTAGAAGTTCTTGAACATATGTGCTGTTTCTTTCTGTCTACCTTCAACTGGTATACATTCAAGCATCAGGAGATATTTTTCCCTACAATAAGTCAGTTCACCTTTTCATTTTCAACAATTTTTGTGCCGTTGAGTTTTTTTTTTTTTTTCGACATCAACAACATCTGTAGCCCAACCTAATGACAACCTGACAATTGTAACCAATCACTCTCAAACAACCCATGAATCAGAAAGCACATTCACACGTATTTTCTCCTCCCACCTGTTTGTCGCTGAGGTAATGCATCCCCGTTGCCACATCCACAGCAAACTGCAACAGCTGCTGTGAGGTGAGGGTAGAAGCAGTACCGTGCTCTTTTGCAAAGGCAGGGTCCGTCTCTAGCACTCGACTCTTCCTCAAGAAATCAAGGAGGTTTCCGTAAGGAGCGAATTCTATGGCTATATAAAGGTAGCCTGAAGAAAACAAAAGAACAGATGTTGATATTTACCAAACTTTATATGGATATTGTGTCCCTATGATCACTTCCAAACAATTTCCGTTTTTTTTTTTCATTTCGTTTTTTTAACTTATGAACTGAATCCTCTTTGAAGTCATTAAAAAAGGTCATGACTGCTGCTAATAAACATTGTAATTTGAACAAGCTCAGCTTGCCTTATAATCTTTATTTGTTTTGTGGCCTTGACTGGCCTTCTTGCATTAGCCCAATGGGAGAGCCAGCTACAGATGGTTAGGGACCTTGCTTTGAACAATTTGAACTTGACACAGCAGAGGTAGACCAGAGCTTCTCTATAAAACCTCACAAAATTCAACCAGATGGCTTAGTGTTTGTCAATAAATAACTAGAGTTTATACAGGTCATTAGGCATTTGTGGCCACCGTGTGAAATGTTTCATATTGATTTCACCAGGACCAAGGAAAGTGCCAATACAATTAGTCGGCACTGTACGTGGAAAGAAAGAATAATGGTTTGATAGACAGATTGGTAAAGTAAGTTAAACCTAGAATGTACTGTATTACTTGCAGAAGGCATTTTCAATCTAGTTGAAAAGGGACCTGTTACAATTTCCTTTTTCAGGACAAGTAATTTAAATAATAATGAAATTATTTATTCAGAAATGTACAAATTACATAAATGAAATTAAACGTTGTGTGAACTCATGCATTCACTCCTGTTTTATAACAGGAAATACAAAACAGTTTAAGACTCTTTGCTATGAGTGGGGAAATCTTCGAAAGCATCTTTAGATCTGTGCATGGTTTATGCTTTTACTGGGTGACAAATGATGGATGTCTCTTTCCCAAGGCTCCTTTAAAAAAAAAAAAAAAAGTCTCTCTGGGTCTTGTTCACGAGTGAGGGAAGGA
>JBBBVU010000015.1:9461342-9478550 GCA_037177055.1 Atherinosoma microstoma | reverse complement strand
ATGGACCCCAGGAAGACTAGCTCGTCCCACTTCTGAGACAGCTAATGGGGATCCTTTTAACAATAAACAATAAACAACAATAAACATTAAAAGTCTGTATGCAATGGTGGAATGTGTTGGCATTCCCATCTGAAAAATAACAAAACAAAACAAACTGAACTTATATCTCTGGTTTTGTTGAAACATTTTTTTTTCTCCCAACTGAATTCAACAGCTCACACGAACAGCCGAACATCTGTAATCCCACATCTGAATCATTTGCTATTAAACCACTTAGTCACAGTTAATTGTTGGATATCCTCTTAAACAGACTTCACTTTGAAAAGAAATGCTGTTCCACTGATTAGCCTCATCTCATTCTTCTGTAATTATGCTCAGTTTTGAGTTTATATTTAGAGACGAGACGTTTGTCCAGATCCAGACAGCAGACCGCTTGCAGGTAGCAAGAGAGCAACAAAATAAAGGCCAGGGCGATGCTTTGGACATACACAAGGGTATCAGCTCACAAGGGTGTGTGCAAAGGAAAGAGAGATGGGGTGAGACAGTGTGTGACGAGGTGTGTGCATGTGTGTTTTCCAGCAGCCATGATGCATTAGTGTAACCTGATGCCTCTCCTTCCCTGTGAGCCCTAACCTTGAGACAGACAGAGAGTGATGCAGGCTGCGAAGGCATGTTCTGTTGGAAAGGAAGCTGGTGATCCTCATCAGAAAATATGTCTAATATTAGACAGTGCAGCTTGTTCAGACGATGCTGTTAGGAATCATTTAAGCTTCTTGATTAACATTTATGTTTTTGATTTATTTGTATTTTTCTTAGCTTAGCTGTTTAGTTTTATATTAATGATCATATAATTTTAAACACGAGCTTAAAACCAGCATCTGGTATATTGAGACATACATGTTGTCTTTACCATTTATCTTCCATTTTAATCTCCTGCACTATTGTGATACACTGATTAGCATCAGTAAATCACAAAATTCTGTCTTAAAGCATAAAATGCTAATTTTACATCCCTGTTACAAACCAGATAAATCATTAGTGAGAAGGAGACATTTCATTACATCTTTTTCTCCCATTGTGAAAAACTTTGTTATGCCTCAGAGTCATTTTTTTCCATCAAGGAACCTGGGCGATTACAGGCCCAAGTATAACGAAACAGCTGAAATTCCTCATCTTGAATACATTTAATAATAATAGGGTATTATTCCCCATTTTATTCTCCTACATTAAATACTATTCCCAGAGCCCATTAGGAGACTTAATCATCACTGGCTGAAATACACTGTGGAGAGATAATTACAGTTGATGATATTCACAGATAATTCACAGATAATAAGATGAATTCTTCTTGGTCGTTCTATTTCCTTTTCACTTTACTCGCAGCATTTTCCTCTGGTGCTGCCAGGCTCACAACTCACGGCTCTCTGCCTTTGTTTTAAAACACAGTAACCAGCAATTGAAGAAGAAGAAAGAGAGCAAAATACAAAGACGTGAAAGTCGAGTTTAAAATAAAAAAAGAAAAAGAAAAGGGTATAAAAATAGGAATGTTGGAGGAGGAATAATGAATCATTTACAGACATATGCAGGGTAGGGTCGTCAGAGTTTAAATATTCATTATAGGTGTGGAGTCAAAGCTTTTAGCTTTTGTGGAATGAAGTTCTGCTTCTTTCATGTGATGTTTATGTTCGCTGAATTATGCATAAAAAAAGAATGTTATGAATATACTTTTTATGTTGCCATTGTTTCTGTAAGAAGGCACTCTTGCGTGTCGGTAGCACTGTCAGGGTTCAAGGAAAATTCCCGCTGGAGTCACTATCAATGTTCAGGGCAGTGTGGCATGAGGGAAAAATCCACCACAAGGAGATATTTAATGGTACTCTAATAGGCAAAAAAAAACCCAAAAAGAATCCCAGGTTGACTTTCACATATCAGGAATTTAGCTGCAACAATGCACATTCATGAAGACACACAACATATTGTCCATGATCTAACAGTTTACTTTTTAAACAATATGCAACTACTATCCACTTTGGGTAAAAACTAAAATATTTAGCTGATCAATGCCACTAATCACAGTCGGGCAATGATCAATAATGTAATATTCCTATTTTATTATTTTTAGATTGTATAGAATATGCCATTTTTTTAACATAAAAGATTCAGGTGGACCGTATCAAGTTATCATTTAATGTGCAACGTAGGCCAAAGATATTCTTGCTTTAATGTGGCGGTAGTCTAACTATCATGGTTGCCTCACAGTTTTATGTATTTATTTGAGGCGCCGTTTGTGCTCGTCTTCAGAATTTAACATTACATGTTCACAAAACTGCAACATGTGAGTAACCAGTAAGGACAGTGTAGAGACCAGTTTGACCAGATGGAAGGTCAGATGATTGACAGCAGTAAAAATGATGGAAAGTTTCAAAGACAAGACACAACATGCGATTTTTAGGGGCCTTATATACCACTAACGATACAGCTGCTGTCATTTCTTTAAAAAAAAAAAAAAAAAAAAAAACCTCCATACATTCTACATATTTGCAGAGTCACTGGAAAAAAAGAAGGAAACTTGCATAATAAGATCTAATGCAAGTTATTTATCTTCCTCTTGGCATTTGAATTGATGAAATATCTTCTGTCAAACTTGCCTTCCTTTCCTACCGTGCAACAGTTTAGTGCAGAATTCCTCCTGGACACATCTAATTCATCCAGCATGTTGCTATGAGAGTAAATTTGTTCCAGATCTCAGTAAGATGAGAATGTGAATGGGCTATAATCTACACCATATCATGCTACCTCTTCAAGTCAGTGGCTCTTGCAATGAAATATCTTTTAACAATTTCCCCAAGCAAAATGAGAGGCAGCTCAAGACCAACCCAGAGGGAGCAAAAAAGAAATATTACTTCCAGAAAATGCTTAGCAGCTTCTCTTTTTTTTGTCATCCTGACATTTTTATTTGCTTGATTTTCTCCATCTTCTCTTTCCTACCACCTCAATCGTACTTTTCCTCTTTTGCTTTTTTCATTATTCAAAATAAAGAAAAAGTTTCACTGATAAATGTTTGTATCATTATTTATTTGCATGCATGTATGCATGCTACCTGAGGTACATAATATCTATTTTTGTACTCGTTACTAACTAAACATGAATTAAAAACATATGCAAACAGAGTAAAGTGAAGGTCCGACTAGTGGACAGACACTTTGATTTAATTAAATGTTTATATTTTAAGGCCATTACAATAACAGAGGGAAAGGTGTATCAAATATAACCTCAAAGTCGAAGCTACACTTTTCAAGTACAGTGCTATGTACTGGTAAGAAACCAGCTAAATTAGGGTAGACACAGTATATTACATTTATCATGTAATGTAAACTGATTATAACCATACAACATCTATACAGACTATTGATGGGATCATAACCTCTGCTATATTTGTTATATTTTTCCATGACAACCACCTAAAACCCTGGAAAAAGTTTTCTTTAAACTGCCATTGTTTTATCCATATCATTTTATTCTTGTCTTAGCCTCGTTGCAAAACAATATGGGGATACTGGGAACAACTTCTAATCATTGGTATGGGTGTGTAGCATTATGCAGCCTAAGAAATTGTGTGTGAGAATAGGTGAAAGTGGCTTATTGTGTCAAATTGCACTGAATATTGAACAAGGCAAGCAAAGCCATATGTAAATACAACCCATTAATAATTTTACCATTTATTCTTCAACACTTCTTTCAGCCAATTCATTTCAGATTAATATCCATACCGACCACTAGATGTCGCTCACTCACCTCTGTTCTCACACGCTCCAATCAAGTTGATGATGTTGGGATGATGGCCTAGTTTGCACAACACTTCGAGCTCTCCTGCAAAGTCTCTGTGGTCATTCTCCGAGGCAAACTCTGCAAAATGAACAGCATCATTAAAGTACAAGCAAAACAAGTTTGCACATAAGACAATGCACCACAGTGACAATAATTTAGATAAATAAATGAGCATTTATCTGAACCACATATGTTTGAAAGTCTAGTTACCCTTTAGCATCTTTATGGCTGCACTCATTTTACTGCCATCCTTTTTGATCATAGCTTTGATGACCTGTTACGAAACTGCTGTTAGATCAAATGTTTAACTGTATGCCAAAAAAAAGGCACCGTTTAAGGAACGCTTGATATATTTGGGCAAACCTGGCCAAAGTTGCCTTCTCCAATAACATCTTCAAACTTTATGTCCTCCCACTCAAGAATTGGATAGGTCAGAGGTTCTGGAGTTGGCTTGGGTCTTCGTGTGAGTGTAAGAGTTCCTGAGTTAAACTGCAGAATAGTTTCTTCACCCTGGTGATATAAACAGGCGGAAATCAGCAAAAATATACATGCATAATGAGTTTTCCTAAATTCTGATGTCAGCGCTGGCTGATCCCCACCGATCCAGACTGGTAGGTAAACGTCCGCCGACGGTTGAGCAGCGTCTTCCTGATGAAGAAAAGAGCCAGCAGCGCCAGCAGTATAGTCACACAGGTAACAGTCACTGATCCCACTACTGCCACCAACAGCTGGTAGCTGTCCCCAATAGGCTTCCCAGTCACACTCTGTGTGGTTGGCACACGATCTATTTCAGCAGAAGGGAAAAGATAAAAAAGAAAGAACACGGGGGGGATGGGGGCAAGTTGAGAGGACAAAACCAAGAAGAGAAATGGAGATGATTTTCAGTCAGTGGAGGTAGTTATGCTGTTTTATTGTAGAATTATTATGAGTGCATCCATGTCCCAGTGTGGGTGGTCTTGTTTAATTCCACCTTGGAAAAGCCACAAGCATGGCAGTAAAGAGATTTTCCGCTTGGAACTATCTTTAGCTTGAAAAGAAAATAAACATGACATAAAAGAGACCATAAGAAGTTCTTAATTTATATCAGTATCCCAGACTATTTGATCCTGAAGTTTGAAAAGACAACCCTCTAACAATCATAGAGATTCTCACAAAGTGCCCTGAAATTACTTTTCTTAATCTTAGTATAGTTCATGAAGAAAGATCACTCTTTTTTTTTAGATTTTATAGTATTGTTATTTAGAGTACTACTGCCACAATGGTAAGGCTCAGAACAATCCCATATTTCAGACTGGAATATTTCCTGATTTAACCTTTTTTTCAGTTCAAATTATGCCAAGTTTATGTTAAGTCTCATAAAATCCCCTACTTTACACTGGCAACATGTGCATCCTGATGTATTAATACTGTATAAAAATAATTGAACAGAAAATAAACTCCAACTCACCATCCCCTTGAGTCATCGCCTGAGCAAAATTGCTCCACTCTCCTGGCACTTTAGAGAACGCCCTCACTCTGAACTGGTAGAGTGTACTGCTGTTGAGTGTTGTTACATCTTTGGCGGTCTTGTTCCCATCATCTGTGTCCACCCAAGCATGAGGACTTCCTTGACCAACTGGTTGATACTCTATGGTGTATTTAGTGATCCCTCCATTTGGATCTTCTGGGGGCTGCCACCTCACCTGGATGGCTGACAAGGACAGTGGATGGGCCTGGATGTTGAGTGGGGATGATGGACCTGAGAAACAGAAACACTTCTGTTGTAAGAGCCATGAAACCGTTCTTCTGTTACATTATATTCTGATCCAACCATAAGCTTTCAGGATGTTTGCACTAAAAATGTTTTATAACCATTGATAAAAGATAAGGAATGGTTTCATTCCCTCTAACCTATTAACTGTTCATCTTCTTTCCTCAATTCATAAAACATTTGTGGGCAGAGGGAGAGTCAACAGAAAGTCTCATACACTCTTTGCTATTAAAACATTACAGCCTTCATACTGCATTCAATTACTTACTTCACAAACCACTATCACTGTTTTGTATCAACTTCAGCTTTTAAAAAGAGTCATATTTGCTGCTTGTTTCTTATGATTATCATTGGTTTTAGTTACCCTGGCTGTTGATGCGGAAGTGGTATGGTTTGGAAGGTGGTCCCTGGCTGCCACAGTTGATGAGGCGCACCACTACGGAGTAGTCTTGATGATACTCCAGGTTGTGGAACTTTGTGGAGAGCACATTGAGAAGGGTGGTTTCCTCCAGCAGTTTCTCGCTGTAGGGTGGTGGTGCGAAGAGCTGCACTAAAAAACCGCTTGCTGTGCCAGCTGCAAGGCCACTGTTGGTGGGCAGCTGCCAGCGCAAGGTAGCATTGCGGCCCTCCACCGAGCAGATGTCAATCTTAGGTTGAACTGTGGGCTCTGCAGCAACAGAGAACACATGATGAGCTAAGGGGACTATCAGCTCCATTTGAATTTCTGCTCATATAACCAGCTCTCTAAATTAGTTTTGAGTAGCACCGAAGGCTTGATTTTGCTTGTTTTCATTTGGTTTGCTTATTTTAGCAGTGAACTGCATGAAACAGGGCGAGGGAGTAATGATTAGAAACGTTGGCTCACAAACGAGGAAATAATGGCTGTAAATCTTGACACAATCTTGTCTGTTTGTTACTCTACAGTCTTTTCCTACATGCATGAGCTTCAACACTATATTCTGGATTAAATGAAAAAATATAATGGATAAAAAAGTGAGCATTAAATCCACATTTAAATAGGACAATCTTCCATCTTCCTCAACCTCAACTAATGTTGATGTTACTTTAACTTCACCTGAGTATTTGAGTTTGATGCTGATTTATTTTCCTTTTACAACACATTTCATCGGGACATATATAATTTATCTTCCAGAATTTAATTTATTTTTCTAGACATCTATTCAACAGTTTTAATTTCTACTGACTGTTAAGATGAATATTCGAAATAAAATCTTTGAAAATATAACATGTCAGCCTGCACATAAAGCAGTATGTAGCCAAAGTAACATTTTACATGCCTTTGAGTGCTTAACAGCTCCGCCAAGCAGAGATTTTCTAAAATTCTTATAACTAATTGCCAATTAGTTGCTTCTCCCAGCCAATCAAAACTCAGGAGAAGCCTATAAAAGGATTGAGGAGTTGTACTTCTGGGCCTTTTAGGCCACTTTGCAATTACACCGTTGCTCTTTGTAGGCCTTAGATAGTTATGTTCATTTGTTAGGGTTTTGGATTTAAACAATAAAAGTAATTCAAAGTAACTTCACCAGCAGTGGCTAGAACACATAACACGCCACTTGAAGGAATTATCTAATATCATATTATGGATCAGTCAATGAAACCAAACCAGTACTTTACTTGAGTAAAGTAGTTTACATAAATTTTGCAGCCCATAGTTGTATTTTCACATTACTATATTGGTAGTAATATTTACATGATCTCAATATGTTTTCCATCTCTGTGTCTGTGGGAAATTCAAGATGTACTTCCACATAAAACTAACATCTTGAGTTTGATTCCAGCAAGGACAATCAAACCCTTCTCTTTTCTCATGTACAGTATACACTATCATAACCAGATTGTGCTTGTGCAAGAGACCAGCATTCCTTTGTGAAAAATAAAGGAATAGCTCATTAATATGTATGAATTGAACAGTATATTGCCAAAGAGTCAAACTTAGAGAACTTTTCACTAGTGCAATCCAAAACGGGCACTTTTCTAGTTTTCTATGATTTTTCTCACACATGCACAGATATGCTCTCTCCCCCTGCACCACAGTCACTGAGGATCCTGCCTGCAGCATTTGAACACCGGCTGTTCTTACTCTTGAACAGTTTTGATATTCATGGATAACTGAAGGCAAACAGTGTTTTGCTTTGTTGTTGTCATTGTTTTGTTTGATCTCTATTAGTCTCAATCCAATCATGTATTTTTCTGAGAGTAATGCCCACAAGTCATTTGAGGATGTTACTGTATTTGCCCCAAAACTTGATTTTAGATTACTTACTGGGGAAAAGGAAATCTGTGTTATTGTCTTGGGAAAATTGTGGCCAAACACACGATCTCTACTTTTTTAAAACTTTTTTTGTGATTTTTGTTCCAAGACAGAAAAATATGCTCCTGCCCAATATACTGTATGTGTGGTCTCTCAGAACCTGCAGCACACTTACCAGGACAGTCTGTCTCCATCACAGCTTCTGGCCCTGGGGCCCCTTCTCCTCCTAGTCCAGGTCGACTCAACTGAACGCGGACATGGTAGCGTGTTGAAGGCTCCAGGTTCATCAGAGTGATAGGCTCTTTATCACTATAAACTGAAACAAAAGAGGAGTAGGATGAAGAGATTACCAAATACTGTCATTATGGTTGCAGCATTTGAACATAAAAATCAAAGCTATTGAAAGTAAAGCTGCACATACTGCTGAAGTCACTTTTCATGATGATTTTTTTTCTTTTCAACTCAGTGGAATGTGTAATATCCTCTTAAACCTGCAGGATATCGTATAAAGGATGTAACTGCACTGCTCTTATCGTAAGTATGATGTAATCATGCTAGTCTGTCATTTCCCATTGAATGCCAGCTTCTTTTTTTAAATGAATTTGTGTAAGGATTTGTTGCCGTGATTATTCCTCTTGCTTTAGCTAGAAGTATTTTGCAGCCTGGTTTGTGTTGATTGCTTTTATCTTCCTCTGCTCTACAATATAAAAAAAAAAGTACAAAATGTTTTGTGATAAGTGAAAAAAACAAAACAAACTATTCACAACCGTATTTTTGTCTGTTACCTATGATGGAAGACCAAGAGTCTTCATTTTCCACAGGCTTGTAGAGGAGTCTGGTTGAGATGATTGGGCCATCTCCTCTGTGGGACTCTGCTGGCATCACCAGCAGCTGCTTACTCCGCTTTTCCAGCAACTTTGGAGCTCTAGTGGGCACTGGAGGCTCTGTGTCGAAATCACAATAGATTTTAACCACAAACATTAGAAAAATCTACCCTCGTTGCATAATTTAAATTTTTGCTCAACAGAAACCACCGACTCAGACCTTTAATGGTGATGTTGAACTTGCGAGAGTCCTGGCCTCCATTGGTGAACACCCTGCATTCCCACAGTCCTCCAAGCTGCATACTCAGGGGAGGGATCTTAAACAGAGCTGTGCTCTTATTTGAGTCCATGATGGTTTTTAAGGGCTGAGAGGAAAATAGGCAACATGGTAGAGCAGTGCAACACATGGTGAAAACCACATTTTAATATTCTGTGCCTATTAAATGCTGCTGCTTGAATTTTCCCCAAAATGTCTTCACACTGAGAAATTTCTTTGTTCCTGTGGGAAATGCTGGTACAGTTCTTTATCAGATCATTTCTGTAATCAAGGAAACAGACCAGAAACAATAACACAGAAAATGAACATATCACTTATAGGCAATCCATGGTAACTACTGCCCTGTAGAGTGATACAGCCTTATCTGGTCGGAACATTGTGCTGTTGACTTCCTCAAAACGTGACCCAACCTTGAAATCGTCAGTATAAACTTCAAGGTATAGTTCAAGTTAACTTTTGCTTTAACTGGGTTTATTCATTTTTTTTTTTCGCATTTTAATAAACATTTATAATGTAAATATATAAGATTATAGCAAAGCTAATTTCCATCCTTTGTCCTTTTGCAGGCCAACACAATAAAATAATAATAAGAATATTTCTGCTTTGGCCAAACAGTTACTTGGGCTTTAAAAAAAAAAAAGCATTTAAGGAAAATAAATATTCATTTGTTTTCTTGCAAAGTTATGTGGGAGTATCAGTTATTCTAAAGCTTGCAATTAAGTGAAAATGTTCATTTAAAAAAAGCATTAATTATAATGATGTGCACAGGTTGTTGTTGAAGTGCAACATTTCTGGCACTACTTTGATATGTAATATTCATCAATATAAAAGGTTCATCCATTAGATAGGAGAAACACTCTGCCCACATATAGGACAAATTGTTGATTTCTAATGTTTATTTTTCTTATTCTGCACAGTAAGTAGACAGAAGTGTGTTCCAAAACCATAATTTGTTGCTATAACAATCATCCTAAAATTAATGTGGACACCTGAACAAAGAACATTGGTGAGTCCTGGTAGTTTATCTACACAGTTCATCCTTCTTCTGTATTTTACTCGTTCCAGTTCAGGATTACTTTACGTTATCTCTGCAGAAGTGCTGTTTGCTACATCTGGTCTTCCTACCTTGATAACAGTGCTGTCCAACCTTCGAAGCTCAATGCTATGGTGACTGGGTGGGGGGTTGCCTGTAGCTGAACATGAGATCTCAGGACTGGAGTTCAGATTCCACTCCACATTGCCATCCAAGTCCAAAATCTGAGGAGCCCGATCTGAAGAGTGTGAGAAATGCATGGGAGAGAGACTATGAAAAAACAGGTTGGCTATAAGAAAGAAAATGAAATGGCAGAGAATTGAGTAGAGGAGAGATGTTTCCAGGGCAGCAGCAGCACATTGCAAAACCTCCGATTTTAAAGTTTTCCAACTATTCTGTTTTTATTTAAGAGGCAGGTCAAGTTCATGTGGAGATACAGGGGTCATCGAAATTTCAAAATGCTCAAGGATAACATAGAATCTTATTAAACAAATGAATACTTCACCATGTGTGCTGATATCATTACTTTCCTTGGTGTCCTCTCAGAAATGTTGCATAGGGAAATATATTTCAAACAATTTAAAAATGCATTTCTTAATTTGTGCCGCTGTGTCCGTTGTGTAGAATTATGGAAATGTAAAGAAGTAATGATATATATTAACACATGTTGATGGCATAGGGAAGGCGGAATTAAAGAATTAATGGGTATGTGATGATACCCACCAGACTTCTCACAGTGTTGTCCTCTCCACCCTGCAGGGCACTGGCATCCACTAAAACGGTTACAAACTCCTCCATTCTGGCATTTACAGCTCAACCTGCAGTCTGGTCCATACATGTTATCATGGCAGGCTGACAAGAACCAAAACACACAGAAAAAAAACATTGTGACATTTAATACATTTGACTATGATGTACTGCTTATGGAAATTGAGTGTCATTGTGCTAACCTCTCTCACAGTGATTCCCAAACCAACCACTGGCACAGGAGCAACCATATGGGTCAGGTAGGCAGAAGCGAAGCCCCTTGCAGTTCAACTGGGAACCGCATGACTCCTGGCAGTTTCGACCAAACATTCCTTCTCTGCAGGCTGTAATCCAGCAGAGAAAGGCAAATTCACAAATGTGTTTATCTAAATTCCTCAACTTTTGCTGTATCATGTCATAATCTGCCTTGCAAAACACCACCAGCGTCAAACTTCTTCCAGTGTAACTAGTTAGGCACCTGCTGAAATATCTTAAATGTTAAATAATGTAGTAAAATTGGGTCCTGTAGAACCTGGATAAACCTGACAGATCCCAGAATTAGAAAAGATCACGTTAAGAAACAGATTTGAAAGAGGACAGAAAACAGAGTTAGTCTTACAAATATATCTTTAAATGCAGAAAAAAATATAATTTAGTGTTTACTTTAATTTCAGTTGGTAACAACTACTTATCACTGCAACTAAAGAGGCTCAACTATTTTTTTTCCCAGTGAACCACGGGGTCACCAGTCAAAGACAGAGTAATGAATCATTTTGATTTAGTGTTAATGCAAATGTAATTTCATTTAACATTGACATGATGAGTATAGCCCTTGCAATGTTGGATGGACAAAGCGTATCCTTTTAAATGATCTAAACTTATCTTAAAACATCTGGGGGATTTATAACACAAATATACAGCTTGTTGAATTAATTATAGATTTTAATGACCTAATAGTTTAGTACGTTTCCTCAATCTGAAATTTAACTTGTGTTAAAAGATTTCATCAAACTGCTTTAACAAGTGCATCCTTGTTTAAAAAAAGCCACTGATTAATGCTAAGATATAATAAAAAGCAGTGTGATAGAAAGATTTAATTAGGTTATTTCTCAGTGCTTTATTTCTAGAGTAGAAATAAATCCGCAAAGCAGTGTGGGAAGGTGCCACATGGCCATGTTTTGTGTGAATGCGGTTGAAGTGAAGCTACATTTTATTTGATGGACACAGTCTTCAGTGTGTTGTGGTTCTGCCTCAGCTGATACCAAAAGATTTAAAACTCTGATACAGAAAGCAGGGACAACATAGCTTCGTCCATCAGCACAATCAGTTTTTCAAAACTTCACAGCCTTCAGATATTTGTGGAAACAGCCAACCCAAAGAATAAAGAGGGGGAAAGTCCCTGGAAGTAAAAATATTGGGTTGAACACAGCTGAAAAGAGCAATGTCCTTCACTTAATGTGAAGGCTCCAAGAGAAGTTAAGATTTTGGAAGATATATAGCCAGCAGTAAAACCTGAACACCCCAGTGAACAATTAATAGTCTGTTACACCGTTTGCATGTTTATACTATAAGGCAATCCAGTGAGGGAAATATCTTATATTGCTCATATAAATGATTTATCATTAAATATTTTTCAGTTCAAAATGTCTGCAAGCATGTGTGTCTGTATTGGTGCCGTGTATATGCAGTCAGAGATTTGTTAAGTGTAATAATGCATTAATGCAAATTTACTGTGAGTCAAAATTACCGACATACCTTGTTTAGTTAATGCTATCTTTGAATGATCTGACTTCAGCAAAATACAGCACATCTTTTCATTATTTTTCTCTTCTTCTGCCTATTGGCACAAACAAAAGCTATCCCACTGTATTAGTGAGTTCGTCACAGTGAGTAAAGTACAAACCTGTCTCACAGCGTGTCCCCATGAATCCTGGAGGGCAGACACAGTCTCCACCCTGATCATGACAAACTCCACCATTGAGACAATCTGGACAGTCCTTGTCACAGTCAGTACTCCACTTCTTACTAGGACAGGCTACAGAGACAAGAACAGCTTAGAGCTGCATACAGTTACATAAAGTGTAATAATTGGACACATGCATTTTATAGCAATGAAGTTCATTTTGTGTTCTATGTTTTTGCATTAAAAGTTGATCTTTGAAAACTTTTTGCACAAGCAGGTCAAACGAGATGCTAAAAGTTCGAATTCATATACTTTTGCAACTCAGACATGCAATTATGTCTATTTTGATTGTTTCATCATAATATCATGTTTTGTATGGTATTTAGTGTTTATTTCTAATAATGAAAGAGACTGTAGTATGTATAATAACTATGACAATTATGGTATTTGTTATGAATCATTGGGGTATGAAGAAGGGCTTGCATTAAATAAGTGTGGCTTCATCCCACGCCTTTTGAACGAGGATTTTTTATTATATTGCCATTTTTGGCTTAATTCCCTTGTTTTTGCCTTTTAATCAAAATCAAATCAATTCTTTAAACAAATAAATGATCCTGTGCAATATTTTTTTTCACCATCCGTTTGACCTCTTGATCACAAGATCCCCCTGTGGGAGGGCAGCATGAGATGTGTGCAGCATCACGGGGAAAAACTCCGCTTAAAGACTCTACCAAGCATTGCCATCCAAATGAAACACAATTTCAACTCCAGTCAATTATATGGATATGTAACAAAAACATGAGAACGGCTCCGTCCATTTTAGTGCCTCTTCTAATTTCTCCACTTCAAGCAAATCGCGAAAAACAAACTTTGCTGATAACAAAGATGCCTGTCTCATCACTGTGCAACAAAAACTCTACGAGCTACCATAGAAAATCGCAGTTTTATAAAGCATGACTTACTTTTGCTGTTTTGTAGTATTTTGTTTCACAAAAAAAAGCTTGTACTTTTGTAATTACTCATCAGACATTACTTTGGTCTATTATCTTGTGAGTTTCACTAAAAGTAATTTTTTTTAGGCAGAGATAACCTTTTAAATTTTCTACTGTGTTCAAGGAGAATCAACTCCGACAGTAATACATTTCTCAATTCTGACACTTTTGTAGTACCTCCAAATGTCTTGGTTTTCTTTTGAGACCAAGATTGTAAATACAGCCCTTTTAGTTGTGAAAATATATTCCACTACTTTATTTTGGGTATGTCATCATGGACAGTAGGCAGAAAAATTGGCTCTCTCATGAGTGTAATTTGCCATGTGGGTGTTGTGTGTGTGTGTGTGTTAATGTATGAATTTGACAAACCTCTAACAATAAGTCTCATCCAGGCACCTTTGAGGGGACTGTCTCCAACATAGCTAGCACTGTAGATACCTTCATAAGCAAGATCTACATTCTCCACTGTCAGTACAGCCGTGCGGTTTACCACATCAATCCAGTGAGTCATATAATAGTAGTTTCCTACACAAAACAAGTAAGAATATTAATGACAGATTCAATCTCTGTTTTCATTTCCACAAAATCCCTAAAAGCAGTTTTTTTTTCCTGGATCTTGATGTGGTTTAAATTTTTCTCTGTTCTCTTAGGTTAAATTATGTGTCCTGCCTTACCATTGTATTTCCAAGTCACGTCTCTCTTTTCAGAGCTAAGAAGCCTCATGCTGAGGTGAATGGTCTCTCCTTTGTTTGCAGTCAGTGTAAGGGAGTTTGGAATGAAATTAGCTGTAGGAAACACAACAATGCACAGTTACTTTTTCATAAAACACTCCCTCAAACCTGCTCACAGTGGGAAATAAATGATGAATGAAAACTGTGCACACCTCCACCAATATTGTTAATCATTGTAACTGTCTCAAATGCATGTGGAACGTCCCGAGTAGATTCACAGTAGAAGATCCCGATATGGTTTAAATCGTGAAAGTTGGTGGCCAAAGCCTCTGTGTTTTTTGGTTTATGCACATGAAAACTTGGTCCTTTGGGTAAAATGAGGATTTTGTTGTCTCTTTTGATGTCCAACTGGGCATGGCTGCGTTCTTCATTGATGCACGTTATGTTGAACTGATTGGCGTGGGAGACCTCAGCTGGGGAGATCATGGTCAAGTCGATCATGGCATCTGCAGGACAGGATAGGACAATCAAAATTTTTCACATGAGGTATTGTACTTTGACATTAAAGAACTTGGGGGGAAAAAAGAGATATTTTTATCTTATTCATGCAAGAAAATAAAAGAGAAAACATCTGTTTTTACCATCTAAACCATAGTTGAAGAGATGTCTGATCTTATTGTGTTTCTGGTAATTAAAAGTCATTTAAACTGAGACAAGACTATTTTTTCATGACCACATGATAATGATCCATTGTGACACTCTCAACCAAACAAAATTTTAAAAGGTGTAATTTCTTTGAATAATGTTTATATTTGATTTTTTATTTCTATGAGATCATTTTATGGCTCAGTCTTGTTACAGTCTTTTCTTTAAAAATAAAATCTAATAAGTTAGTATTCTGAAATGTTGTCCAAAATATCACTGTTTGTAGAAAACAGATTCACTGCAACTAAATAGAAAAAACGTGTAGCTAAGGTTCCAATGCATCTAGCAGCATGTCTCCCCATGTAATCTCATAATGTAAACATTTTTAAATTGAACATCTTGACACCAGAAAAGGTACTGATATTTTAGTTCAAACACAAAAGCTTTCAGGAATGTAGTTATCTGATTCAAAGTGCCAAACACAACAAACTCAGTATGCCCAACATTCCTTCTCCCTGGTTTTTGAACACCAGATCCAAAGAACAATGGGAGGAAACATGGATGAGCTCTTTTTTCCCCTAAGGGTTCAGAAACCGATGCTCTTAACTAAAATGGTAGTCATGGCTTTGATAAAACATAAAACGTTATCTAAAAGGATAGAAAAGAAAGGATGGTGTGAGCTTGAACATAGATATAAACATCGGAGTTTCTTTTTAAAACAAACCAATATTTTGTTCACTGGCGATGCAAAAAGCTTTAAAAACTCTTACCTGTTGAATGAAAAAAACAAAATAAAAACACCCACAAGATCCTCATGATTTGTCTAATCCTCATTGGGAAAACTTCTCAATAAATCAGCTGTCAGCTCCGACTTTCCGCGCTCTACATCCAAAACGGTGACGCTGCGTCACGACGATGGACTTTTTTACGCATAACTTCCTCCAACGCTCTTGTTCAGGTGTAAAATCTCTTCAGAAACGAAATAGTTGTCAGAGATAGAATCGCAGTGTCGACACACTAAACGCGGACAAAGTTGCTGTGTTTTCTGGGTGGGAGAGGAAGGAAGAGCGTCAGCAGACATCGGAGGACTTTCTGGCGCTCCGGACCTCCCAGATCTGACTCATGTAGTTCTGCGTTTAAATTTTATCTAATTTTATCACAATCCATTACTAGGAACCTTTTTAATTGTCTTTGGACATGCAAACAATTTAATTTGGAGAATTGTGTGAACAGCTGTATGATATAGGCTAATGGGGAAGGATTTTCAATCTCCTTAAAAAAAATGTCATCAATAGATCAACTAATAAAGAAAACTAAATCTGAGGGGAAAAGATGATGAAAACACTTTTGTTTTGCAATTTAATTACTGTTACCAATAAACAGAAAAAAGTTTTCACGAGAATAATTGCATAAATTTTGCAAAAAATGTATGCAAAAAAATCATTAATGGTGATGGATTTTTTTTTTCTTTGTAAAATTGGTCATGGACTCACTCAACACTAACTATCTAGCATGCATTCGTTTATATAAAACATACACTCTACATTCACCAGTCTGTCCTCCAAGACTAGCATTGAAATGCTTGTTAGCTGTGGAGATATGAGCACAGAGTGTTGCAGCAGTCAGAGTAAAGTTTTGCCAAATGCAACAGCTTTGTTCTTTCACTTCGATGAGCTTCTTGGCTTTTATGGTCAGCCAGACCCCTTCTTCCCTCATTATCAGTCAGCCTGAGGAAACGATAAACAATATGCTTGTTGTGTCTATTTCTGCCTCAAACTTTTTAAAGTGCTGCACCGTTCCACTCCAAGAAGTGTAGCTGGAACAACTGCTCATGTTTTGCAATTTTCTCTCCAAATACTGCTGGGCTGATTTGATGTTTTCTCTACATTTCCTTGAGGCTTCAGACAATCGCCTTGAAGCTGACACAACTTCTTATTGTTCAAGATTTCCTGTTTTCGATTTTAGGAGCCCACATGGGCTTCCTTAGCCAAGGCACATTCTATTGTAAGCTTCTTAAAAAAAAAACAACAATAAAACAACAATAAAAAAAAAACAAGGACTAAAATAATACGATGTCCAAAGTATTTAAGTATATAATGTAAAATATTACTTCGTTCAATCTCAAATAGTGTAGGCTATATGGATAACAACTTTAAAAACATAATCAGAGGAAGGAGATGTCCTGGTGTTGTCATGATCCTACTGTCTCTCTCCCTCTTGGTTGCTCTGTCTCTTTCCCTCTTGTGTGTTTTGTCTCCCCCTGTCT
>JBBBVU010000015.1:9444117-9458418 GCA_037177055.1 Atherinosoma microstoma | reverse complement strand
TTGTTAACAGTAACAACACTCTCAAAGAAAACACAGGAATGGTCAGACAGAGCAACGTCCATCACAACGACCTTGGAAATAGGTCGTTGTGTATACATAGTAACCTATGTATACGAGACCTTCCGAATGTTTCCTCTTGTTTTAGTACAAATACATGATCAAGATGTTTACATTTAATGTGCTATCCGTTTAGAAAAAATTATGAACTTGAAATTTCTGGTGAAAAAATAATTGAAGTTTCAGCACATTTTTGCCTCAGTTTATTATTTTTATCATCAACTTTTCCTTTTCTTTTCCTAACTAGAAGTTAATTTAAATGTACATATGCGTACATTTCCACATGTATGTAGTAATCCTGACCATGTGAACTGACTCACCTCATAATACAAACTGAAGTCACATCTATGAAGTAATAAAGATAGAAAAGATCAAATTTACACATTTACTAAATTCATCCAGTGGGCCAGATTGAACCGTCTGGTACGTTCCTATAGTACAAGGTGTCTTGTAGATAACCAGTTAAAACAGTCCATGTTTTTGAGGAAACCCAAGTCAGTCTCAAGTCAAACACTAAAATTTTAAAGCAGTTTATTTTTTTAACTGTCTGCCTGTTGAAGTGAATACACCTAAACTAATTGATTGGCTTTAGGAATAAAGATTTCTTGGTTAGGGTGAGAATAACACCATGGCTAGAAGTAGACTCTCTCACAACTTCTTCTACAGGAGAGAAATCTCTCTTTTCTGGTTTAATGGGTGAGTCCAGACCAATTTTCAAAATACACAAATACTGTTATCATTTATTTCAGACTTGTTAGAAACATTTAAAAGAGCTCTGCAAACACACTTAAAAACCAGCAGCTTTGCTCATCTTTAGATCAGATTCATTAAGGGGCAATCATGTGTTCAACAACGGTATCCTTACTGGAGAGCTGATGCACATACAGAAAAACACATTGCATAACAACACCCTTTTTGACCAGTGCCAAACATATGTCGACCAAATGCTTTACAAGCATGAAAGTATGTACTCAAGTATGTTAATGCCTTGACATGAATACATATGTATGGTGCAGCTGCAGAAATGTCTGGAGACCTTCAACCAGCCCCTTGGCCAATGGACATGAAAGCAGAAGTGTGCTCTGATCATGACAACTGAGATCCCAACCTTTGTTCGCTTGTCACTTCCTTTTCTCTCACATGTTTCCTGCCACTTTCCACTGTATACTTTCTCACAGAAAAGAGCTGCCATTTAAGTAACCTTAAGGAAAAATGTTTCAGACAGACGGATCAGCATATGAAGTGATGGAAAATTATTTGACAGGATGAGAATAAGGAGTGAAGTTAATGGGTTAATAATGGGTATATATGGGTCATTTTACCTGAACATGTGCTCAGAGATGTGTAGCCCATAATTTTTCCTTACCTTTTCACATATACACACACTCCAAAGACCCTGTCCGTTGGGGAAGTAGAAATACAATATGTTACTGACAGGTTTAAGGGCTTCATGATTCAGGCTTAAGTTTCCAATGACAGGAAAACTTCCTTTCCATCCCTTCCATTTCCTCTGGCTCCAGTGGCAATCTCATCACCATTATAATAAAGTTATAAAGACATTAACTTGATAGTTAATATCAAGCAATAAAACAGACTGACTATTATACAGCAGGGATAATATTACCATCCACATACTCCTGTTTCAGTGTAACCGATGAAGAGAAGGCTATTAACCTCAATAAAGGAGGTTCAAGACATTTGTAGAAAATATCTGAAACTGTAAACAAAAAATATGAAGTGTTAACTTGCAGAATATACACTGTCCTTGTCTAATATTCAGATATTAGCTCAGAATGTAAGTGGTTATGACTGTGAGTAACACGTTCTTATCTTCTCCGGGAAGAAGACGAAAGATAGTCGGTTCATTAAGGCAAGGCAAGGCAAGTTTATTTGTATAGCAAATTTCATGTACAGGACAATTCAAGGTGCTTTACATACAAAGATTAGAAACATTAAATGCAGCAGCAGTGATTTTAAAAAAGAAGAGTAAAGGGACTAAAATGGATCATGGCTCATGTTAAAGTAATATTTTCAACAACAGACACAACTCAGTTTATGGCAACAATGTTCAAGAGTGATGGCTGTAAATGACTCACAACACTGCTTTTTTCCCCTGACAAAAACTTGGAGGATGTTTATTCAACTTTTACATTTTGTTATTTTGTGGACTGTTTTCCAGCCATGCCATTGGGCCTTTCCTCAAGAAAAATGTTAATACTCTTTGATGTGTGGCAACATGAATCATATTCTGATAAATCCCCTTTCAGCTCAGTAAGCAGTCTTTTAACTAGCGACAGATGTTTGATGTTCAGACTTGTCCAGGTTGTTTTTGACATGTTGATTCCATAAATGTTTCCTCTAATTGATCCAAAATAAATTAAATCAATTCTATTAGCATTTTTTGCCAAGTGCTGTAACTCCATTACCCTTTAGCTGCAAATTTCTGATATTCATCACACTTTTGTGGAAATAAACTGTGAAATAAACTGCCATGGTGAAACCTATAAGAAGTTATTTTTATGTCCACACACGGAAAATATATATGTATAAATATAGTTGTGTTCCAAGACATGAATCAATAAATCACATTTTGTGAGACTTTTATGACTTCTTAGTGACTACATTGTGTTGCATTGCATTTCAAAAATTGAATTAACATGTGCCTCAAACACTTACGCGGCTCTATTGAGACTGCTTTCTTTTAAAAACTTTGTAATCTTTGAACTGCTTTTACATACACTTAGAGGACATGTATAAATTGCTGTGCTCCTCAGAGTTCATCTTTCCAATCACAATTTTTAACTAACATAAATCTACCTGTGAAGAAGGTGCACATGCCTTGAATGGAATGTTAAATTTGCATGCTTTTTAAACCCTCGTTGAAGCTACAGCATGTTCCAGTTTGGGTAAGCTTGGTGTGCTTCATCCAGTTTCTCAGAATGATGAAACCAGAGAGCATTTAGTGTCATATCAATCAAAGTCCTGGATAAAGAGGCTGAGAAAATTTAAGCTCAAATACCTGGTTGATCATTTTGTGACATGCAACGTGCTGATGTATATATAGGTTATATATGACAGAATGAGAGAAATTATCTCTGTATTAATAACTTATGACAATGTGTGATTGAATATAAGTGTAAGAAATGCACTTAAAACCAAACAATTTCCCCCCACAAACACAATGGTTTTTTGTTTGTTTTATCAGTTACCAGTTTTAGACATAACTCCAAGTTTTTTTCTGATTGTGTGTGCATGATTTGCACACAGAAACATGCACAAAAAATGTAACAGGGATGAAGACAGTTGTCCATAAACATGGTTTCCTGTCCATTCATTTGTCCCACACTGGAAAGAAAACATGGTCCACAACTGAGGCTGACTGACCCCAAAGCAACCCCATTCTCCTAGTCTGCCTGCTGGGGTGAGGTCAGGGCACTGAGAATAGGGCTGGAGTAATCAGGGTCCATCCCCAGATGCAGAGCACAGTGACCCATCAGTCTGACACCATGCTAACCCTCCATGTTGTCAGGATGTTGATGTTTCAGTCCATGCCGATACTGCACAGGTAGCACTGTGCCCACAGGCTGGCACCTTATTAATGGTGTTATGGAAAGCTTCTGGATCAGGCTGAGGAAGTTGTAATCATAATTGCATGTAGCCGACTTGTGGGCTCTATGAAAAAAGGCTCAGTAAAGGATCACATCGTACAGGATAATAGAAGCACAGCTAGATTAGAAGGAGGAAGGGGGGATCATATTTTTAAGAAAAGCATTGATTTCTTTCTATCACTGTCATGTTTAAAAAGATGATCACATATGTTACATATTATGCTGAGAAGCTGAACTTAAATTTGTTTTGCATGTCAACAAGTCCCATGGAGGTTTTTGGCTTTATCTTCTACTTCTGGTTCAGTCATAATTTGACCATGCAGGAAAAACTACTGGTTGTTGTTAATAAACCAATTCATGTTTTGTAAAATAATATTTTATTTTTTCTGAGAATAAAAGATAAAACACTCCATTTGAATGAATATTCACAACCTTGTCTAATTATTCTTGACAGAAAGCCAGGTTCCATGGGGAGTGTCAGTGTACAGACATTTTTTAGTTTCTCTCTGGAAATGATCCACTGGGTTCACATCCAGACTTTGGCTGGTTCACTCCAGGATTTTCAAATAATTTTCCCTGAAGTAACTCCTCGATTTTCTTGGCTTTGTGTGTTCCTCTCATTGAAACATAAAACTCCACCACAGTTGGAATTTTTTGTCTTGGAGTTCTTTATTTTTCTGCACCTTTTCTCTATCCTTCAAATCAGTTCTTCCTCATCACCTGGCTTGATTATACTCATGAAATTAATAAGGTGATGCAGAGAGACAGTTTCTAGTCATTCAGACAAAACACTCAACAGAATATTTGGCTACTATTGTATATTGGCCTAAAAGTTGTCCTCCCATCTCTCCATAAAACTATGGATCTCTGTTGTGGTGGCAATTGGATTGCTCCTTATCTGTCTGTGCACAGTTCATGTCCCAGATTATTCTATTTGGCTAGGCTGCCAGATCTAATAATTGAGATGATGTTTCCAAACTTATTTCCTTTTAAAGAGATAAAAGCTGCATTGTTTGCAGGCTTTTAAAACAGGAAGATTATTGTGTTTGCCATCTGTTTCTTGACACAATCCTGTCCTTTGGATGCATGGACAATATTCTCAACCCTCTGACAATAATCATTAGCTGTGAGACTTTATATAGTCAGTTGAACCTTTTCAAATGACTCCAGTCAAGCTGTAAAAACAAGGAAGAGGATTTATGTAGATGTGATATGTAGAAAACATATCCAAAAAACTGGAAAAGTAGGGGAAAAAATAGGGAAAGATGAGTGTTCTTTGGATAAGTTTGAACATAACAAAATGTAAAAAACTGAAAGAATCTTGAGGCATTATAAGTATACTGAGTTTGTTTTATTTACCAATTATCAGGTGCTAAGTGTGCAGGTTTTGTTTCATGGCTATTATTGTTTAATCTAATTCAGTTTATTTATATTGCACCAACTTTAACAACTTTATCAGAGCACTTTGTTCAATTAATAGTCTAATCCAATAAAATAATAATACAATTTAACAAAATTAAATCCGAATTCAGTTAAATTAAGTTTAATATGTAAGACTGAGATGCAATCCAATAACAGAAATTACATTTGTCCCAGTGGAATGAGGGTATCAAGGAAATTGTGGAAAGGGAGTGGTACGGAATCCAGCCAACATGTCTCTGGAATATTAAAGGCTTTTTTGAGGAAGTCAAATAATACCCTGAGAGTGCTGTGCTGAAAGGCAAGATTTCATGCAAGTGTGCACTAGGAATATGGTAGCTAAAGCCTCAGAGACACAATTTCACAATGTTTTACCCAGGGAAATGATGTAAGATGATAAGTTGAAATGATATAATGGGCCAGGGAGAATTGTAGGTGATAGTTTAAGAAAGCAGAGAAAGCAAGAGAAAGAGATGGATGAGCTGTTGTCCGTTGTCCACAGTGTCCACAGGACTTGAGCCAGATTCAGGAAGAGGTACGGCTGCTGGAGGCTGATATGTGTGTGAAGGAAGTGGAGGGAGCGCAGGGGCAGGAATCACCCTACAGGCAGGAAAAGGCCTGTGGAGGTGATGGTGGGGGTGGAAGTGGAGGGTCTCAGCTCCTGCCTGATAGCTTGTTCAACAAACGCAGACAAAAACACACACAGACATACACTCAGACACGGTCACACTGTTCTGGAGGCCATAGGTTCTTGTTCCCATCAACTATAGGGTGGAGGAGGGACCCAGCAGGTCAGAGGTGGATGGCTGCTTGTGCCAAAACATGTGTGCACCCAGAGTTGCAAAGGAAGTTGATCTAAGTACATTTAATTACATGTAATAGTGTTGCTGTGAATACAATGGTGCCGCCAAATCCAGATTATGCCACTATAGGAAATCCATTTCTTGCAGCAGACTTGATTGGTTTTGTAAGCAACAGGAAGTTCCAAGTAATGTATTTATTGTTTTGGCATGATGCTTGGTTTCAAAACAGAACACTTCAATCTACCTAAATCAGGATTCATTATGCATTTCCATCTCTGCTGCCTTCATCCAACAGAGAGTAAAGGATTGTGAGTATTCATTCAACCAATGCAGATGGGCTTGAAACCAGTCAGTCCTTTGCTAAGCATGAATTTAATGTTGAAATGTTAGCTTGAAATCATTTTAGGTGCTCCCAATTATTGTCTGCTTTGTTTTCTTAAAAGGGCCATTAAGTTAGCAGCTGGTTTTCTGTTTTGGTTGTAGTTGTTATGGTTGCCTTTTGTCTCCCTGTCTCCTTTTTCTTTTCCTGACTCTTTCCTTCTCTCTTCTCCTCATGATTCCCCCCTTTTCCCCCTTTGTCAGGTCCAGCATTAAAATGTAACTTAGCAATATCCAAAATAAAGAACAATAATCAACTATCAAGGGGAACCTTATTTCCTCCATTAAGCAACCCTTGGCAAAGCAAATTTGTTCAGCACCAAAAGGCAGCCAGACCATATCTTTGCTGTCATGATGATGCACCAGACAAGTTAAAAATTAAGATTTAAAAAAAGCTTGAACTGAAAAAGAAAAGGTCCCAGCAGTGAAAACCTTGAAAAGGAGAAAGCAGAAAAAATTAAACAAAGAATAAGGATGTTTGAGACATATGATAAAACAGTATTTTGCCTCTAAAACAGCGACACTAGTCCTGAAGTCTCGGTGTTAAAGAAAGTTATTTTGCAAAAAATCTAAACATATTGTGATGAAACAGGTACGGCCCTGCACACGACTGCAATCTGTGGTGATAACAACTCTCCTCGTAGACATAACAGTTTGTTCAAGATTTCTTGTAACTTCCATCTAACATCCATGTAAAAATGGGTCCTTGAGATTTTGCACCAATAACTAAATTTGTATGTCAGCTGAATAGAAGGAGTCCCTAAATAATTTGTATACACAAATTGGATACTTACATATATACTGATCTCTCCTGGAGAAAAAAAACTGAAAAAGTGTTT
Organism: Atherinosoma microstoma; assembly: GCA_037177055.1. NCBI lineage: Eukaryota > Metazoa > Chordata > Actinopteri > Atheriniformes > Atherinidae > Atherinosoma > Atherinosoma microstoma. The sequence goes on along the minus strand of JBBBVU010000015.1, from coordinate 9,451,314 downwards.
ATAACTATATAATAAATGGTCTCTGACCAGGCTCAGATTTCACATTAACTGGCCTACAGCAATTGTAAAGGCATTAGAACATGCAGTTAAAGCTTAAGTGTGGTGACTCTTATTCAAATCTCCCAAAGTTAGGAGATCTAACCACATAAGAAGTATATCTGTGCTACTGGGGAGAGTGTTTCTGTTTAACTTATTCGTCAGAATATTGTTATATGTTGTATTTGTATATTCAAACAATGATGGTATCCAAAGCAAACAGTAAAGCCAAAGTACTGATTGCCACACCATTTGGATTAGCCACTTTCATCAGAGAGGAAGCATTTAGCTAATTAACGTGGACCTGAATTCTTAAATAAAACATCCATTATCCAGTTTCATCTTTTACATATAGCAAATGTTTTAAGAAGCAGTATTTATTCACCCTGAATAAAATAAAATAAATACTCATTCAACCATCAAAGAGAGAAACTGTAAGACCAACACGAATAATATCCATTTCTTCTCTCCGTGTGTATGGAATATTACACTTTCAAGAGGTGGCAGGGGGTCAAGTCAAACAGACTCTGTACTTTGCATGTTAGTGCGGGTGACTGAGGCATATAATGTTACACCACTGAGCACATAGTCATGAAACTCTTTCTATTAGATTAAATTAGAAGAGACTTAAACAACCTCTGAGGTGAAAATGGGTCATCAACGCTGCACAATTAAGGAGAAAAAGACTAAAGTTGTGTGCAAAATGGCCCATGTAAGCCCCTTTGATTAATTAAATTATGCCTTTAACAACACATTAAGTCTAGAGTTTGATTAACAATGCTCCAGTTTTATTAATAGATTTACAGATTTAAAGCAGATGTGCGGAAAGCCTCTCACGTTATCCTGTTCCAGATGGAAGCCACACATGGACTCTCAAAATGTGAAAAATGTGAAACCATCACCTCGTAAAATTTACACTTAAATCATTCTCAGTATGTAAATTTGTGTAAGGAAAGAAAATACTAAAACAGACAATCCCCCCCCACCCCCAGCCAGCCAGCCTCCTGAGTGCTTTGGTTTGTCTCCCCTGTATCCCTTATAGTCAGTCGCAGGCTTGTTTGTCACATAGCTTTTCCTCCTCAAGTGCAACTGTCCATTGTTATGGTCAGCATGGCGCGTGTTGTTATTTCCCCCCTCTTAAAGGACCTTGCAAGGTTTTCCCATCTTCCCCAAAGAAAGGACCGTGACCTCACACCCCAGTACTTCACTTATTGGACGGAGAGTAAACATCCCATGACAGCGACAGTGGGGAAAGCCCGCCAGCCTGCCTTTAAAATCCTGTAGAAAGTCTGAGAGGAGTTCCACTGTTCCCAGTAGTGACCCATGTCATGTTTATGTTGATCTGCAGTAGATATACTAACAACAGTATCAGCAGACATAAAATTGATAGATTTGGCTTTTGTTGCTTATACGAAACCAAAAAGGCAAGATTTTTGTGGTTTTCTGTATGTTGCTATAAACACTGTACTAGTAAATGTACACACACAGTATGTAAACAAAATATACACACTCAGCTTTTGAACAGTTATCTTGTTATGTATTTTCTTTACATTTCAAGGTGACTACGATAAATATTTCTATTGTTAATTTATTAGTATTGTTATTGTTCAATTATTCATCATCACGGCAATTTCATAATGGATGTAATCAGACTGTGTAAGGCAAATAATGTAGCTCATAAGCTTTGTTTGCATTTTGAAGCATTGCACTAGAAAAGTTTTATGGGCTGAAAAATTAGAGAAAACTTCTATAATAAATGACTGATGAGTTGAAATGACTCTAAACAAACATGGACAATATTTACTTATATAAGGTAGAAAGTATATCAAACTGAAATAAAACTGGCTCAATTTTTTGGTTCTTTATGACTAACTTTGTATGCTAGGTATCAAGCACCAGAGAACCAAAAGACAAATGTGTCATGCCCAATGTAAATAGTGTAGAATCAGCCACCGTAATAGCTAAATTAATACTGCACTTGCATTCTTTATATATCTCCAAATGAGTAAATAACCAACTACTTTATAACATCAAAGTTAGAAAACCTGTTTCTGATTCTATCAAGTAAGTTAAAACATTACGCTCTATTTGCCATGTTCGTATCAATGTTCTGCTTTGTGCTGTTAGTTATACCTTGTATATAATCTGGAGTATTCAAATGTTTGATCAGGTTTAAGATACTGGGTATGCTTCATCTGAAGAGTTAAATCACAGGTAAAGCTGAGAACAAAGAGCTGTTAGCAGCTTTTCTGTTGTGGAAAACCCCTCTTGCATCTTTGAGATGATGCTGAGTTATCATGTACCGTCTCGACCCATCTATGTCCCTGCCATTTGCCCCAAGACATGCAGCTGAAGCATCCTGGAACATTAAGAGGGAAGGAGGGAGCAAAGGAGGAAGAGTGAGGGAGGGAGATGCAAAGATGCAGGGTGGCCAGGAAGTGGCCCTATTGTTTTCAGGGTCACCTCGCTTTTCCTTTCAGAGTCCTCAGAGATCTTTTCTCTCCGCTAGCCTGTAAATCTTACTTAAACAAACTTCTTGTTGCTGCAGCTTTATCTTGTCACATTTCCTGTTTCATCTCAGAAAAGTTGAGAAAAAGGTTTATATTTCAGATTAACAGGGATAGGGTTGGCACCAGAGACAATAAACTACAAATACACACGCCCACTAGAGAATGCTAAAGATACATGAAGCAAATATCACACAAGATTATTTATGCTGCTCACTAAAATTGGTATCTGCACTAACAGATACACTAACATTTGCAAATTAGCTTAGTTTAATAGATTATAGCCTCACTTCAAAATAAACTCAGTCAGTTACAATCCAACGCATAAGACACAGTATTTAAAAGTCATACACACCTTCTTCCTGGTTTGGTGCTGCTGAGTGACAACGCTGCCTCTGAGCAGGTCTGCTGCACCATTGGACAGGGACGGGCAACAGGAGGCGGGAGGGAGCACACCTTAGTTACAAAGGTTAGTCATTAACTTGCCCTTCTGGGAAGCAGCTGGAGAGCACACCTCATTCAACCTTTGCACAACATGTTCTCCACGTCACAGACAAAGCAAAAGAAAATGTTAAGGTTGGAAGGTTGGTGTGGAATGTGTGGACAGACAGAAAGCAGGTGAACTCTTAAGCCACAGGGATTTTCACAGACAGGTGACCAGGTAAGACCCGAAAGACGGGCTTCTACTGGCAGTATTATCTGCTGACTTGGTAACAGTCAACAGTTACAGATTAATCTTAAAAAGAAGAAAGTTATTACTCGTGCTCTGAAACATTAATACTTATATATATTCAGGTTTACTTGCAAATTTAGAATTATGTTGCAAATGTTCTAACTTACACTACAATTGTGATGTGAATTTCAGTAAAAGTAGAAATTGTTTTCCCCCTTCTTTTTTTCTAAACGCTGCAGTTACAAAGTGCTGAATCAGTGGAAGTGTTTACTTTTTAGTGAACTGCACTGGCTTACCGAGACGCAGCAACAACATATCGTTTTGCCACAGGAACATGTTGTTTAAGATAAAATATGGAACAAGTAAATGTATCCACAGCCCCAAATCTCCAGGGATGTCTTATTTCCACAACTGGGTTTTGTAAAACTGCCTATAGGTTGCAGTTACTGCACTATGACCAGATCAGAGTGCTGTGAGGGTGATGAGCAAACTTACTGCACTGCCACAGAAACCAAAGAAGCCTAACTGCAACTAAAGTCATCATGCAATTTGAAATAAAAGCTAGATTTAAAAACAGACACAGCCAGACTTAGTGAAAGCTACTCGGTTCTATTCAGTTACATTAAAAAGCAGCTACAGCCATTCATATCAGTTCATATGAACAAAACTTGCAGGTCATTTCTGCAGAAGATTAACCACAAAGTATAACATTTCCTTTTATAATTTATTTTGTGAGGTTTATGTCAATGATTAAATGCTCACTCAAAAAAAACACCAGTAAAGCATTACAATCATTAACACTTCTTACACCAGCTAGTAGCTTAAAAGGCATTTTAATATACTATTAAGGTCAACGTGGATGAGACTTTATTTGGTTTTCTTTAACCACAATTAGCATAAATTACACATCTCTGCAAGTGATAAATACTGATCCACATATGGTCAGCCACTGTTTTCACCCCAAACAAAAGCACACCTTTAATAGCAAACACATGCTGGAGCACCAGCGTTTATCATCTTGTACTCTAAAAGCAAACAAAACCTAGCCATGTACTACATGTACTCAGTTTTAAATATTAATTTGTGTTCATGATGCATGTTAAAAAGTATGTTTTTTTTTACTATCACTAACATGAATGGCTTTTTTTTCATCTTGTTGTCGCATCTCTGTTGGCTGTTCTATTACTCTGTGGTTGAAAGGCAAAAACCAAGCAATTGAAAGCACCTTACATATCATATTATGAACACACTGAAGAAAAAGAAGAAAAGTACAATACATTGAAGTTGTGTTCATACTGCAGTCCTCACACTCTCTGAATTAAATAACCACACTCATAAACAATGTCTTTGCTGGTTATAATCCACTGCTCAATTAGATCTTATGCCTATTATCCTCGACAAACAGAGGAATGGCCCAACTCCTCCGCACTTTTCAAAGAGAAAATACAGAACTTGGCAGAAGGATTAAAGGGAAGGAGGGAGGTTCACATGCTGCACTTTGGCTTGTTAGACTGAGGGTCAACAAAAGGACTGTTTGAGATTATCTGTAAAGTATGGATATCTGTAATGATTGTAGCCAGGGAAAGAGGGAGACTTTTTTTTGTATAACTTGCTATATGTCCATAAATAATTGCATTATGTGAAAAGTTGTTAGAATAGTTGTGTTCTTGTGCTATGCTGAAGGTCTTTGTAACACAAGGGGACAAAAGTTCACGTAAAATTGTAGCTTATTGAGTGAAACAGCTAATAGTTAATGTGTCTGTTCAAAGAAGACCCATCAAAATCCATGAGTAGAATATGATTTTAATATCTTATTCAGTTTGATGGCAGAGGGAATATTTCTTAACCCTCTGGCCATCATTAGTATCTATAAACTGACACTCGGCTCACAATTTGGGGCAATGAAAGAAAGTATGAGTAAGACAAACAGCCTTCTTGCTCTGATAATGATATTCAACTGAAGACAAATGTAGAAAAATATGCAAATGTAGATTTTTACACATACAGAGTCGGATACAAGCACAAACTACAGCAGCAGCATACATCAACAGCACCACATCTGAAAGGCATATTTCCGTGTCCTCGTCCAGCTCTGCTCGGTGTGTATATTTTGTTGTGCTCTGCCTATGTGAGGACAGAACAGGAAGAGATAAAGACGGCCCTCTTGGCGTGTTTACAGCTAACAGTGCTGGAGAGAATAGCTTGAGAAGATGAAGGGGAAAAGGCCTGATGGCAGGCGCTGAGCAGCCGGGCCCGTCTTGCTGTGAAAAATCACCTCAGGGTCAACAAAGTGAGCATGTTGTGCAGAAATCTTTTAACATGCCCAAGAAAGCAACAACTACATTTTAAGGATAGAAAGAAATCATAAATTAAAGAACGGAAATAAATAAAAGTATTTTACAAGTCACTTTTAGGTGGTTTGAATTTTTTTTCCTTCTCTTTTCTTTTCCATAAGCCCACTGTAAGAACTGTGAGACCTTTGTTTTTTAACTGTTCTTTTAACACCAAGATGAGCTTATGTGAGTAAATCAAACACAGTTTCATAGCCATAGACTCTTTTGCCATTGTTTTTTTGCCCCTTTTCATCCACAAGTTGATGCTCCTGTTAGCTGCTGAACTTTGGTCAGTGAGCGGATTTTACTTAAAAAGTATCAGGTTTTCAGCCACCGATGCAACCATCTCAGCGGTTTTTAGTGCGTCAACCCACGTGTCATGAGAGGATTCAAGAAGAAACAAATCTTTTCATAGCTGTAATTACTACAAAAGTTATTTTCATGGATTTTTACACCACGGGAACTATGGTCAGAATACAGGTTCATTGGTATATTAGTATATAAAAATAAACATCAGTACTTGCTGTTTCTTTACTTCAACATTCCCATGAAATAAAAAAAAAAAGCTCATGAAGCTATGGTGTGCCTCTGTGAGCTCCCCAGTCCCCAGAAACCCCAGCACGCCCCAATACCTGTTCAGTCTAAAATGTGCCTACATTTACGTTGACAACTTTGTTTTGACCATTGGATGCAGAACTATGACTTTGCTCTTTCCTGTTAAAAGGCAGAATTTAGTTGGCATCGGCAGAAAGGACTTTAGTTTCACCTCCATGAAAATGGTTCAAGTACCATCTGCAAGACTATTGTTTTTCAGTGCTGCTCTCTTTCAGTGTCAGGTTCCATTTAGGTAGTAAAACTATCTAGTTTGGTTGAAGAAAAATAAACTGAGTTTGGATTGAAAGACACCATCTCAAAATATTAACAATTCCCGTGAACAAATTCTGAGTTAAGTTGAGAGCAGGTTCTTTAGATCCACATTCTGCTGTGAAATCATAATTTTAAAAAATACTCACTGTAAAATAGTCACTGTGAAAACAAACTATTATTGTGTGTACTTTACAGGCTTGACCCACTGGTATCTAGTATCCAGGTCAACAGAGTACAAATATGGGTGCAAGCGATGCATGTTGAACATAATAGTGCATATCGGAGAGCAGCATGGATAAGCTTGTCTGACTGGATTTCGAAGCTCCACTGTGCAGTAAAAACAGATGCAGTCCTATAGACTCTGCATGCAAATGCCTGGACAAATTTGCAAATACCTTTACACAAAGGTCCTTTCTCCTTCAAGTTTGAGCAACAGTGAACGACTGGTATTATAAATTTGCTTTTAGAACACCATCAACATCATGGTATCAGCTTATATACAGCCCAGATGAAAGTGCAGCACCAGCTTGTTGGATCTGTGTAAACAGCTTCCTTTCTGTAAGCATAATGCTAAATCTTTCAACAGGTTAAATTAGATTTGGATAAAAGGTAGCATGGCTTTATGTTGGCTATGTTTGGGACAAATAAAGCCCTCATGTCTTGTTTGTTTAATACACACTGAAACAGTTTGGATTTGTTATTGCTTTTGTATGTGTGTGTGTGTGTGTGTGTGTGTGTGTGTGTGTGTGTGTGTGTGTGTGTGTGTGTGTGTGTGTGTGTG